>WAAD01020596.1:117159-173761 GCA_013389945.1 Fregata magnificens
GGGCCGGGCCGGCGGTGGGTACCGCCGAAAGGCGTGCGGGGATAATGCTGGTGGGTGGGTGAAAGCAGAGCGGGTCCCAAGGGGCGGCGGGGAAGGAGGGCCGCCGGCACATCGGTTGTCATCCCGCGGGGTGGTTTATTATTCACCAGTAAGCTGGCGTGAGCGGGGATGGGGAAGAAAGCGAAGAGACCGTCCCCGCTATTGATTATTTGTAAGGCTTGGGTTTAATTTTTACTAAGCAGAAGCCCAGCACCTATGGCGGGAGCATTTGTACCGATCCAAGTAAATAAATACGTTTACGGTGAAGGCAGTGACTTTTGTAACGCAGTGCTTTTACTATCTAGGGGGTTTCCAGTCCCTTACATGGAGACGCTTCAGAGGGTCAGAAGCACCGCACGGCTACAGGGTGCCAGGCACGTACCTTGAGTGCAGACCCTCAGCATCTCGCTGTGTGCCTGAAAGCTTTGTGTAAATTGACAGCACTGTTACCATTTTTACCTAGGGAAAACACAGGACAATGCTTTACATTCAACAAGAATTATTCCTGTCTCAGTTGTCACTTACCTTTCGTGCGAGTTTTTTAATCCACTGTACAAACCATTTGTTTTTCAGGAACAAGAACTGCCCGTTTCCTTGGTCTCTCTGCTGCTGCCTGCCACCGGCTTGCTGTAAGGTATAGCACTTGTGTGAGGACGCATGGCTTGCTCTAAGGTATAGCTCTCGTGTGAGGAGACCTTCGAGTAGTTCATTAACCAGAGCAGTCAAGAATAAGGCCATAAATCCAGCAGTAAGCTTTGGGTAGGCACAGTGGTCAGACACGTAAAGTCAGATTGTTGTCTTTTTAAATACGGCGATGAAGAGGTAAGTCCTGTATTACTAAGACTGAGAGAGCAATTTCCTTTTGGCATATGGGGTTCAACACCGGCTGCCTCTGCCAAGTAAATGTTCTGTAATTATTTGCTCCTTTTGCTAGCAGTGATGCTAGATGTCAGAAGAGCTCTGCTCCTCGGTACGGTGAAGTACATTAACTCGCATGGAGCCTGTTCTGCTGTAATGGGCTGCTGAAGTACGTTGGCCAGGATGTTTAAAGCTTGCCAGATCTGCATACTGCAATCTGGTCTGCTAAGCAGGTAAACCTTTTGGATCTTTAGGCCATGGGACTGGCACAGATCTTGTGTTTTGAAGGTAGTACATCGCTGTTGTAGGAGCAAATAATCCATATAACCCTTTCCATAAAACAACTAGCTAGATCCATCTTACACTAAATATGCTATTTTCCTGCACTTCTTGGTGGAGGGCTGGACCAGAACTGCCCTCATCTCCTTCTAACGCCCAGCCTGAATGCATTCAAGACCAGTTCATACCCAGTTGTCCTTGCGCCGTACGGTGTTTCAGTTAGGCATTTCTCTTTCCCTTGCATTTAAATCTATAATATATTTATAGGCAGGAGTCATAGCCACTCTCAACTTGTCTAGCCTTCAGTAAGCTTTGTTAGTCTTCTCCTACAACACAGAGCCTCTGTAACTCAGGTTTTTCTGCACTAGATACAATTTGAACTCAGCTTTCTTCAGCATAGCTGACATGCAATGTGTAACAGGTTTTCACAAAGTATTGCCAGTCTGTGCAATGGAGGCAGTCTCTCCTGATTGCTTCCAAAACAACCTTTTCTCATACAGCCAGTTTGCTTTTTAAGTGACCAAATCTCACGGATGGTTCAGGGTCATGCTGCAAGTGACTAATACAGGCAACTCCTTCTATTTGTCTGTCATTTACAGTCCATAATAAAAATGCTTTTTATAAATGTCTGAGTGCATGACCTTATCTTTTCCATTATTTAATTTCATCTCATTTCTGTTATTTCGGTCCTCAAGATTATGTAGTCATCTCTGTAGGATATTCTGAACCTCCTTTCTATCGACAGTCCTGCCCAGTTCTTTGTGTCCAGAGCCCTCCCACTTTCATGCTAATGAAAATATATGCAGATACAAACTATTGTTCCCAGAACAAACTTTAAGAAACAGTAAGAGTAACTTCTGCCAGTTTAAAGATTCCCCTTCCAGGGCAGCGTGGTGTCAGCTGTGGTGCGTTCCCAACTGAATCTGCAGCTTTGTTTCAGTTCCCCATCTCTTTCAGCTTAACTAGGAAATCCCTATGTGGCATCGTATGAAAGCTTTTAACAAGTCCAGATAGATTCTAAGTAAATCTCATGGGGTTTGGCTTTGGGGTTTTTGTTGCTGTTATTTTTTTACTCCCGGGATGGATGACATGCCATTTTTTAGCTAGAAAAGCCACGTCTGAGTTGTGCTATCTGCCTGGATGCATCTCTAGCTCATCTTAAGTGAGTGATACAGTCATGCTTGATTGGCAAATTCACACTATGCCAGCTGGGTATTCATTCTTATTCTGTTCTCTGATACATGTATTAAAAAAATCCCTAAACACTTTCCTGCCAGCTAAAGAAGCAAAGGAACTCTGAAAGAATTTGAACAAGCTGCTTCTGCAACACAAATTGTCACAGGCAGAGGGAATGCCACACTGATGAAATGACAGATCTGGTATGTCTTTGAGATCATGCTAAACTCTGTCACATTTGGTACCTTCCATCTTTGGCAAGGAAATGTGACTTTATTGCAATTATACAATTACTTCACTTCTGCTCACCTCCAACTGCTCCCCTGTGAAAGCAGGAAGCTCTACAGATTGTGGAAAATTGTCATTCTCGGTGAGCTCTTGAACACCAACAGCATTTTTTCAGCCCACTGCTGGTGCACACACAATTTCTGCCCTCCCTTATTTTTTTCCAGCAGTTGTAGGAAGGAAGATGCACAGCCAAAGGGAAGCAGGGAATATGCAAGAGCAGAGAAGCTGCCAGACCAGTGAGAGTGATTTCATTTGCCAGAGATCTGGATACAATACAGATACACTTAATTATGAAAGCGCTGTTTTATTTTAGAGGATGTTTGTTTAGAGAACAAAACGGGGAAGAGAGATCTATAATTTAGTGAAACCATTAAACTGTTGTTCGGAGCCCCCTGTGCCCCTATGCATCAGGCAGTAGAATCCTGCCCTTGCCAGGTATTTTGCCAGAGAATTGTACTTATTAATCTCAACTTTCATTCTTAACCAAAAAAACGTTTCCAACTCCTGTAGTTGTGAAGAAGACATCAAAAACATTTAAGAGTATAAATTGGAACAGTGTTCACAGAATCCAAGAATCATAGAAAGGTTGGGGTTGGAAGGGACCTCTGGAGGTCATCTGGTCCAACCCCCCTGCTCAAGCAGGGCCATCTAGAGCCGGTTGCCCCGGACCATGTCCAGAGGGCTTCTGAATATCTCCAAAGATGGAGACTCCGCAACCTGCCTGGGCAATGTGTGCCAGTGCTGGGTCACCCTCACAGTAACAAAGCATTTCCTTGATGTTCAGGGGGAACCTCCTGTGTTTCAGTTTGTGCCCACAGCCTCTTGTCCTGAACCAAAGACCTTGTTGTCTAACCAAATCTAGAATCAGCCTCAATAAAAGCCTCAAGACACGGCAGTCCTCTCATATAAACTATTTCACTTTTGATTTTTTTATCAAAAACACTCAGTTCATCCAATAGTTGAACTCATTTACCTGTCCCCGTTTTTTTCTACTCATCTTCTGTGCCCAAAATCTCAACTGACACCTACCTAAATCCGCCACCTGCAGCATTTACAGCTTGGATAATACAAATAAGGATCTTCAGTATATGACCCACTGCGTTGTGATAACGTAAAATAAGCGCAAAATCAAAACAGTCAAAAACAGTCAAGAAAGGACCAGGTGGTACCGGCTATGTCATTTAGTTTTATACAAAGTTCACTAGCTGTTAGATTTCATATTTAATTGATTCACATTAAAATTATTTTCCAGCGCCGCATAATTTCTTCTGTATTATTCCTGAGTGCTTCAGCAATCGAGTGCGTTGCCCAGGATTTAGAGCGAGGTCACTGTGTAGGACGTGGGAGCCTATCCAACAGACCCTGCGCAGGTTTATCTTGCCACACTCATCCACCTGCCATGCAAACATCATTTTGGAGAAGTTTTCTTGCCCAGAAGGCTCTTTGCTGAAGAGAAAGAGTGTTTAGCACAGTGGTCTCTTGCTCCTTTCAGTCCAGGACTAAATATGTGGCACCAGTCTCAGATCAATACTTGCCCTCTGTTAAAGTTTCATATGTCTAACTTTTGGTCCAGAAGGTTGATCAAGTGATTCAAGCACTTAACACCTCTCAAAGCCAGGAAAAATAGACAGTTAAGGCCAAACTGAATTTGCTGGCACAGTAATGAGGACAGGGTGAGGGCAAGAGCTCAGGAAAGCCAGGCTCGACACTGCTGGTCGTAGGAGGTGGGAAAGAGAAGGCAGACGACTGCTTGTGCCCACTGTCGCCCCAGTATAACTTGATCATGGCCCTGGGGCAAGCAACACAGGCAGTGGGGCAGTGGCCATCTTACTGACCCCCCAGCACCCTGCTGCCCTGTGCAGCAGCGTCCTTTTCCAGCGCATAAAGCTGCCCCAATGCCTCACTGTTTTTTCAGGCAGCAACACTTTCAGTGTAGTTGTTCTTGGGATGCTGAAATCCCTTTCCCTGGTTTTGCTGTGCCACTCTGTTGTGCATCTTATACTTCACTCCTGTAGTTCTTTTCTCTATTTGCCTCTTTTTCTTTCAATTTCTAGCTTTTCCGATATTTACCTACATTTTTTTTCTTCCCTGATTTTCTGCTTTTCACTTTTCCATGTACCATGGTGCCAGATCTTTCTGTTTCTCTTGTTGCAGTTGTTTTGCCTCTCCTTTCCCAGAATATCTTTATTCAGTTGAAAGACATGACCAAAAACCCATTTGGGTCAATGAGGATTTTTAAGAACTAGGCTAGAGATACATTTCTTCTCGTGTCTTCATAGTGACATTCCTAGTTCAACTCCCCACTAATGTAATCATGAACTTGTCCCCACACTAGCCTGCTGGCCCACACAAGTTATTGAATTTCCTGTCACAATGTCCCCATGAATCAAGAAATATTGCTGAGCCCATTTCGCTGCTGAGAAAACCGGAGCACCGAGAGATTTCTTTTTTTCCAGCGGCAACCACAGGACGCAAAGGATTCTGTAGCCATTGCAAAACAAAATCCTTACCTTTCAAAACCCAGTTGCAAACACGTGCTTGTCCAGTGCATTTTGGTTCATCCCAACACTAACACCTGTTGACTTTTACTTGGAGTGGTGGCAGGAACAGCAGCGGAAGCGGCAAAACACTCTCAGGGCTGGCACAAATATGTTTCCCACCTCGCATTGTCATTACATACGTATTCTTGGTTCTCACCCATGCGTTCCGAACAATTTTTCTCCTTTCTTGGCTTATATAACAAAAGACGAGCTGTCATTCAGCACCTTCACGTATTTAGGTCTTTTAATCTTTCCTCATTAATCAATTCTTCAGCACATTAATCAGTTTATTGTAATTTTCTCAGTTTCTTCTAATTTGTTGACATCTTTCTCTTACTCAAATACTGCCAGACTCTAACCACTGGTCAGTAAAAGTGATTTCCAGATCCTGATAAATGCTTTTGTCACTCATTGATCGGACTATTTAAATTCTTTGTTAGCGTGGACCCTAGTGAATCATATTTAGACTGCAGCTAATTTCACAACATAGAAACCTGTATGCGCCCAGGTGTGCCAGGAAGGTCACACCTTACTCAGTTCTGTTGTTCTGCACTGTACCCATAAAATAATGCCGATTTTTTTAATCCTGCTTTTAGCTTTTGGCGTCCTCAAAGGCAAAGATATAGTGCATTTCACCGAACTTGAGCTGTATTGCCCCGACAGCTCTCTGTATTCTGAATCAGATGGGTATTCAGTTTGCTTTAAGTGTAATCTTCAATTAATGAGTACTAGGGCTCTTGCCAATTATGCCCCTTGCTTTGAGAATACCCTTCACGTTGTTATCTGCAATTCTTAATCAAAATGTAAAAGCAGATTAAAGAATGACATGTTTTATGCTGCATTTAATTGTCCCCAATGACTGGTTTTAGTAGTACATTATATAGTAAAATATTCTCAAACATCTTTGTCAAGGGGCTCTGTAATTTCAATTTTATTTTGTTTTAATTTTTGCTACAGAAGCACACAAGTGGATGCGGCATACAGCTTGTCAGCCCACTAAAGACATACAGAAAGGGACTGTTACTTCCCTGCTCTGTGACAGTGTGTAATTCAGAATTGCATAATCTTTTCTTTATTGCTATATTGCATTGCGTTTCCCAGTCTAATTTTCTCCAGCCTTCTGCTGTTCTCATACTCTAGTTTTGCATAACTTTTCCAAGTTTATTAACCATTTGCATGATGCTGGATGTTGATTTCTGTCATTATAGTTAGTCTTCTCAAGCATAGCCTTATGCATTATCAGTAGCTATATTTCTCATGCTTGTATCATTACCAAACTGTCCAAACTTCATTTTCTTAGTTATTTTAATGATGTTTACAAAAAAGAGACAGATTACATTGTTCTTGATCCACATTATATGTAATGCTTATAAGCACAAAAGCAATTCCATTATCATTACGTTAATATATAACTATATACTTAGAAAAAAATAACTGTCAAGAAGGAGAAACGGAAACTGTATTTTTTTAACATGCACAGTGATTGTGGCGTATAAAATAAGAATTAGGCAAAGTGCCAACTCTAACCTAATGTGCGTTCAGGTTAATGAGAGATTAGGGTCTAAAAAAAATAGTGACATTCTTAAATAGTAATATATTCTTATCTTGTTTCTCCACAAAAATTCAGAAAGAACTTCGGCATCTCGCGGAAGCCCAGTGTGTGCCCATTAACATAGTAATATGCTTTTTCCAGGGGAGCACATCTCTAAGTATTTGCAAGCCATGACTTATAAATGGGAGGTTTATTGGATTTCCAGAACCTTGTGAAATCTCCTTTGGTGGATAATAAAGCCAAATGAATAAATTTCCACAGGAACTTGTCTAATATGATTACATTTGAGCCCAGAAATATGGGACTATTAGGGATTTAGACAGTCCGGAGCATCAGCTATCTTGCTCCATGTGTTTCTGTCTGTCTGCTGGAAGTTTTCAAGATAGGAACAAGACCCATTGGGTGAGCTGTCACGCCATCTGACAACTGACAGCTGGTGCACCTTGGTGAGCGTGCACCTGGAAATACGGCACTTTTGGCCGATGCATAATAGCAGTTTTGTAGTGAATTAGCGTGATTTCACAATGGCTTGCCCATTTTTAAAAAAAAAAAAAAAGCTAACTGAACCAAGCATTTCCCATCAATCAGTTACACAACTGTAATAAAGGTCTGAATTCAGCTTCAATCTTTTTGACAAAGTGATTTAATAAGTAGTCCCTTAATATCAATAGTGACATTTCTACTTGGAAAGATAAGAGATGAATATAACTTTTTGCAGGTAGCGCAGATCTCTTGACTTACTGTAATTACATGGTTTGTTTGTATGCATCAGTGTCTCCTGTCCCAGCTTCCCCTCAGGAAACATTATGACTCTTCCCCTAGATGGATAAGTTGCGATGAGCGTTAATTTGCTGAAAGACCGCCTGCTTCTGACTGATTAAAAGTACTTTCTGTTTGAAGACTAAACTCCTTCTGCGGGATACTCCCACAACAGCTCTGCTGGGTTTTGGTGGCCGGGCGCTGCTCTCCAGGCTTCCCCGGCCATCAGCAGACTGCAGGGCTTTCCTTCTTCAGGCTGCTCTGCCACTTGACTTGGGCACAGATGACTGTGTCGTAGGGATGAAACCTCATCGCCAAGCTGCCCAAGTATCTGGAGTCCCTGTTGTCTCCTAACATATCCTGGTTTCTCAAGCACTTGCCTGGAGCGTGGGGGGCTACCTTTTGCTTTTGAGAGGCACATGTTTGGTGTAAACACATTCAACATACAGCATTTGCATATGCTCTTGAAGGAGCATTGCTCTATATTTAGTCATCAGGGTTCTTTTGTAGAAAATAGAGGCAGCATTAGGGTGCAGATTCAGTAGGTATTGGAGTATAGTATCAATTACACACAATTTTAAAATGCGGAACTTTTGTCTGTATCACAGGATGCTTCTAAGCTCGTAAGGGTCAAATAAGTCCGTCTCCCTGCCCCAGGATATGTGTTTTGTGCCGGGAAGTGGCACTAATTGCTTGTAAGTAGGGAGCAGGCTGAATTGGCTGAAATATATCAATCAATATGAAAGCACCGGCTAAAACTATTAAGTGAGATGCACTACATCTTACATAGAGAGAAATTATACAACTATCGTGCAGCCCCAAGAGATGCAATGAAATGTTATTTATGTTTTATTATTTCCTCCCTCCCTGAAAGACATGATGCTGTGGATACTGACGTGAGTCATCATAGTTAACTTTCAGAATATCATTAATCCCTTTGTTCTTCATTAGGTCACGCATGCTATCGATGCTTGAGATGATGAAAGGGGTTTTACTTCACAAGGCCCTGAACTTGCTGCACTCCTTGCTTTTACAAAGGGAGAAATGGAATTGCGTCAGAGCCACAAAAACTGCAGATTGCTCTAAAAAGACCTATTTTACCAAAGCACTTTCTATGCCTAGTAGTATAATATGTAGTGGACTTATTGTTGACACAGCTCTAGATATTTATATTCCTTCTGGAATAGCACAACATGATTCTGAATGTTGTGTCGAGCTTGACAATAGGATTGCTACTGAAGGAAAGAGAACTGGTTCTGAACCGTGTTCTGAATTTCAATCTGCACACAATGAATTTTCACATGAAGGCTGAGAGGAAATGAGAAAAAAATTGCTTTTATTAGTGGAGTTAAATTTTATGGAATTTTTTTTTTAATCTTTCATTGATGAGTGACCAGTATCACTGAGATGACTCGTTTTTAAAAGAATGTTTAAACGAATTTGTAGTAATGATGGTAGCATGTAATCGGCTTTTAAGGCTCCATTCTTGGAATAAGAAATGTTTCTGTTTATTCAGCATAATGTTTTAAATTGAGCAAGAGGATATATCACAGCTTTTTAATTCTCTTTTTATCTCTGTCACTTGAGGTGTTTGAAATGTGCAACATCTGTATTACTTACGTACATTACTTTGAAAAACATTTTAATATGCAGGGAAGTATGTTTTCCATATAGATGCATTAGATGTATTGGTTCCAGTACCCCCAGATACGCACCCAGCTTGCACCGCTGTGGATAAGGAAGCTATTGCTTGAAATAGTTTCCTGTACGTACCGTCTTTTCATGTTATACCCACTTTTAGCAAGAATCTATCCCTGGGAAGAAGTGGTGGTAGGCTGCTAAAGTCTCCTTACGCTGTACAATATCACAGTTCCTCCGGTATAACTGCTGCTCGGATGAGCTCAGAGCCAAATACGGTCAGTGTAACCGAGGCGAAAATGTTTAAGCTGTTCTCACACTAAGAAACAAGGAGCTTTTCATTTGACCTCCAGAGCGCATATGCACTCTTTCATAGCCTCATCACACACGAAGCTCCCACCCCACCAGGATGCTTTCCCTTTTTTTGTCCCGGTCTCCACTTCCTCTTCCAGGACAAGACCCGTATGTGGCAGTCGTGCTGCTCACACACTCACAAATGTGAAGAGGACAGGCTTGCTACCAAGAGAACCAAAAAGGACAAATCAATGAGTATGTCTCAGAGATGGATTTGGTGTCCTTCTCCTTTCAATACACACCTCTAGGCAGGATCAAAATCCAGCTTTTATTTGCCTTCTGGAAACCTGCAGTAGCCAGAGCTGTCAAAGCCACATCCTCCACTGCCTTCCTGAAAACCGTCTCTGCAAGGCAGATGGTGGGCCAGGAAGGAAAAGGAAACCTCATCTGCCACGCAGGCCTTCGTTTTTGGAGTTGGGAACATTCTGAAAGCTCCTGGATGGGTAGCTTGACAGACCTCCCCACTCGGCTGAGACGCTGGCCACGGCAAGGCTGGCACAGCAAGAAGTACCGCAGCTGGCGCTTACCAGAGCTGCCGGTTCTGACAAATCAGGAGAGAAACGGCGTTGACACGTCCCTGATTTATTTCAGTTTGTGACTAAAATGAAGAACGCTGAACTGTGAGGAACACTGTAGTCATAGTGATGATGAACAGCACAAGTGCACGTGAGCATGTATTTTATTAGAAAACTATTGCTGTACGTGTTCGTTATTTGCTGACTGACTCCTGTAGGCAATAAACTCTCTTCTAAAATATCACTCTGTTGGTGGCAGTTTTTTTCTACACTATTTTAAGAAGAAAAGGTTTCAGTTTTCAGAATCTCCCCCCAACCAACATTTACGTGGACTTAGCTTTATGTTTTTCAAAAAGATGATACAACTACCCACTTGAAAAAGCATCTCTGTTTCCCTTAAGTGTTTAGATGCTGAGTTGAAAAGCAGCTAACAAATACTTATGATACATAACTAACGATCCCATCTAATTCTATCATATGCATTTGGACGTCTAAAAAGAAAACAATACAGCTGATTTGCTTCCATTGTTCTGAAGACTATTGTGAGAGGAATCGAAAAAGTCTCCCGTTAATTTACAATATCTGGGAGGAATGATGTGCGAGAAGTCTTCATAAGAAAGGATTAGAACTGAGATAAATTTTTAATAAACAAATTTTTATTTTTGGTTCAAAAAGTTATTATTTTTATGGCTAGACAAATGAACATAAATTACTAATGTTGAAAAGGCATTTTTCCACTAGGGGAGAGAAATAAAATTATCCAGCACTATAAGAGCATGATGTTGCTATTTCAAATGTCTTATTATCAGTTTGAGCTATCTGACTAATGAGATGCAGTGAGAGCTTTGTTAGGGAATAGATAATCTTTCTAATATTACAAAAAATGTAATTAGACAAGGAAATTTAATATGAAATTAAGAGAAATGTAATATGAAGATATAAAAATAGGCACTTGTTATGTGTAGGCTCTAAGGCATATTTATAAATTTGTGGACTCGTAAGATACAAAAGGCTAGTCTCGTCTAGAAAAAAAGCCTGCTGCATGTGGAGATACTCTGCTGCCCCCATCAATGTCCTGGCTAGATCCATATCTGGATCTAACTGCTGTTGGTACATGCAACTACTGTATACATTGCGCGTACTAATACACAAACTATTTCAGAAAAGCTGATCTTTCTTAGAAGAGTAGGTATAAGGAAATTTCGGAATGACATCTGGACGCTTAGGTAAGTCCTCAGAGTAGGATGCATTTGGCAATATTTTACTGACGCTTCCAAACACTCAGAAACCTAGTGGACCCTCATGCTCCAAAGAGCACAGCGTCCAGCAGTTTCCAGATCTGGGCTCTCTGGAAAACCTGTCCTCCTAGTTTGACCTCTAACTGTTGATGGTTTGCTGAACTTGTCTGAAAAATCCAGCGCTTAGAGTCTGCTTCATTCATCCATTTAGAATAAAACCTGTGACAAAGACAGTTCTAACTGGCACAGAAATGCAACTTCTCTTACAGCATCTTCCCACCACCTTTCAATTGCTCCTAACTTTGGTATACTCGTTTATTCTGGGTAGTAATGTTCCAACTACGCTTTCAGCACAGCAGCATTTTCTTTTGAAGTGAATCAGCAGGCTCTGTCGTACTTTTTTTAAACTCTGCATGGTAAGGCAAGAAGTGGTGAGACCTTTATGTAAGAAAACCAGAATTTTTCCATCATAAAATGTCTTGCAGCAGTATTTAAGGAACTGTGGTTTCTCCATGATTTACTGATTGGCACCAGGGTTGGCCTTGAGTCAGAAAGCCAGGATCCCTTTTGCTGGCTTTATAAAAAACAGAAAAGGGCAGGTTACCAACTTCCAGGCCCTGGCACGTTCCACACGGTTTCTTTTGTCCAACCTGAACACTGGCAAAACCCCTTAAAATGCCATAAAACCTACTCCTATGCTGTTCCAACATTTCAAGATAGCATTGCATATGGAGGAGGAAGAGATGCTGATCATCCAGCCACTCTTCTGTCCCCTCAGGTGACAAAAATATTCTGTGGTCGATGGGAGACGTGCCCTGAACTGACTGTGCACAACGTACCCGCTCACTTGACAGAGCATGTGGTAGTGCTCACAATTTCTCAAAGCCACATCTGTAGCTGGAGAGAAGAAAACTTGGTGATGAATTGCTGAGGTCAAGGCAGGTCACCACAAAGGCTATGTTCGCATTAGCAGGTATTGAAGACCAGCGAGAGCAGATCTGTAAGTCAGCTGGTTCTGAGGACCTTCCATCCTTGCAGTACGCATTTGATGATGTCTTCCTTCAGCCAGGTTGAAGTTGGTCCCATGAGCTGCACACCTATTGGCACCTGGACTGCACCTTCCAGTTTAGTTTCATGCAAAAGGAATCAAATTCATGTGTTCAGGGACCCCTCTGTAATGTGAATCAAAGCATGATCATTAAAGAGGACTAGGAAACGCACTCCGGGACTGCACTACTGATCCAAACTCACATAAAAAGGTAGATGCACTCAAAAGAGAGTAAATGGCTGTGTTTTCTGTGTCCAAAAGGTGTCATTTCTCTCCAGGGAGTTTTGCTGTGTTCTGCTCCACAGGGAGCTGTGCTTCCAGGAGGAAAATGATGAAAATCCAATGCTGGGTGAAGAGCTGTGGCTCTGGTGTGTTGCTGTTGTTCCCCAGCTGAACTGAAGTGCCGGGTAGGTGCGGAGGAGAAGTGAAGAGAAGAGAAGGCAAGGCTAACCTACTGATGTTTACAAACAAATGTTA
The DNA here is from genome assembly GCA_013389945.1 of Fregata magnificens. Lineage (NCBI taxonomy): Eukaryota > Metazoa > Chordata > Aves > Suliformes > Fregatidae > Fregata > Fregata magnificens. Next base: position 129,921 of record WAAD01020596.1, read on the forward strand.
CATCTCAAATTATATCAGTCTGAACATTCACCTTACTTATTATTTATTAATAACACAGTGTATGAACCGACAGAAAGCAAATGGTGTAACTTCTGAGCTTTGCTCTCTGTTTCTAAGGCAATAGTAGGAAAGGCACAGTATGCTGCTATGTGTTTACAGAACACTGTTAACTCCTGCACCCTTATTGATCATCTTACAACGTAGAATTGCGTAGCGTAGTTGTATTGATTTATCTTTTAAAGAGTGGTTCTATTACGTCTGACCATCATGTTCCCATTGAAACCAAAGCCCTGTTGATGGAAGTGCGAATACGTGGCAGCCGTGGCCAAATCATCCTTTGAATTTGAACTAACTATTCCAACACCCCTCACCCTGAGCTCCGGTCCCAAGAAGATCACACAGGCTCAGCCCTGGCAGGTATGAACACTGTCTAGGGAACTAGCATTTATCAGTCACCATGAAAAGCATATCTGAAGTGGAAGTTCCCTTTCACTTGAAGCAAAAGGTTTCACAGTCCAACGCAACACCTCACTAATGACACTGGCTAATATTGTGAGATGCTAATTACGAAAATGCCTATGCGATGTACTCATAATTAGTCAGATTGCAAAAAATAAGTAGACGTATTCTCAAAAGATCTGTTCATACAGGGCCTGGATGACAGAACACCAGCCGCACACCCCCTACATAAACATTTATTTTGCCATTTGCCTGTATACTATCGTCCTGGATCACCGGTTCCTTTCTTTAACTTTCCCTCTCTCTGCCCTTGAACTTTTTCAGTTGTTGGGCTCAAATGCTGAAGTCTATTTATTATTTATCTTATCATGGCACTTTGGGAGAGAAGCACGGCCTTTCATTCTAGCGCTTGAAAACCAGCGTGAAAACATTTCAAGCAGAAATCGACCTCGTGTTTTTACCACTTTTGGGGTGTTTTGGCCTTTCAGGGTTTTAGCAGATCGCTGCCTGCAATCATCACCGTAGTTTAGCAACTCTCCCTTCATGACGGCAGTGTCATATCTGAGCCAGTTTTAACCTGTGCTTAATTTTTCAGGTAGTACATTACCACACAGACAAAAAGATCTGATCTCGGTTTTGACAAAATACCTATAGGATGACAAAATCCTGCAGATGTGCAGGACGATCCATCTTTTTCCCCACATATTAACTCTCTTCTCAGAATGTGCCAGGCTGTGACACAAATGTAAACATTTCTCTGGTACCAGCTCCTGCAAAAGCTTTTGAGGTTTGACTTTTCCGGGCAGATCTGAACTTTACTAGGCTGTTATACAGGAGCTGCGTAAGTTATTCAATACCTATATTAAGGTAACTTGATTATCTTGAATTTTGCTTATCAACTTCAGGAAATTTTAAGTTTTACTTATTGATTGTAGGATACTCGGGCTATAACACGCAAGTTAAAAATACAGCAAGACCAGAGAATTGGAAAGAAATTGAAAACATGTATGGGGTGCAGGTGCCCAGGTGCTGGCGGGGGGGGCTGCAGGGGTGGCCTCTGTGAGGAGAGGCCGGGGCTGCCCAGCGCTGGACCCAGCCGGTTCCAGCCGGCTCCAACGGCCCCACCACAGGGCACAGCTGAGCCCCTCAGCCAAGATGGTGGTGCCTTGGGGAAAGCCTGTGTAAGAAAGGGCAAAATGCTGTCTGGCAGTGAGGAGTGAGGAAAAACGTGAGAGGAACAGCCCTGCAAGCCCCGAGGGGAGAGCTGAAGGACAGGAAGAGATGTTCCAGGCACCTCAGCAGACACTCCCCTGCAGACCCTGGAGAAGACAATGGTGGAGCAGGTGTTTCCCTGCAGCCCATGGAGAGGACCATGCTGGAGCAGATATCCACCCTGAAGCCCCTGGAGGACCCCACGCTGCAGCAGGTGGATGTTTCCTGAAGGAACTGCAGCCCATGGAGGGCCCACACTGGAGCAGGAGCATCCTGAAGGACTGCAGCCCGTGGGAAGGACCCCACGCTGGAGCAGGGGAACAGCATGAGGAGGAAGGAGCGGCAGAGAGGAGCTGTTATGGACTGACCGCAGCCCCCATCCCCCATCCCCTTGTGCCACTCAGGGTTGGGGGGGAGGTAGAGGAGTTGGGGATGAAGGAGCAAAGTTGACCCTGGGAAGAAGGAGGGGTGGGAGGAAGGCGTTTTAGCTTTTGTCTTTGTTTCTTACCATCCAAATCTATTTTAATCAGCAATAAATTAAACTAATCTTCCCGAAGTTGTCTGTTTTGCCTGTGATGATAACTGGTAAGTGATCTCCCTGTCCTTATCTCAACCCACGAGCTATTTCAACCTATTTTCTCCCCTGTCCTGTTGAGGAGGGGGAGTGAGAAAGCGGCTGGGTGGGTGTCTGGCAGCCCGCCAAGGTCAACCCACCACAACCAGCAAGCATCCCTGTCCAACTAGAAGGGGGCAATCAGAAAATTTTAGGAAGCTGAGAGCTAAATCATATGCTGTCATGCAACCTGATGACTTCTGAGTTCATGGGAGTTTGATGTTGCCTTGGGCCTATGACTGGAAACACAAGCACTCTGTATAATCCAACCTCTGATAGCTGCAGAGCACATAATGTATTTTAAGGTGAAATAAAGAATATTTTAAAGTTTACCAACTGAAGTTCAGTTGAAAGGTTTAGTGTTTGTTAATAAACATTTTGAAAAATCTTAGAAAACTTAGGGGAAAAAGCTTGCAAAAGCTTCTGGTAGGATCAGACAGTTTCCAGCTGAACTGAACTTTAGGTAGCCTATTTCCATTCTCCTATGACAGAAGAGCTCAGTGGTGGTTGATGAGCTGTTAGTGACTTTGTGAAAAATTCAAGAACAATCCCTATGCCAGGACTGCGTGGACATGACTGGCAGCTGGGCAGAGCTGGAGCAGAGGTTGTTCAGTAAATCCTCAGCAGTATGAAGAAGTAAGCCAGCAAGTGCCAGACCCCTCGAGGATCCAGCTGCATGCCAAGCCCACCACTGTTGCTCAACAGATCATCTGGGAAGCCACTGGTTGCCTTCCGTTTGTGAACTACACCTGGAATTTCTGCATCTCACTGTCCCCAAGTAAGCAGTATATATCCTGTAATTGCTGCCCTTGTTCCAAGGCCTCAGAAGATTCAGACTCAGATTTTAATTACCGCACACACAAAATGTGTTTGCATTTGTTTGCTTACCTTACACTCGACAGTGTTGCAGCTATGCTGGAAGTCTAACTTATATTGGTTGGATACTTCTGAATCCTCAAGGCTGAGTCTGAAAAATTACAGTGCTTATGCATGAGTCCTCATCAGTTTTACCATTTTAGGTAAAAGAAAGCAAAACCGTCTGGGTTTTGTGGCTTTTGTGGCTTCTGTGACTTACAAAATTATAGCAAATCTGAAGTCAGTTCGTGCACATACTTCAAGAAAGTTATATAGGCTTCTGAGGGTTCTAGGTCATAGGAGATGCAATTTTCTTTAGCTGTTTCCATCTTATTTGTGTATAATTCCACTTAGATTGGTATGCCTTTTTTCCACTGTATATATGGAATATCAATCGTCTTTGCTTTCAGTGGAGGTAAACAGTTACGAAATTTTCTGTGGACTGACACATATGACATCGTACGAACAGTCTCCTTCTCATCCTGTCTAAAACAAGCCATTTATTCTGAAAATATAGATATATATAGTACTTTTTGTGAACTGAGACATAACACCACAAACATATTCTATATTCAGGGAGATAGTTAAGTACTCCTAGCCACATGCAAGTTGTATATATTTTGCAGCTACTGCTTACAGACTAAGACACTATTCGTCTTAACAAATGAGAATGTAGTCCACAATCAATAAAAAGTGTAAAAAGATTATTGATATCTGAGGTTAAATTTTTACTGTAGGCAATTGCTCCACAATGATAGTGGCCTTTTCACATACTTCCTAAATGAAAACATGTTAAGCAAGCAAGAACAAGTAAAGAAAATAAAAACCCCTCATATTTCTATTCTGGATCAGTATCAATAGTTGGTGCCAGAATATAACATTAGAGTGAATTGTTCTGTAATGGATTTCATTGGAAAGAGGACTTTCATAAACATGTCTGGGTTTGGGTTTTTTTCTTTTTAGTTATCAGGAAATTCAGAATTTAAATACAGGAAATTTTATTGCATAGGTGCACAAGTTGTTACTGACTGCCATTTCAGCTGCCTAAGTCAAAAATCCAGCTGCTCAGCTGGTAATTAGGACCAGAATTACACTTAAGTGTACAGCGACACTGGTAATTTAGATGCAAACCATTTCACATGCTGTTAAGCCATTTCTTTTCCATGTCACTCCTTAGTCATAATCCACATCATTCTTCTGGTTGTTGGACCAGAAAATTGTTTTAGTTTCTGCGAATTGTTCTAGTTTCTCCTTTCGACCCCATCCCTGGTAATGGGCAGAGGAGAGGAAGCAGGGTGCTATGATCAAGTGTGGTACCTGATATTACCAGTTTACCAGTCATGTGGTGCATGGTAATTTGTTTTGACAATAAAGAAAGCTGTGTGGACACATGAAGAAAATTTATCCTGGTAACTGCCCAGGGGCACATTCCCACCCCAGAGTAAATGTGATACGCTTTTATGAAGAGGAAAATCATCTCCGGTTTACCATGAGGAAATAATGTGAAACAGGGTTGCTGTCATGGAGCAGTTGATGCATGATGATTTCTTTTCTCTCAGCAAATCGTTCCTGGATCTGTAATTTTCTGTCCCAAGTACAGTAGCTGCTGTTCCCCGCAAATATCAGCAAAACCCTGTGGAGCAGCTGGGTCCATCCTAACACCAGCGCTTCTGCATGAGGCCGTGGGGCAGAAGGCTTGAGAGGTGAAGAGGACAGGTTGCTGGCAAAAGGGAGGAAGGCAGAAAGGATAAAGAAACTAGAGTTTTGGCCAGGAGGCTGTGTAAAATGGAAGAGGAGGCTAAGAAGGTAGGGATATGCAGTAAAGAAGAATAAAGGACCCTTGGGGCTTGGAAATGTTGAAGTGGTAGCATGCAGCTGGAAAACAGGGTATGGAGGTTGGACAGCAGAGTGGTAAGGACTGGTATGGCTTCCGGTAGCCGGAGGGATTGGAAAGGGATACAAGAGCTTCAGAGTTGGGATCAGAGCAGATGGTGTTACAGCGGGGTGTTGTCAGACACCTATGTAGAGGACTAAACAGCTGGCCATAAACAGAACTCAAAATCAGTCTAGTGTTCTCTACATACATTGCTTTCAGAAAATAGATCTCACATCTCTGGACAAAAATGGAGCAACACAGATCTGCCCCGGTAGCTGGAACACCGCTCTGGGGGTCAGGGTCCTCCACGCGCTCTCCCACACAGTGTAGCTGTGCAACCTTGCTACAAACTGCTTTGGGATGGGACCTTCTTGCTCCCTTTTGTCTATCTTTCTTGTTGTTTAACTTTGTGCAGAACAATTAAATACCTGCTGCGCCAAGGAGAACGTTCTCTTTGTGGAAAAGATGAGTTACATGCTGTCAGCCAGAGCAGGGCACTGGACTCTGGTCTTCCAGCTCTCTCGTGCAGACTATAAAATTCATGGTGTTCCTCCAGGTTTTGCATAAAACAGAATGCACACCACCATCCTTTTACAGCCCTCTGAAATAAAAGGCTATTCTACACTTTTTTGTTTGTTATAGAAAGGGCTTAGGCACTTAAAATTAAGGTTAAAATGTTTCAGGTGAACGAAACCCTAAATCCCTGCAGTCCAGCATTAGGTGGCTAAATGCTAAGGATCGTGCTACTTAAGAGACTTCTGTGTTTCCTACTACCTAGGTGAAGTGACTCCCCTTTGGAGTGCAAGCTTTCGGGCATCCTGATCTTAGACACCCATATCTCTTCAAGGAAAGAAAACACACTATGTGGAAGTGAGGATCTTACCAATTTTTTCTAGCCAAGAGTTAGGTGCGTTAGTTACCTAATGAACACCAGCAAGTAATGTTCAATGGGTGGATGTCCTTAAACTGATAGCCCATGTTGCTGCATCATTATGTTAGACACTGAGTCCTGAGTCTTCCAGATAAGATTGGCTCTTTTGCAGGCTGTGTGCCTTTCAGTCTCCATAACTGCTGTTGTATGAAAAATAGCACCAAATATTTCAGATTTATAGACAATAATATTAGTACTTTAAAGAAGGAGAACCTTCACAATAAAAATGTCGCTATTAACATTTTAAAAGAAAAAAATGATACACTTGAGAGAACTGAGTAGCCAGTTATAATGGCTTTATTAAAACTCACAGCATGCTGAACTCACAGCTTAAGAAATGAGATCCCTGCTAGTGTTTACAGACATTAGAATTTTTTAATGAATATAAAGAATATTTTGTCACCATACTAAATGATTAAAAAGAAAAAAGGGCAGCTAGTGTAATGAAACTGCTAAAACAACTGTTAAAACATTTCAAGGAACAAATGTAGCCACTCTTTCACTGTTTCATTCTTCTAGTGATGGCAAATGGGAAATTTCAAAGATCCTTAAAGAAAAAGAATACTTTTTTTTTTAACCTTAAGTGATATGCAAATCCACAGTCTTATGTAGTGATGTAGACTTCAGTCCGAGATCTAACAGTGAATGTCTCATTTAGGACAAGACTGAATCTAATCTCTCAAAAGATGCCAGTTAAACAGCACATCTATTTCCACATGCTTTCAAGACTTTCTTACTCACAGCCCTGTTTAAGGATCCTTTTGTCTTTAAAAGTATAGCCAGCCTTTATGCATTTACTGCCCAAGAATATCCTATATGACCATTTAAAAGTGCTGCATCTCGCTTTTCATTCCATATAATATGACAGTAAATGTAATGACCTTTTCTGGAGGCAATGGGAAGGTGCGTGTCTGTGTGGTGGTGAGAACTTTCTGACAGCATTGCTGAGCTCTCATTTGCCACTAGTGTTACACAATTCTCATTTCTCTAAGATGCATGTGCATAGCATAGCAGAATAAATCTAAGGCAGGCAAGCAAGCAAGTACAGTGTGTTTTCTCTAACTATACTATTAATCATTACACAGTCTCTGTTACATTGACAACTGCAGGATAAAGTTCATTTCTTGAAGATTATCACCAGCTAACACATTCTTACAGATTTTTCCTTGATAAATCTGGTATACTTACAGGCTGCATGTTTTAAAACAGGGCCAAGGACCATTCATTGGCCACATGAGGTCAAATGACACAGCACGCTTTGTCTCCAGATGACTCTTTCTCCCCTCCCCAGAGTGGCTTTGTCTGCACTGCCTTAGGAAGACTGTCCCCTTGCACTTCTGTCCCTCAGTGTCCAGGCATTCCTGGTAGGAAGCTGCTTGGCAGAGGCCAAAAATGTGCAAGGAGTATGGAACAAACAGTACAGATCATCTCAGGCCAGTGCTCAAGCCTGTACTCCGGCACTGTTTCATTAACTAGTGTAGATGTGGCAGTAGTAACTTCTGGAAGCAAAGTCCTCCCCATGCTTTGTCTTGAATATTTAGCATATATCTATGCAATGCTTTTTCCCCCAATTTTTGAATGAGTTTCTATTGCTGTGAAAGAACTTGGATCAGACTTAGATGAAATGGTGTATTTCTGTGTTTCTTTTGGCACTTTAGTCATCATAAAGCAGACTTGCCTGTCTAATATTGGTCTCATGATGGTGCTGCAAGGTATTATGGGTTATACAGTAAGGAATTTGGGTTGAACACACACGTCCCACTTCGTCTGCAGCCCACTCATCCTCCAAAAATGCCAGTAACAAGAAATCAGGTAGGAGGTTGAACTTCACTATCACGCTCTGCACGTTGCCCAGTGCTTGAGCCTGGGCCCCAGTGTGTTTTCTAAGAGTTGAGTATTAGCCAAGTAGGGGCTCAAATGCTGGGTTCATCTTGGGGTTTATGCAAGTCCTTACAAAGACATGTGAGGACATGAGGAAGAATTCATTTGAACATGCTCAGAGATTGTGACAATTGGTTCACAGGTACTTCAGCAGCAGCTAAAAGCTAACTGCTTTTTACTCTCTCAGCAGTGACACAGGGTTGTGTCAGGGACTGAGTAAACCCAGACTGGCATTTCCACAGCATGCGGCATTTTGGTTAACATTGGGCTGCTGCAACCACCTCTAAGACACCTTTGCAACCGAGTGTTAATTAGATAAGCTATTAGCAGCAGGAGTAGCATAAGCCGTTCCCTTATTTCTGTACTAATTGATCCCAAGCATACTGAAGTCACTGAAGGTCTTTTTATCGATATTCAGTGAACTTTGGATCAGATCTTGGGTATAGTTCAGTTATGGCAGACAGTAATGATATTATGCTCTTGTGATGTTGTAATATTATGCATTAAGTATTGTAGACACGGTGTTTTAGTAATGGATACTGTTCTGCACTTTCCTTTCAACCAAAGTACATATATAGCAAACACTGCATCTGGTTCACCCTGCTTTTTCTCATTTCCATAATATTCCCATGTCATAATAGTAAAATTTTGCAAGTCCCTGCTGGACTTTCTGACTCCATGACATCTATCGGTAACAAAGTGTTTGTGTTGGCTGCAGTATATCTTTTGTCAATTTAAAATATTCTGCTTTTACATTTTGTGTTCTGCTTTGTTACTTTCTTAATGTTCACAAAGTCTGCTTACTTTACAGTATTCGATATATAGATCTTGCACAAAAAATATTCCTCTTTAAAAATTCTTATTATATACCGATTTCTATCCTCTCCCACACATAGTCTCTTAATTTTCATCACTGCTGTCAAGCTTGTCAAGGAAAATAATCAAATCTGAACCAAGGATTCAGGCTGCAGATATGCTGTAGCAACATAGCAAGTCACACTTTACATACATTTTCTTAGGTAGAGTCATGGCTACTGCTTATCCTATAACACTAAAGGGATTTTGATCTGCTTAACCACTATGAGGCATGACAATATGTATTGCACTGCATGATTATGGCAGAGCACTGCTATATGCCCCTGCCATAGCAAGGTAGATCACAGATTACTGTTGAAAAGGTAGGTATGCTATGTACCCTAAAATCCGCATACTTAGATTGCTCACCAGCCCCACTAACGAATGTGCAGGAGATGCTTTTCTTCCACTACCTCAGCTAGGAAGACCTGAAATTCTTTTTCCTATGCCGCTGCTCACAGCAGAAGAGCAAAAAATAGCAGATTGCCCCTTCATGTTGCCACCACAGCTGCTTTTAGAGGGAGAACGCTGTGCAAAGCAATGCAGGAGAAAGTGGGTAGGAAAGAAGACAAAGAATGCTGTGCTGTGGATGATGTCGGATGACTTCATCTTTGGCTTAAACCTTTAACACCATCTGTTCTTCTCTGAACACATTGCAGCTGACTCCATGGGGAGTCCACTCCTGCACTGAACTTCTCCATCCCTCTCTGCTCAGCCCCACAGTGTGTGGCATCCTTGAAGAAAAGAGGGCTAGAATGGGCAGATGTGGAAGACAATCCTTCCAGAATCTCAAATGCATCTATGTTCCAACTTCTGGTAACAGAAAATATAAAGTATCACTACCCATGCAACGCAACCATCTTCTGACCCCGTGAGCGTGCTAGAACAAGTCAAAATTAGGAACCATTCTTTTTGCTCGCCTGTTAAGCAGAGCTTGGGGAAAGGCATATGTTAAGTCTAAGCTCTCATTCAGTGAAGGTGTAGTTCAGGTGCTGGTCACAGGTCACAGGCTTCTGCTCAGTGTTCCTTGACAATACTCAGGCACTGAGTCTGCTCCAGGTAAAGGAAATCGTATTTCTAAAAGTTACCACTGTTAATCTCTTCTTAGAAAAGTTCATTAAAACATCACCTTCATTAACCTTTTAATGAAATCCTGTGGACTTTTGCAAGCAGAACATGTATCTTCTTCAGGAATTTATCTCTGACCCAGTACATGGTCAGGGTCAGTTTGTATAAATCCGTTTTGTTTTGCCCTAAAAATGTTATGCTTTACTTTTCTTACTCTCTTTCTTCTGATACACTCTGATTTAATTTTTGATGAGTAGTTTTAAAGAACAGAAACAACAGCTATATAATTCAGATACTTTCAAACTACATTGGTTTATTTGTCTTTCGGGGTCCCCCTATAATTCTAGTAAGTTTGGGTGTAAAAATTATACTCCTCAAGTATTATATTGCAGAAAATATTAGCAAACAGTAGACTCATCTCTGTAAAATGACTTAATTCAAGTTACTTTTCAAGTTATTTTTCAGTTCACAGTGTTTTTACAGAGCTGTGTTTGGAGGGCACAATTAGATAAACACATTTCTTCTGCTCTGCTACAAAAACTTGAGATTATTCAATTTTTGCTCAACTGAAATGCAAAACCCTTTTCAGTGACTACTCAGGAATTAGATGGCACTTTATTCTTACCCTCCCTGCATCTGCCATTCCTTTCTTCAGCTAATTGATAGAATGGATGGGGAAAAATCAGCTGTTCTTCAGCAACACTGTTTTTCCTGCTTAGAAGCAGAGAATATGGATAACTTGCAACTGTTCTTATTTTTTTCTCAGTAATCATGGGGCCATGTATTTAAGCCAAACACATACCCATTATAACAGCAGCCCATTGGCAAATGCTAACAGGCAGCATATTAACTTACGCAGGGACAGTTTATGATGTTTAACCAATATTAAGGGGGAGGAAAAAATTAATGTGAAGGTTGAGATAGCATGTGTAAGTTTTTAGCAATGCAAATCTTTAGCCTGTCAGGAAAAAAAAAAAAAAAGTAAAAAAACCGTATAGTGCTAGACTGCTGCCCTGAGAAAGCCATTAAAAAAAAATTATTCCAGGAGGGAAAACAAGGACACTGGGCCTTAGAAGAGCTCATGGAGAGAAATCAAACCACTTCACCCAGAGGTGGAAACACCATGCTCTGCAGTATAGTTCTTCCACGGAGACAGAGATGATAGAGATCTGTTGCAAATGATCCCTGGTCAAGTGTCCAAATGTGGTGGGGAAACTTTCTGCTTATCCATGGCCATCAGTCAGTCTGCCTTAAGATGACAGGTTTATTAGCCTCATAACTAGAGAAAATAAAAGTGCTCATGTAAAGAGATAGTATTTCCGCTTAAGATTTATAAGCTTTTTCATGAAAAGGAGAAAAAATACTATATGCTCATCTGAAAAGTCATTTGTCAATTCTCAGAAGTATAATGGGCTTGTTCACTTGGATATTGTGGATTCTTTAACTGCTGGTTTGTTCCACATGGGTATATATATATATTTATACGAATATATACATAAATATATGTATGTGTGTTATTTATATGGGCAGCATTCCAGGTGTAGTTAAAGATGTTTTCTACAGAGCAAATGAGGGAACGAAGATCCATATTCTGAGATTTCGTTGAAATGAAAGAGACAAGGAGATTCTGCCACTGAATATTCCAAATGGTCAGGTGAAAGGGCTTATTTATGAAACAACTTGCCAAACATCTTGTTAATGACATGTGCTAAGAGCTTTTTTTATTAATACTATGACTAAAATTTTTCAACAGCTCAGTTTTTCAACACATACCACAACTGTGATGTGACTTACTAGCAATAACTGTTGTTATTACTGTAATGTGATTGCTTTTCTAAGCGAAGTTTGTGAAGCCATGGTTGCATTTGTGACATTGTAGCTTCTAAACTTCTTGTAATGTTAATTACACTTATATACTTTCAAATTACACTTATATACTTTAATTAAGCGTATATACTTTCAATGAATATTTATGTACTGAATGCCCAACCTTATCCCAAATCACCAGTGGTTTGGTGGATAAACATGACAAACATATTAAAGGTCTCAAAAAAAGTGATGCTGATTTGACTGATTTGTGAATTTATGCTTCAATTGATCCTGCTTGGTTCAGCAATATAGGCCAAGACCAAACTTAATCTAGTCTTTGTAAGAAAATTCACTTGTAGTCTAGGGATATAAAGGATTATATTAAATAAAGCTTAGAAAAATAAATAGGAAATGTTAAAGAAAACCTGTGACTGTTAAGCTGTACTGCAGCAAATGGTGAAAAATAAGTTTTAACACCGAAAATATTCAGTGGTATACTCACACAGAAAAAGAGGCAAAGAAAGAGAGTGTTTATTTGATATAAATCCAATTTTATTTAGATATTTCCAAAACCTGGCCAGTTTAGCCAAGATGACAGACACTAAAAAAAACCCAAACAAGGTACAAAGGGGTAACCCTTTGGAGGGACAATCTCTTTTTTTGTTTCATACCTTTCTGAACCCAGATAAATATTAAAAGCTCTCAGACACATCATTTTAGATTGTACTGGACAATAACCTGAAATGTATCAGTTAGTTTCTATTTCATTTGGTCACACCGTTCCTATGTGAAAGAATAATCATTTTGACTGTTACTAAACAGGAATAGTCTAATAATGCTTTGCTTCATTCTCAAGTATTTCACAAAAAGCTTTACTTTCCTTGGTATGGAATTATAAATATTGAGTTTATGGCTGAATCCAGTCTACTTAATGAGTTTATATGACCCATTACTACTTATTCAAGTCCTGAAAAATGTAGTGTTCTAGAACAAAGTGTTCCACACTGCAATGAAAAAAATGCATACCTCAGAAATGTATTATTACTGGGCAGAATCTGCTATCAGGATGCTACAAAGCATTTATAAATAATGCATGAAATAATTGTCTCATTTGAACTATTTCCAGACCTTTCATGGTGTCAGAGTCCAACAGTCTCTCACCAAGTTCTTTTAGATATTCCACACAAGGAGAGTTTAATGCTTTAACACTGAGTTTACTTATTTGATATATCTGGCATTACATGCCATTTTGATTTAGAAGCATGAGGCAGCAATATGCTGAAATCACAACACAAGCATAATATAGCAATTGCAACATACAATTAAACCACTAGACAAATGGCACGCCCATTGCTGGTCCCTGTGCGCTCACCGTCACAAAGCACATCTACTCCTTTGAAGTGTTCAACGGCCTTTGCCATGAGACCTCTTGACTTTTCCTTATAGGTCATGGTAGACTAGGGCTCGGGAAGCTGCACACTGTTCTTGCTCTGCAGGGTTAAACTGGTACATGGAGGCTTAAAAGCATGAGTTTTGGATTTTTCTAATTTGTTGATATTTGACTTTTCGATCCAATGGTCCTTTCACATAGTTATCTCAATACAATTTAAAACTTACACTGCAGTAGAACCCAGAGGAACCAAGTACCTTCGTAATCTCATTGTACTAGGCACTGTCTGAAAGCTTATCAATACGCACTTCAGGTCTGTAATCTTAAAGAAGTGACTAGGACATAGATTACATGTAGACCATATTAGGCTAAATGTATGCATTGGCTTCCTAGGCATGTTCTTATTTCCCCTTTTGCAGAACCTTATTCCTCAGCACAGACTTTCAATCTAGTGTATTATTTGCAAAAGTTCCATTTTTCTAGTTTGCTGGGCTATCAAGATACATTATTTCTGGAAAATTACCCATGCTTTTCAAAGGAAAAGTTAAAAACTAGGAGACCTTTCTATTTTTAAGGACCTAGCATTGTTAAGCAATTCACAGTACAAATTGTATCCTTCAGAAAGATACATTCCTTAATACTCTTCTTGATCTGGGTCATTTCTCCTCATATTGTAATGGCTAGTCAGGAGTCTACAATTTCAAGAACGAATTTTTAGATCAAAGTTCAGTGACTCCAGCCAATACTAACTCCACTTCAACATCACCCACCACCCAGTTAAGCCAAGTGATGCCACCACCTGTGTTCACAAGACAGCCTATATTCCTCAATTTGTGGTAGTCTCTAATCTAGACTAATTTTCACTTAAACAGAACAGAAACTAAACCTAACAGCAAAGGTCCTGCTGCTGCATTTGTCCAAGGGAGTAGAAGTTAAACCTAGGAAGTCCATGCAGAGTCCTCCCTAGCGCACCTTTTCATTTGTGCAGCTCAACGATGACCGTTTTCAACATCTCACTATCTTCTGGTTTGTGGTACAACATTCTCATCCACAGGTTTCCTTTCTCGGCCCCCATTTCAATCACACTCTCACAGATTTTTCTTCTCTAACAATAGTTTTGTCTTCTCCCAAGTTCCACATCTTTATCTGACAAACTTTTAAATTCAACATGAACAAAAGCTGAGCTCAGCATCATTCCCCTAAAAATCTTCTCCCCACTTCCTACTCTCTGTATCTAATGACAGGGTCACAGTTTTGCTTTAAACACCATATTGGTGAAACTCAATCAAGGTCAAAAACAGCAAATGGAGACAGTATTGAATCGTATAGGAATTATCAGCTCCAAATGAAACATACAATGGAAACATAGTAGGTATGGGTTGAGGGCAAAGATTTAGGAGTTAAACTTCTGCCCATTTCACTGAGTTACAGAGCCCAGGGAGGGCTGAGAAGGGAGAGCTGGGAAGCTGCCCCATAGGTACAGCTCTCCTGGGCTGCCTCCGAGACACAGGGGATGTGGTCAGCCCTGGTTTGCAAACTCCTGGCCTCGGGGAGGTGGCAGATGACCTCATGGTGCCTGCCAGCCCGCTTCTGGTCTACTGGATTGCTACATGATAATAGAATAATTCACATTGGAAGGGACCTCAGGAGGTCATCTAATCCAATCTCCTGCTACCAGCTGAGTCAACTATAAAGTATGGCTGGCAGAGATGCACTTTGCATCCCTCCCCTTAGCCCATCTGGAAGGTGGAGGGCACTCTGGTCTTTCTTCCAGGCCTCAGAAACTGCCCCTGCTCCACCAATCCCCTGCTGTTGCCCCACAACCTTGCAACAATGCTTGAGAGTGTCCCCGTAGCGCTGGGGGCAGCCCCAACAGCAGTCTTGGAGGCCTCCTTGCCATCCTGTGCACTGGTGGTATTGTCCAAGTTGCTAAAGGTGACCTGAACTCCAGCTTCTTCACGTGTATGCGTCATAGTAGACCAGCATCCTAGGTGACCGGCCAAGTCAACTATTATGAAGTCAGACCAGGCTGCTCAGGGCTTTATCCACTTGGGTTTCAAAAGCCTCCAAGGATGAAGGCCTTCATGACAACCTGTCCCAATGCACAACTCTCTTCATGGGCCAAATGGTTCTCCTTATACCAGCTCTGAGCCTCCCTGGTTTCAGTTTATGCCTGTTGTCTCCCATTATCCTGCCATGCACAACTGAGCCCAGCCGAACTCCATCTTCCTCATGACCTCCTCATAGTTATGGGAACAGTGCCACCAAACCCCTCTCCTCCTCAGGCAGAAGAAGGCCTGTTCACCCTTTCTCCTCACAGGGCACATCTTCCAGCTCCTGGCCACCCCGATGGCTCTCCACTGGACCTCCTTCAGTTTATCCATGCCTTTCTTGCAATAAGGGGCCCAAGACCAGATGCAATACTTGGGAAAGGGTCTAATGAGCGCCAAGTCAAGACAGATGATCACTTCTCTCCATCTAATGCCTATACTGCTGCCAATACAGCTGGTGATGCTGTGCGCCTTCTTTGCTGCCAGGCCACGCTCTTGCCTCATGTCCAGCCTGCTGTCCACCAGGACTCCCAGGCCCTTCGCCACAGAGCTGCTCCCCCACCATTCAGACCCCAGCCGGTATTCTCGCAAAGGCTTCTTTGCTTCCCAGGTGCAGCACTTGGCATTTATCTTTGCTGAATTTCACAATGTCCCTGCTGGCCCATCTCTCCAGTCTGTTGCTCTGGATAACAGCCCTGCCTGCGAGCGCATCCATCCGTCCCCCCTGTTTGGTGTCATCTGCATCAAGCACTCCGTTGCCTCCTCCAGATGTTCAACGGCGCAGCCCCCCTGACCGACCCCTGGGGTACTGGACTCCAGGGGCAGTACAATCCCTTCACCACTCTCCTCGGAGCCCCATCCACTGGACTGGTGTCTTTCTTGTGGTGGGGAGCCCCAAGGGTGGAGCCAGCCCCTCAGTTATGGTGGCACAAATGGCTGAAGAGAGGGAAGAGGTCGCTTCCCTTGCCCCGCTGGCTCCCACCTTGCTCACAGAGCAGGGTCTGTTGGCCGCTGCCTTTGCCACAAGGCACCTGGGGGCACCGGCTGAGCCTGGGGGTGCCCAGGCGCTGGGCTGCATGGCTGCTCCCACGCTGTGAGCACCAGCCTCCCCTTCTGTGCAACGTCTTTTGTTGTCACCTAATAAGTGTTAAAAGTCTCTGAAAACTGAAAGAATCCTGGTAAACATAAGTAATGTAAAATGCAGGGTAAAACCCACACTAGACAAATAAGACAGACATCAATTATTTCAACTATGAGGCTTTAGGAGAGGACATAGTCCCTACTCATTAGCCTGAGGTTTCACCTGTGCCCTGCTAGGCTGAGTGAGAAATCCAACATGCCAGACTGTATCAGTTTTCTACAGAGATGCTAATTCATGTCTGGTTTCCCAGGAAATTTCACTCACTCTTTCCACGCAAGCACCTAACCACATTAGTCTAGGCTGTTGTCTCCTCTGTCTCCCCAGTACTGGTGGGCTTTACCAATTAAGGGTCTGAACCTGGGTATGGAAAAAAAATTGCAGAAACAAAAATAACCAGAGTCTGATTCAGAAAAGAGCAAGGACCTGAACTTTTTTCCATCAGGTCAGAAATTCCATGCAATGCCTGTATAATCTTCCTTACCAAAATTTCTGCAAATCTTATACAATTCCATGAAAAATTTTGGCTTTGATAAATAGAAATTTCTAATGAAAATAACCTATTGCTGTAAATGCAGCCCGGGCTTTCTTCACTGATTCCTGATCAGATTCTAAGGCTTGCAATGTTTTCATCTTAATGTTCAATTAAATTAATGGGTCAGTCCCCAGCTCCATTACAGACTGAACAGCAGTAAGGAAATAGCTGGAGTCCTACGGCACTAAGCAGGTCACAAAGCCAAGAACAAAGTTGTATAAGATCCAGAAACACGGCAATAGCTGTTCCATAAATCCACTAAAGACATAGCTAATACTATTGATTTCACATTGAAGATGACTCCCATAGTCAGCAGCAGTACAGAGCTCTGACAAACCCTCCCCTACTTCTGGCTTGTAACCTTGCAGACTGCTGCAGGTGCTGTCACTGGGTTGATCCTTGTACGTGTATACAGAACAGAAAAAGGGGAGCTCCCAAAAGCAGCTTTTTTAGGGTCTCCTGTAGGAGTTTATATGTATCTCTCAACTTCAGCCTACTTGTCTGGGGCAAGTTTCAAAGGCGGTTTGTATTCTGGCTGTATTCACAGTATAGTAGGTGTGGTGCAAACACAAAGCAGCATGCGATACTTACCTCAAAGAATTTACAGTAGCCTTCAAATAAATAACCCCCCAATAATTCAAAGAAAGTTTGAATTAATTAGGCTGTTGTGAAAATAATGTAGGACATCACTCCTTTTTAATAACAGAGACAGAAACATATCCCATATTTGCCCTTAAAGTAGTCTCAACGAGTGTGACTTAGCGGTTCCTACACTAATCACAGCATGTGAAGAGGATCCTGCCTACAGCCCTCCTCTCTGACCTGGGAGAATCTTGCTTGAAATGTTTAGTTAAAGGAAATTGAAGTGCAGGTATTTTCTTCAAATTCATATTATTTTAAAACTAATTGGTGATGTTAATGCTGTTTTTCCCCTTTAATTAACAATGTATAATGCAACTTTAACTACAATTTAATTACATTATGAAGGCAGAAGGTATTTTCTGAAAGCTCTTGAAGTTTTTTTCTCTTGCTCTTAGGGAATTAATCCCATTAGTACTAGTAGTTTATCTGCTTAAATTCCTCGTATATTATTATGAGAATTGAGCTCAAAGTTTAACTATTCTTAAAAAATGTAATGCCTGTAAATTAAACATGTTCTATTAAATCTTAGAGACATTAAAATGGAACGAGATGTATGGAATTTCAATGTGATTTTGGCTAACTGTGTTAGAGAAACTGGACTTCTATTCACCTTAAGAAATGTTGCATTAATGCAGATGATCAAATTTCTCAAATTGAAAACAGCTAGTATCCTACTCTCAGGAAAGATTTTGCCATTGACAGAGGACACCTCTTTTCTGCCCAGAAAGGAAGGTGTGAAAGCATTCCTGTTTACACTTCTCAAGAGAATGAGCTGATTCTTCTCCCCTTGGCTGCAACAGGAAAGACTCCTCTTCACCTTAGCTCCTTGGTGTTTAGGTTTAGACGGCCACATCCACAGCATTCTCTTGAAGGGGGGTGTCAGAGAAGTGGCTTTTGGTGCTGGTAACTCCTTGACAATGATGCAATCCACACGTCAAAGCAGCTGTTTCAGGCTGTCAGCTTACGTAGAAAAATTTCTTTCGTTATACATAGGTCATGGTTCCAATTAGCCTGTGGGCTAGAGATCCACCTGTACACAAAAAAAGAGAGAAAAGTCCACCCCCAAAATCATGACATTCCGATGCAACTATCTAACTTTCAAAAATTGTGCAAAAGGTAAGAAACAACAGATCCTACAATTCATTTTGACCTAACCTGCAGGGGAAACTCAGACATCCACAGCAGGCTATAAGCAGGCCACAAGAAAATCCACTGCATCCCCTCAGAGGAGAAATGTTAGAAAAACCAGCAGAGGCAAAAGACCGGCAACACATTGATCAGAGTTCCAAATGCGACTCTAATGAAAATTTAAATTTCCTTTAAATGTACAATGTGCAACTGGCTGTTTTGAATGTGAGTACACGTGCATTCTGAGTGCAAAGTTCAAACCCAAAAGTTGAGTTGTAGAAGCAGAGGAGTAAAGAAACAAATACTGTAACTCTCTCAGACAAACACTGTGAAGTAAGCCTACCTCAGATTCCCTAGCTGAGATCAGCTAATGTTAAGAGGCAACTGGCTGACTGGTGGAACACACTCTCACTTTGACTACCGGAACGAGAAGATCCTGATGCGGTTTTTTGAGGAGATTGATGCAAATGAGTGGTTCCTACCAGAGTTTCTCAAAATCAAGTCCTACGAAAGAAGCTGAAAGAGCTCCATTCTTTCTTTGTGCATGCAAAGTACTATTAGAGACATTTATCCAGATAAACAAACTTTCCCTCAATTTCTCTAGACACACTTTAAGAGCAATTGCAACAAATATGAATTTGTATTTGATGGAACAGTCGGCTCTGACAGAGGTTCAGAAATGAGGACAAGTCTTTTTTCATGCAGTCAGGATTCCCTCCAAATTTCTGATTCCACTTCTGAGGAGCTTCTTGATAAACAATGCTGGAAGCTGCAGCAAGAGATCTGAGGAAACTCTGATGATGCCCTGCCTACTGAGCATCTCAGTAAAACTGACTCACTATGGATTAGGTGGGAAGTATCCTCCATCGGAGAGGGGAGAGGCCTCCAAAGAGGCATGTAGGCAGCTACGACTTTCTATGTCTTGGTGGAGTCTCAGTCTCCTTCTAAGGCGGGAAGTTCTTACAACCCCCACCTAAAGTAGTGGCATCCACTTTCCCCACATTTCTGGGTGCAGAAATCATCTCAGTTATTTCTAAGCAGAATACTTAAACTTACTGGCCCCTGGTGAATGCATAACTGTGACACACAGACAGACTATGGTAACAGCAGGATTTCAAGCATTGTTGGACAAACAGCTCATTTGGAGTAGTCTGCTTGGTACCTGCTTTCTGAGAGTACTTCTGAATAACGCTAGCTTATGAATACCTAGGGTAGACCCTCAGGACAATTGACCTTTCTCCCTGTAATTTCTTTGAGACCTCTGGGGAGACCCCAGAAGGTAATTTGCAATTTTCCTGCTGCCAAGAATGGCTTTGGAAATGCTGCAGTACACATCCAGGCAGCCCCGTGGCTATAATGGTTTAGAATAACTTGAGGTTTGGTGATGCATTTTTGTTTAAAATTTTTTAAGCCAATTCAACTTTGCCAGCTTTGAATGTTTCTAATTTAACACCTATATCACTATCCTATGAGTAATAAGATGGAAAATGAAACGTGGATGGAATTTATAAACTCTCAGGTAGTACAATACTTCCCATCAATAAATAGTGGAAAAACCTTTACCGGGTGTATTCAAAACTATACTGAAGGAAAAGGTTAAGGATTAAATTTCCAGGCATACAGAGTTGATCTTTTCCATTTTCAATTTCTGTGTAATTTGTTTGATACATATTTCCTGGTTTTATCTTATATATTTTACATGATTTTTCTATACTTATAATTCTGCCTGTGTCTACAGTAATCAAGGTCATAACTATCCACAAGGGGTCTCTAAATAATTAGGGCGGATAGTTAAAGCTTCAGTGAATCCAGTACAATTGAAACCTAGAGCAACTGATCTGCAATTTGATTGCATTAAAAACTATACAGCATGTATACAAATGAGGTAGTTTACCAAATGAATTAACTTCTTAGAAATCATGGGAGGAATAAAATAAAATCTTGACTCTGTAAACTTAACACTGCTGATTTATACATAGAAGTGATGAAAAGACAAAATAAGAAGCTAACTAAACTATCAGCTGAGTATATTTAATACTTACAGATGACACTGCAATCATAGTAAATACACAAACATTTTATCTGGTGGTGACAAAGAATAAAAGAAATTCTAGAATCATAAATGCAATTTAAAATTATTTTTCTTGTTTTAAATATCAGACAAATATCACCTGAGATTCAAAGCTTAAAACATGAAAAGTATAAGGCATAAAAAACCTATGATGTTTAAAAACAAAAGCAGAAATATCAATGAAAACAATCAAGAGGACTTTATTTTTAATTAAACACCGACAGAAAAAATAATGAAGTTTCTGTTCATTTGTGAACGGCCCACACACTCAGGCAATCTTTCTGGCTTCTGTGAGCAATCTTGTTGAGCAAAATTCAGCCAAAAAAAGTGATTAAATAAATATGTGCTTGGACAAACTGTCAGTGGCAATGCTGGATTCAAGCGAGAAATGTAGAAAGTGACTCATATACACTATTGAGCTGCAAGAAAGAATTACTAAATTAACACTGGTTGTTATTTGACTTTTCTGAATACAACTTCTTGGTATTTCACAGAATCACAGAATCACAGAATGGTTGGGGTTGGAAGGGGCCTCTGGAGATCATCTCGTCCAACCCCCCTGCTTGAGCAGGCACACCTAGGGCAGGGTGCACAGGACTGCGTCCAGGCGGGTTTTGAATATTTCCAGAGGAGATTCCACAGCCTCTCTGGGCAGCCTGTTCCAGTGCTCTGTCACCCTCACAGTAAGGAAGTTTTTTCTCATGTTCAGGTGGAGTTGTGTACATTGCAGTGCTTTCTAGTACAAAAGCCCACTTATCACTTCCTTTCCCTGCACTGCTTAAAAACTCTTATTTCTACATTTATCTCTGTTCTCCCCAAGCTACCTTCCAATTTACTAGTCAGGTTATTTGGAAATATCACTTCTAGTCTTTAATCTTTGAGAAATCCCTTCACCAGATCACTGCCATTCCACAACAGGGACTCATAATCATTGTACCTTATTGAAATGAGGTAAAACCAAGGCAGACAATATTGATTTTACAGATATTTGAATATAGAGGCAAGTACACAACGAGATTCACAAGAGTACTAAGGCTTTGAATTTTTTTATATATATATGTATTTATATATTTTTCCTATGAAGCCAGGGAGTGGCTGGTGTTAAACTAGAGTCGGGTATGTAAACATCATAAACACTGAGGACTATAAAGAATGTAGGTTATAAGATCTGGGCCACCTCCTCAGACCTTCTTCCACTTGTACTGATTTTGCCCATGTAACAGTGAAATTAATTACTCTAACTTTTGTCTTAAAATTGCTTCATATACAATTGCTGTATGATTATGTCCTGTCTCCACTGTCACTTTACAAAAGCCATACGATTACTTAACCTTTTCACCTTCGCAATCCAGGTTTAATCAAAGCAACACGTATCTGAATACTTAGTGCTTTCTTACTGAAAGCACTACAAAACTTAAAACTTGTATTGATTAAAAGCAACATTCCTATTTCAGCCCTTGTCTTCCCCCTCCATTTACCAGAACCTCAGACACAGGCAGTTTCCTTACCAATTTAACCTTTTGAGAATGTCAAGAGAGAATAATTTATACTTCTCCTTGAGTTACATTTCAGAAACTAGCTTTTGAAAACAGTTCACTGAAGCAACCAGTCCTTACATTGCAGAGAGAAATAACACATCCTTTTCTGTTATTTGGGAAGTTCAGACTTCAATGCTCTAAGGGCTCCCTTGGTCTCTTATTTTTTTAGCCTCAGCCAAAGCTAAACAGAGATGGTCAATCAAATGCCTGCTTAACTTTTACAATAAAGGCAAAAATAAAAGATCAAGGGTCTTTAGTACTTCGAGCTCTGGAAGCTGAAGCAACAAAAAACCTAGGAAAAAGTCAACTGATTTTGAATTTAGTGAATGAGATGAAGTTAGTCAAATTATGATAAATGCTGAATATTGAGACATTTCCAAATAAGATCTATTAAAATGTGCATTATCTTATGTGTAGGAAGAAAATTTTTCACCACTGTAATTAAACCTTGACTAATGTGGAGAGAATGATGTCTATAGATGCAGAAGGATAATATCACTTCCTCATTTTCCTATGTGAATTAATTTCTATATTTTAAGAATGTTTAAAAATACAAATACATACAGCCTGCAAAACCCATAAAAGAAAAAGTGTGAGGACAAATACCATGAATTCAATTAGGAGTTTATATTTGTCTGGCTGTATCTTAGTTATCAAAACTGCTACAAAGTCTGTGCTGGTACAGTACTGGTAAAGAGAAATTGATGGCTATTTAAGTGAAATTTCTGGAAAATAAACTTAATTATTGTAATATCTTTTGTAAGTCTTTGAGTAGATGAAGTGGGTGAAGAACAAGCCTCTGAAAATGTCCAAGGAAATTCTGATTTATTTTTATAAATATAGCTGTTACCAGCATCTGTTAAGTAGTCACAGGAAAGATCATAAAAGTTAAGAATGAACAAGAATGCAACTTGCTCTTCTATGAGAAGAAGCTGTTAGCACTGAGTTTCTGGAGAAGCATGATTTTGTCACAAGCTGTCTGGAGACCTACTACTATCTCCCACATAGTTATGGCAAAGAGATGTCAGTAGACATTTCACTTCAGCACATCAATATTTTTGAAACTCTAACCCTAAAGAGGTAGACAAGGGCATATCTGGACTTTCGAATGCACCTCAGTGCGTTATATGCGTTGCTCCCACTGAAAGCTATAAATTAAGTGTCCATGCTGCTTGGACACTTTCAAAAAATAACTTACTGCACCTCTCAATCTCTTGGTGTCTAAAAGTAACTGGCAATTTATCCATAATCAGTTTTGTAGGCCAGAGTACATACTTTTAAATGAGAACTATAAGGTCTAATTAAATAAAACTGAAAATTATTTGGTGACCTCAAATGGGACATTCCAGAGAAGAAGAAATATGTTAAATATATCAGACAATAAAGCACCAGTAAAGAAGACAAGCGATGTCTTTTCGGAAGTGCCTTTATAAATAACAAACTTAATCGATAGGAGCAAGAAAGGATTTCTCAGCCGGTGAGTTTTGGCCAAGAGTTAAGAATTATTATAACAGTCATCAGCAAACTGGTTTTAGCTCATTCATTAGCTTCTAAAACCTTGTGCAGCTTTTCTAACATGATGAATTTCCTTAAGTAAGGGTTTAGACTAGTTTAAAATTGCTTTGGTTTGAAAACAGGCTGTTGATTTAGATATGAACAATGTTCTAAACATTCCATATATATCATTACCAATATAATCTGTCACAAAAGGTTTTTTTATCTGCTTACATTTCAAATAACTTTTTGTGATCACTTGCTGTTCTTTAATGTACTTGCTGCTTCTGGGACTCAAAATGCTGCACAAATTCATTTTACATTTGAAATTATCTTAGTCAACTTTTTAACACTCCTATCTCCCACAGCTATATTTACTACATTTATGGTGTTCGTTTCTGTATCATATAATTTCACAACTACCGGACTGGTAACTAGCAGCTAGACATTTGATTGCCTTGCTGATACAGTCCAAATACTAATGCTTTCTTCCTAACTCTTCCAGGAATCACTGATTTCACATACAAATATATATAAAGGAAAACTGCATGAATCTTGTTATGTAAAGCAGCACAATGAATCTCTAGAGGATTTGTTAGGTACAGAAGTGTTTCTCTGAACAATGCTGCACCCCCCTCATGACAGTAAACTGGCTGTGGTCCTGCTGAAGACAGGCAGTGGGATCTCCCTACGAGTGATTTTAGCCCTTGTTACAAGCCTGGGCTGCTGTATTCACATCCATTAATCTGCAGAACTCCCTTGCCTACTTCTTGCCAGCCAGCTTCAGTTACTTTACAGTGATCCTATGCGTTAAACGCATCAGTATATGCCATAAGCCCCTACTGCCACGGCAGCTCTACAGTTTCTTGACACCTTCACAATGATTATGAAAATCAAATCCTATCATTCAGGAAATCCACTCTGTATTCAAGTTATTATTATTGCAAGTTTATTGACCACAATTTTGTAACGCTACCAGACAGACATTGTTTGCTGTGATGCATGCACTGACTGGCTGTAGCTCAGATTTGTCTAAATGTCAGATTGATTTATAATGGCCTGCTATCTCTCTAATCTTTTTTCTGATTTTTCTCCTATCAGTAAACTTAGCATCTTGGTATTAGGGGAATAAATATTAGTGGAATATAAACTGGGAAATCTGCAGAGGTTTCTGATGCCGTTAGTTTAAGATGGGAGATTAAATTGTTAGATGTTCTAATGGAGTCCTACTATGATTAGTTATTATGCCCACAGAGGTTTCCAAGCCATGCCAGATTTACTTTCTTTTCCTTTTTAAAGGATTGTTTATACCTGGCAAGTCTTGTTTTAGTGGGCTAAACAACAAAGAATCTGTAAGTAGTGCTTTCCTTGTGTAACTTCACAGGTGGCTTGTGTACCCATCCTAGATGTCTTCTCACTCAAGCTTGTGCATATTCTTTGTGAAATAAGAGACATTTTTATTAATAGGGAGAGTGAAGGGTGCAGATCATAGTGAAGACAAAAAGTAAGGTACAGAATGAATTTATTACTTGATTGGTTCCTATTCCCCACAGACTTTCTAAAGAGGAGAAGATTCATTTTGTCCACAATCCATTCAGACTTTGAATTCTGTATGGAATGAAGATGCAGGATACCTTCTTGATAGGCACGCAGCGCTATCAGATGTCAAGGGTTTTGGCAGGAAGTGAAAAACCCTGATCTGTACAATATACAGTACCTGGAAAAAAATTATGATTCCTGGCAGTCTGTAATTCTGCCAATGCTATAGAAATCTTTATAATGGCAGTAAAAGGCACCTCCCTAACCCAAAGACTCTTTCCTGCCAAGCTTCCAAAATGTGCAGCTAATCATGATGGAATTGGAGCTGTTGACGTTATAACCATTTTTTTTATTACAGAAAGCACTAGACAAACTGAGTTAGAGGCTGCTATTCCTTCTATCACAATGCCTATACAGTAATGAAATAATTATGTCAAGCAATCACTTTTCAAATAAAAATATGCTTGCAAATTTTTGAATATATGGTTCTAAAAAACTATCTATGTTGAAGATTGGAAATGCAGTGCTTACATTTAGTTTGATAAGGCACCAAAGACTTACAAGCTTCTAACTCACTTCTAGCCTAAGGCAGGAATTTTTCAATAATTTTTTTTTCTGAAAAAAAAGGGCATCCTCTTTGTAGCCACCCCTTAAGTACTGGAATACTCAGAGATCCCTCTGAGCCCTCCCCTCTCCAGGCAGAGACTAACTCCGTCAGTCTTTCCTCACAGGGCAGGTTCTCCAGCCCTTTGATCATCTTCGTGGCCCTCCTTTAGACCCTCTCCTGTCAGTCAGTCTGCATCTTTCTTGAATTGTGGGGACCAGAACTGAACACAGTACTCCAGGTGCAGCCTGACAAGCACTGTGTAATTGAACCTGTGAATTTTAGAGTTTGGAATGATCTTTATTAATGAAGACCTTTTTTGCTGTGACTTCTAACCCTATTTTTAACAATACAAAATTAAGGAAAATATAAAAAATTGCTCATTTAAATCAGTGGACTTCAGGCTTGAGAAAAGAGCTTTGGGAAGACAGGATATGCTTCAAAGGAAACTGTAAACAGTGCCATTTATAAGACACAAAAAGTGCAATTTATATAAAAATATGCAGAGAGAAAATGACAACAGAATTGAGAATTGCAGATTTACCCACCTAGTGGATGAGGGCAAGGCTGTGGATGTTGTCTACCTAGACTTTAGTAAGGCCTTTGACACTGTCTCCCACAACATTCTCCTGAAGAAGTTGGCGGCTCATGGCTTGGACAGGTGTACTCTTCACTGGGTAAGAAACTGGCTGGATGGCTGAGCCCAGAGAGTGGTGGTGAATGGA
The DNA here is from genome assembly GCA_013389945.1 of Fregata magnificens. Taxonomy (NCBI): domain Eukaryota; kingdom Metazoa; phylum Chordata; class Aves; order Suliformes; family Fregatidae; genus Fregata; species Fregata magnificens. The sequence goes on from WAAD01020596.1 coordinate 156,335, forward strand.
GTGAAATCCAGTTGGTGGCCAGTGACAAGTGGTGTTCCCCAGGGCTCGGTTTTGGGGCCAGTCTTGTTTAACATCTTTATCAATGATCTAGATGAGGGGATTGAGTGCATCCTCAGCAAGTTTGCAGATGACACCAAGTTGGGCGGGCGTGTCGATCTGCTCGAGGGTAGGAAGGCTCTGCAGAGGGATCTGGACAGGCTGGATCGATGGGCCGAGGCCNGTTGGATCTTGTCCAAAGAAGGGCAACAAAGCTGGTGAAGGGTGTAGAGCACAGGTCTTGTGAGGAGCGGCTGAGGGAACTGGGGTTGTTTAGTCTGGAGAAGAGGAGGCTGAGGGGAGACCTTATCGCTCTCTACAACTACCTGAAAGGAGGTTGTAGTGAAGCGGGTGTTGGACTCTTCTCCCAGGTAACTAGCGACAGGATGAGAGGAAATGGCCTCAAGTTGCGTCAGGGGAGGTTTAGATTGGATATCAGGAAAATTTCTTTACCGAAAGAGTAGTTAAACATTGGAACAGGCTGCCTGGAGAGGTGGTGGAGTCACCATCCCTGGAGGCATTCAAAAAATATGTAGACGTGGCACTCCAAGGCCTGGTTTAGGAGGCATGGTTGTGTTGGGTTGACGGTTGGACTTGATGATCTTAGAGGTCTTTTCCAACCTTAATGATTCTATGATTCTATGATTTGGATCAACACACACTGTATGACAGCAAAACTGTCTTGGGAGCAAAAAGGTTGAAAGGAAAAGAACACTGCTTCGTCCCTTTTAGAGTATGAAGTGTTAAACCCATCAGGCTTTCTACATAGGGACATCATAAATTATATAGTTGTAACAGTAGCAAAGGGAATGATGTTTTTAGGAGGAAGAGTTGTTAGCTATATTTTTTCTATGATTGTAGAGAAGAAACTTTCAGTCAAAATAACTATTGCAAATGTGGTTAAAGACACCACAGATAAACTGCTTTTAGAAGATTGATTTGTAAGAAACAAAGAAAATGGAATTTTAGACATTAACTATTGAAAGGTACTACAGCTTCTGCAAGAATACAGTATCCAATATATTAAAGATTGGCAGCAGCTTTTTTTTCTTCTCTTTGGTAGGTAATATGTGTCTTCTTTTCCCTTGTTCAGAAACATACCTTCAGGTCTGAAGAATTCATTATCCTTTTACCATTTTTAAAGCTTTCAAACCTAGCAACTCTTCTGCTCTTGCTTGCTATTTATGTATTTTCAAGGAAGATGGTAGACTTGTTTAAAGTGTCTGCTTGTCAGTTCCTAATTATAAGCTTTTGCCTTGTTGAAATGTTTGTATACATGTTCTTATAAGCATTTACTTAATTCAAAAATTATTATTTTTTCCACAAGAAAACCCCTAAATATAAAAATATTGTGTCCAGAGTCTGTAAAATTTAGTTTTTGAAAATAATGTTCAAAACATCTGTGGAAAGAAACAAGGAATATAGAGAGCTTAAAATACTGTATTCTAAAAATTAAAAGACCTTGCCAGTAATGAATACTAACAGTACACTGAACGATATGATGATTTTGCAGCTGCATTCTCAGCTGCCCAGAATCAGAATGAATAGTCCATATATATAGAACAATAATTATTGAGAATCTGTCCCAACATTGTGCCTCAGCTTCAAATGAACAACATCCTATGTAGACTTAGTAAAGTATGCATTCAGGCACAAAATTATCATCGTAGAAAAGTGAAAATTAACAGTATGAGTTACTTCATGATTAACAATGCCATTTACAGTAAAATTTGGAAAGCTAAGGTATTCCATAAATAATACTATATTCTAAAATGCTATTTGGTCACCATTATTCTATTAGCAACCGAGTTTTCTCCCTCTTCCACTTGGTAACACTGTTGTGTATTACTTTATTTTAGTAAGTATGAGAAAGACTGATGTCCATAAGCTGCTGTTACGCGAGTAGGCAACCAAAAACCTCAGGTAACCAAGTGGCTACCATGGAGAAAAAGTTAAGAAAACATACGCCTGTTTACTAAAGGCTTGATCAAAAGCCTGTGGAACAAAGCTATGTAGGGCCCAGGAACACTATCAGACGTCAGTAATCAGGTTAATCCCAGTTTATCCTCTTATTTATTTTACACTTTTAAGTAAATGGTCTGATCCATCTCTATGGCTACTTAGCAAGCAACAAGTTTTTGACAAGTTTTGTGACATTATTACCATCACCCTTCCCTACCCCTCAGTTTGAGTCTTGACTAAGGCACAAGATGAATTTCTGTTGCCAGAAAGCACAAAATCAAATACCAAGGCTTCCGTTATTTTGGTGCTGGAAGAAACTTCCAGTAATAATGACTCAGTGGTTAACCCCTTCTCTTGCAGCTCATGCAGCTGACAGGAAGATCTTACCTATAGTCAAGAGGATATCGCCAACTTAATTTGTACCTTTTCATCTTTAACCAAATCATCCTGAGCATCTCAGCAACACATTTTATATGTATGTACGTATGTATATATGTCTGCTTACTTACGTATTTGGCTGTTCAAATTGCTTCAGCTCGCACACCTACTAAGCATACTTTGTACTACGGGAAATGGACTGTCCATAAAGAATAGTTTGTTTTTTACCTTTGTATAACCTTGTGGGCAGATGCAAGCTGGTTTTGCTGATATATGTCTGACTGCATTCATATCTGGCACCAAACCTGAACTAGTAAGTTCTTTGAGAAGACTGGAGAGACAAACTCTGACTCAGTGACTTGCTAATGTGGCCTCCGGCTTTTGAACTAGAGCAGACTCATGTGCTGTTTACTCAGAGTGTAGAGAGCTTGTTCGTACCTGCCATCCATACAACACTATAACTGTGCTTTACAAAGCTGCCTACAAACTAATTAAGCATTACTAACATGACTTTTCTTCAGTATTACATCTTATGTTGTTGGACCTCTCCTTTATCCTTCCCTTCTCTCCTGCCCAAAGGAAAAATAGAATAGAATAGAATAGAATAGAATAGAATAGAATAGAATAGAATAGAATAGAATAGAATAGAATAGAATAGAATAGAACAGAACTAGACTATTTCAGTTGGAGGGCCCTACAACGATCATCTAGTCCAACTGCCTGACCACTTCAGGGCTGACCAAAAGTTAAAGCATGTTGTTAAGGGCATTGTCCAAATGCTTCTTAAACACTGACAGGCTTGGGGCATCGACCACTTCTCTGGAAAGTCTGTTCCAGTGTTGGACCACCCTCTCGGTAAAGAAATGCTTCCTAATGTCCAGTCTAAAGCTCCCCTGGCGCAGCTGTGAACCGTTCCCATGCGTTCTATCACTGGATACCAGGCAGAAGAGATCAGCACCTCTCTCTCCACTTCCCCTCCTCAGGAAGCTGTAGAGACCAATGAGGGCACCCCTCAGCCTCCTTTTCTCCAAACTGGACAAACCCAGAGTCATTAGCTGCTCCTCATAGGGCATTCCTTCCAGCCCTTTCACCAGCTTTGTTGCTGTCCTCTGGACGCATTCAAGGACCTTCACATCATTCTTAAATTGTCAGGCCTGGAACTGCACACAGTAGTCAAGGTGAGGGTGCACCAACGCTGACTACAGCGGGATAACCACCTCTTTTGACCAGCTGGCTATGCTGTGTTTGATGCACCCCAGGATGCGGTTTGCCCTCTTGGCTGCCAGGGCACACTGCTGACTCATATTGAGCCTGCTGCTGACCAGCACCCCCAGATCCCTTTCTGCAGGGCTGCTCTCCAGCCACTCCTCTCCCAATTTATACTTGTGCCCAGCATTACTCCATCCTAGATGCAGGATCTAGGATCCGGACTTGTTAAATTTCATCCCATTGATCATAGCCCAATGCTCCAATCTATCTAGATCCCTCTGCAAAGGCCTCCTGTCCCTCAAGAGAGTCAACAGCACTTCCCAGTTTGGTATCATCAGCAAACTTGCTAATGGTGCATTCAACTCCTGCATCCGGATCATTGATAAATATATTGAACAAACTGGCCCCAGAACTGAGCCCTGAGGAACACCACTGGTGACAGGCCACCAGCCAGATGTAGCCCCATTCACTACAACTCTTTGAGCCCTGCCTTTCAGCCAGCTCTTCAAGCAGCACACCATGAACCCACTCATCCCACAGCCGGACAACTTGTCCAGAAGGATGCTGTGAGGGACAGTATCAAAAGCCTTACTAAAATCCAGAAAAACTACATCCACCGCCTTCCCTTCCTCCACTAGGTGAGTGACCTTATCATAGAAGGATATCAAATTATTCAAACAGGACTTTTCCTTTGTGAACCCATGTTGACTGTGCCTGATGATTGCATTATTCTTTAAATGCCTTTCACTAGTACCCAGTATAATCTTCCCCATAATTTTTCCAGGAACTGAAGTTAGACTAACAGGTCTGTAGTTTCCTGGGTCTTCGCTCACACCCTTCTTGTAAATTGGAATAACACTGGCTAGCTTCCAGTCAGCAGGGACCTCCCCAGACTCCCAAGACCTTTGGCAGCTGATCAAGAAAGGTCCTGCCATAACATCTGCTAGCTCCTTCAGTACTCTGGGATGAATTCCATCAGGCCCTATGGACTTGTGAACATTCACCTGATACAGTTGGTCCCTTACAATTTCAGTGTCCACAAATGGAAAGTCACTGTTCCCACACTCCTGGTCCTCTGACTCAGGGGACTGGGCAGCCCAAGGTCTACCAGTATTATTAAAGACTGAAGCAAAAAAAGCATTGAATGTCTCTGCTTTTTCTTCATCCCTATTAGTCAGATGACCATCCACAACAAGTACCAGTCCAATGTTTTCTTTAGACCGCCTCTTGCTATTAACGTACTTAAAAAAGCCCTTCTTGTTATCTGACACAATACTGGCCAGTTTCAACTCTAACTGAGCTTTGGCCTTTTGCGTCTTCTCCCTGCATATATGAACCACAGCCCTGTACTCTTCCTGAAAAGCCTGACCTTGCTTCCCAAGATCATACAATTGCTTTTTCCTCTTGAGCTCCACGAGGAGTTCCCTGTTCAGCCAAGCTGGTCTTCTGCCCCGCTTGCTTGACTTAGACACAGTGGAATTGCCTGCTGCTGTGCTTCTAAAAGGTGCTTCTTAAAAACTGACCAGCACTCGTGGACCCCTAAGCCCTCAAAAGCAGATTCCCAGAGTACTCTGCTAAATAGCTCCCTGAATAGCTTAATGTTTGCTCTCCTGAAGTCCAGGGTAGCAACTCTGCTGTCCTTTTTTCTCATTACACTGAAAATTTTAAAGTCAACCATTTCATGATCACTGTGGCCACAACAGCCATCTACCATCACATACCCCGCAAGTCCTTCTCTATTCACAAATAGCAAGCCTAGCAGGGCATCTTTCCTAGTTGGCTCACTGAGTACCTGTGACAAGAAGTTATCTCCTACAAACTTCAAGAATTTCCAAGACCTGCTCGTCACAGCAGTATGATACCCCCAGTTCATGTCTGGGAAGTTGAAATCTCCCATAAGGACAAGCGCTACCGATCCAGAAATTTCTCCTAATTGCCTATGAAATAACTCATCAGTGCTTACATCCTGGCTGGGCAATCAGTAGTAGACACCCACTACAACATCTCCTTTGTTTTCCATCCCCCTAACCCTCACCCAGAGGCTCTCAACCACTAACTGTAAGGGCTGTACAATCAAACCTTTCCCTTACATACAGTGCGACACCTCGCCCACCCTGCCTATCCCTCCTGAACAGCTGGTAGCCTTCCACCCCAGCACTCCAATCATGGGACTCATTCCACCAAGTCTTACTAATATGAATGATATCGTAGCTTTGGGAGCTGACCAACACTTCCAGTCAATCCTGTTTGTTTCTCATACTGTGTGCATTGGTGTACAAGCATTTCAGATATGCTCCTGAGCCCCAGGAGCAGTGTAAATGTTCCCACTAGCATTGCCACCCTCAGGCGATGCCATGCCAACCCTTGGCTTACCTACTGCAATCCTGTTGGTATCCCCGTACCCCATCGATTCTAGTTTAAAGCTCTCTTGATCAGTCCCGCCAGCTTATGCCCAAAAAGGCAGCTGCATGTGCAATGGAATATTTTGGTTGTTTTCAAGTATGTAAGGCTTCATCTTTCCTTCTTGCCTCCAGAAGAGAAAAATGGCAGTTGCATGTGCAAGGAATATTTTCTTTGTTTTCAGGTATGTAAAACTTCATTGGAAAGACTCAGGTGAAGAAATGCCTTTGTATAAGGAGCAGAAAGTAGTTAGAAAAGAAGATCGGCATATGCAGGTCACAGGACAAAGTAATGGGGGAAGCATTTGCAGGAAATAATACAGCAACCATTGCTCTAAAAGCAGTATTAGGTCTTCTTGCATTTTGCATCTTCCTATAGGAGCCTTCTCTGGCTGATGACTGCAGGGCTAGCAATTGTGGAGGTTTTATCACGAGTCCAGAAATACATGATAAAGTGTGAAACACAGTCCAGAAATATCTGGTGTTCAGCTTTTTGAGTTATTTGAAAAAGTCTGTGTTGAGTTTCTAGGCTCATGGTTGCAAAAAACCTGAAAGCAGAGATTGCTGAATCCCTGACATCAGAAGGTAACTTTTATTATTATTTTAACCTTAAAAGAGTAGAGACTTTATGTCACTCAGGCTTGCTTTCAGCATTTGGCTCACTTTTTTAATACTTATGATTAGTGATCCTTGGCCTTCTCTTTTCCTTGCTCATTTCTGACTAAAGTGCATGTGGATCAAAGTCTCTTTTTTTTCCCCCTGGAACTGCAAGAGCTAGAAATGTATTTTAAAGACATGAACACTGATATTCATTTCCAAAGACACGATTAAACAAGCAGTACTTCAGGGCTTTAAAATAAACATTAGAAAACAAAATTCAGTATGGAGTCATGAATTCACAACAGGTAGGTGTTAAGTCCTCTACACCAAATACATTTCATGCAAATTCTTACATGTCTCCCTTCCTCTCTTTATGATGTAAGCTGTAACTGCTCAGGAGACAGAGCTCAGAGAATACCTGAAGACTTTTCTGAATCCATCAAATTTGAGTTGGCAGTGTGAGACACAAGATAATGAAAAAATACCTTTCTCCTTTTCGCGCAATCACATTGTTAGTTAAAACATTCTCCCTGGAAGACAGGACTTCTCTCACTTCAGGTCTCACTTTTGCTCCATCCTTTCACCAATTTGCAATAGTTAGTGAAAGTTAATCTTTGGGCATTGGGTCAATGGCTTCAAGTAAAGCTTTTAGAATCTACCTCAGTGAAAAATCAAACTTACTAGAGCTGTGCTGCACTGCATTAGCACATGTTCCCACTCCATCGAGTCAGGACACCCTCCCAGGGCTGGCTGGAGCAGATGGTATAGGCAATGGTTTTCATGTACCTGTAGGTCTCTAACCCAAACCTCTGATCTCTGCATTTGGTGAATTAAGCAGACTGGAGGCACCAGCCTTTCTCAGGACACCACTTACGAAGAGATCTGCTTATTATCAGGAGGCTCGGAGACTACAACTGACTTGTGTAACCACCGCATCATTTTTTTCTTCCCTGTTAAAAACATTCTGGTGACACTTTGAAGAAAACAAACTCTCCTCAGCCGTGGAGGAGGGAAAAGAGATGAGGTCACCTGGTCAATGATTACACAATGCTCATTTTCTAGATGCTCACTTGCAACCTGATTTACAGACAGGCTGAGAACTTCTCATGGGACCATTTACCATCAGGGCAAGTTTTGCTTTCTAACAAGAAGTTAATCAGAAAGCATACTCGGGGAGGGGGTGGGGAGAACAGAAAAAGAAAAATCACAAACTGGGTGCCTAGACTATTGTGCAGCAAGCATAAAAATCCTTCTTTTCTTATTGCTACCGGTGCAGCATCTCTGCAGGAGCTCTCAGTCTTGATGGTATTGTTGAGCAAAACCAGCAGAACAACTCAGCACAGAAAAAAATGGCAAAGGCTTGAACTGAAATTCTTACATATAGAGTAGGATTTTTTTTGCTGTCACTCATGCTCTATTTCCAATTTTGTTTCTCTATTTTACTTTTGCACAGACATCTTGAAACCATAAATGGTAGGGGAATTAGTCTCTTTCATCAGTATGTAGGGTTTTGTTATTTTTTGAATGTAAAAGCATTAATGCATTTTTAGTAATTTTGTGTAATTGACTCAGAACTGTGAATAGCACCTTCCAATTATACAGTAGTAACTGGATTACTTTGGAATTTTGCAAAGTAGTTTGCTCTCAAGCTGAAGACAGGAAAACAGGCAACTGTCTTACAAGAAGAAAGTTCAAAACTGAGTAGGATGAGAAATATGAGAAAGTTAGAATCTGGAAATTCTCTGATGTCCCAAACAGAAGAAAGCATTGAACTAGTCGTGCTTCACAGCAGAATATGAAGCTAAAGACTTAAGAGAATCCAGATGGCTGTGAACCCAGACAAACTGTAACATCTTAAGTAATCCACCAACACTCATTTTCACAGGGTTGAAGAACCACCATTCAAGGTACTAAAGGACAGGCTGCTGTTTCTTCTGGAAGGGACTGTTAAGAACTAAACCTGCAAGCAACAGCTGAAAGCAAAGGAAGAGCCACAGAATTTGACAGCTATGACATTAAAAGTACCCATGTACTTGTATGTCTGAGGCAAGTAATATTGTATCTTAAAAGATTAAGTTAGGAGAGCATGTTTTAGCTATAGCTCTCAGGCCATCAGATCACCTGAAACAAGTCAGAATGAAAAAGCGAGTGCAGCACAGCATTTAGTGTGCTGTCAGTGCCCAATAACAGATACACTACTTACTGAGCTGTGGTTTTGTTGTCATTGTCTGGCAGCAAGATCATTTGTTTTAATGACCTTCTGCCATCATGTGAAAGCAATAGCTCTTTTGATTGGACATGTGGTAAAATTAAAGGCTAATTGGTATTCCACTGACAATATGCAGTAGGTGCCTCATTGTGCTGCTGACAAGATCTGATGGATGCTCCTTCAAGAACATACAGGTTTAAAGGAAATTAGTTCGATAGGAAAAAAATTGCAGTGCCACATTTTCAAGTTATCTACTAGTGTTCTATTTCACAAGAGATATTATACTATCCAAATTTAATACATACCAGGCAGAAGAAACCAGAATGACAATAATCCTAAACATTACTGTGGCATCTGTCTCATGCTGTATAAGGTTATTTTTGTATCACAGTTTTGAAACAAGTGCACCTGAAAACAGCAATAATTTAACAAGAGTGAAGGCATTAGAGTACCAGTTTATCAAAACGGACAAGTCTTGAGGCCCACAACAGGTCTCCAACCCACATCTCCTTTTTCCTACTAGAAATGTTACAGGAAGTCCTGAACATTAGAGCTGGGCTGCTAGACATCTAGAAACCCTGCATATGCTAAGTAGTTGCAGAGGTGTAGCGTATCTAGAGAGTTAGAAGTGCTACATGCAGTTTTAAGAGTTTATCTAGTTATGTACAATTAGTACAACGCATTTTGGATGCTATCTATTCTGCAGAACATAAACAAGCAGTTGTGGCATGTCCCAAGACCTACCCAATGCATGCGCTGCTATTTCTTTCCAGGAAGCACCAGAGAGAAATATTGCAATCATTTTAATATATAGACTATACAAGTAAACATCTGCATCTGTGATCTAGCCCTTATATCAGAACAGGTTTGCTTCAAATATTACTTTAATTGCAGTCATAAAAGCTTTACTGACCAGAATTTAAGCTTACAGTATTCATTAAAGACAACCTTTTAAAATGGCATGGGAACTCTAGATCCAGACTGAAGAATGTAAATAAGTGGTCTTAGATTCTGAGACGCTGAGTATCCATTAGCTTCAGTGATTTCAAAGGCATTTGTGTTTGAAAATTTTGATTTTAAACTTGAGATTAGTAAGACAACTTCCCGAATGCATGCCTTCCAATTATCTTCTGTATCCAGCAGAGAGCCTAAAATACAGCAAAAACTGCTGTGCTCATATATGCTTTTTGAATCCAGCTCTTAACTCTCCTAGCTTTGCAAAGTAACATGAATACTAAAAATTTATTCCAACAGTACATTACCAAGCTATGACTTCCATTATTACAATCCATTTTCAAAACACACAAACTAAAGTGGCATCATTTTTCTGTTATGACAAAGCAAAGCAGGGGGCAAAAAAAGGAGGAAACTGTGTCAAAGGGAAAGGTGGCCAGCCACAAATCCAGTACTGTGTTCAGCCCAAATAAAAGAGCCACAACAGAGGCGATCCTAGGGCAACATCCCTTTTACAGGACACTGCACCTAAAACTGGAGAGAATAGGCTGCTACCATGAACATCATTCTTCACCATGAATCTTCTCATTGCAAGTGAATGTTGCATTGTTGGGTCAGGTAAAGAAGTGAAGGCAATGAGTGTCAAAAAGCCCAACGCTATCCCAATAAGATTTGCAGCCCACCTTTGCTGAGTGAGCCAGGGCATTTGAGATTCAGGCTTCTACTTACACAATCAAATGAGGAAAAAAGGAACAGACAAACGAGGAAGCTATCGCTTCGGTGTTTTTCAAATTTAACTTTTTCTAATTAAGCAGAAATTCGTTGATGAAAGAATTACTACCCCTGTGTTTTAGACACACATAAAACGTGCATGTTCTGTGATGCAGAATCTCTTTGGCAACTTTTAGAAGTAAATAAAAGCTCTAAGCTCCAGATGATAAACTGTACTCAGACACTTTAACTATTATATTCCTATGGCACAAAGGAACAGAATCTCCATCCTGGGATACCTTGTAATTATGTTGTAGATTCCCCTGTGAATATATGCAATAACTTATGCTACTTAAAAGCACGCCATGCATGAATAAATGCTCTTATTCTCTTCCTTCAGCGTCTTCTAGTCAATAGCATTTACAATAACGTATAAAATTATTGTATATTATTGTATTGTGTATATTATATATATTGCATGTATATAGCCTTGCTATATAACAAAGTGCATTGTTCTACAATTCTGAATAGGTCTCTCTGGAGTATTTATCTCTTTTCTTCCTTACTCATTTTCTCCGTATTCTTTTGTAGTACACTTTGCTGCTGCTTATACTCTTTTCCTTCCTGAAAACTCAGCCTTTCTGTGTCTAGATCTAATACCACCACGATACCCAAACAACAATAATTACTAGAGGTTACCGAATCTTGTTGCCTAGTAGAGGCCAGGCTGCTGCTGCTCTGGGTCCAGCCAGTAGCGAGGCTGAGCGTATTTTCTCAATAGGTGGAGATGCACACAATACATACAGACGCACACACACACGCACGGCCAGCTACACAGATACACAGACAGAAAACGCAGCCCGCACACAATCACCAACAGCACCAGCAGCCACATCCTGTTCCCCTCTCTCGCTGATTAGGATGAAAGCCCGTTAGCAAGGAACACATACATGGATACAATACATATCCCCCCAGCAGCTGCTCTTAGACAGTCCATCTGTCCAGTAACTGGCCGCTGGATCCTCCAGTGTCTCCAGTTGCTGGCCTCTGGACTTATAAGCCCCTGAGGCCCATAGCCCCACACAGGTTGCTGGCACCCAGATGCCCTGGTGCATGTGCACACAGGCGCACACTGACGCACACACAATGACTCTCTTTGGTAACTGACCTTAGTCAATCTAGTACCTGGCCCCTGAATCCCCTGGTCTGACAGTCGCCTCGTGCACAAAGGCACACGCAAACAGGCTCTCTCGCAGCGGATCCCCTGATCCCATGGATCCATCTGATAGCTGGCTTGCACCTCCTGATCCCTCCCATAGCCAACACTCAGGGTGCTCTGGTCTCTCCAGTATGCAGCCCAGGCTTATGGATGCTCCAGTACTTGGCTCCCAAGCCTCTTATCCTACTAGCTGCTAGTCCAGCTTAACGTTCATTAGCAATTACACACACTGATGTACGCATCCACACAATATGCATGCATTCCAGTCTCTCCAGTTGCTGCCACTCCAGACACACAGACACCTATGACGCTTGCCCCTCTGTCCAGTTGCTGGCACTCAGACCTCCATGCACTCCAGTCTTTCCAGCTGCTGGTATCACAGAAGCATGGGCCTCTGTGACCCCCGGCCCCCTCTCCAGCCGCTGGCATTTACACGTCCATCCACACAGAACGGACAGACCCTCACCCATGAAAACAGTTATAAATGGAGATCAGTAACAAGACTGGACAAGCAGCAGTGATCACATACAGGGCATGGCCAGAGAAGTGTACTGACCAGCAGCCTTGCAACAGGCCACTTTTGTCACCTCTTCCCCACCTTCTCACATTTGCTCCTCCTCAAATCACCCTGATCCTCCTTTTCCTCACCTTGGCCTCTCCCCTAAACATTTTGCAATAAGTCTTGCACAATCCCAAGAATCTCTACCCCTGCACCCCATGATGACTCCAATGTCCCTCTCAGGGTGACGGGGTGTCTGTAGTGACCCAGGGAGCTTCTTCCATTGACTCGTCTGGTGAGTTTCACACTTGGACATGAGGCTGATCCTCCCACTTTGACAGCCCCAGGTCCAGGCCAGGGTGTTTTTCCTGACTAGGTCACTGGAGTTTCACCGCCTCTCACTGCTCCTCTGTGCTCATGGCAATGAGCCTCTGATCACAACACATACAGCTTACACTAAGATACTTTTCTGTGTTATTGTTACATTATCAAGCAAAGCTTCAACAATTTACAAATTGTTTTCAATACTGATATTCTAGATACATCATAAGCATTGAAGAACACAAAATACAATGAAAATTACTGAAAAGAAGAACTGCAACAGACCCAAACTGTAAAGTTCTTGGTTTATAAATACCTGGTGATCACAGGCTCAAATCACTAGGAGTTTTTCCACTGACTTCAATAACTGATGGATAAGGCTAAAGGTAAAAGATGCTCTGGGGGGAAAAAATACCATAACTTCAGTATTTTGTTTCTATTCTTTACTATTTTAATAATTTCAGGGCTTATTCTTTAGAAATTACTTGTAAACAGGTCTAAATTGAAATGCCGTGACTATAGCCAAGATTTGTAAGAAAATGATACAAGTCAAAACCCTACCCTGGCAGTTAGTGCTTCCCCAGGCATTTGTGCAGCTAAGCACAGCACAAAAGGATCTAATGCTCTTGCTGTGCAGCTTCCAAATAATTGTTTCTTTTGTTAAAACCTCTCTATTTCTGAGATGGAAAAGAATTTGTTGACATGAGAATGAGCCACTAAAGGGAGACAAGGAGCACAGCAGAAGGTCCTGGAGAGTCTTACATAAGGACTTGTGTACTGCTTGTTAGCATCTCTGCTGAAGGATGTATGTTTATATATGTTTTGTTACTTAAGATACGACTGCTCTGTACACATGCTAATTAAAACAACTCCAAAGCTCAACTTGTAGGTTGCTGAAAATCTGCAGCCATTCAGCAGACATAACTAGTAATACTACTTTTTTCCAGATATAATTCTAAGTGTTTTGAAAACCAACATAGAACACGCATGAACTAAGGACATTGCTACATTAAAATATATCTTTAGGACTCAGAATGTAATGCCATCAAATACGTAATTGCTATCTAGTTGTTTAGTATGGTATTGGAGAGAGGAACCTATTGGAACAATAACAGAAGGAATTGCTGCTTTGGGGATTTCTTTACAATTGCGGAATGCTGTTAATAGAATAAAAGGATTACTGGAGATTTTAAAGAAAAAACATGGGAGTTTTGCGTGAGGTTACACCTGTCCAGAAATTGTGTGGTAACAGCTTTATAGTTTAAAACAAATATTTTTGTAACTTTCACAGTTTTCACTTATTTTATACAACATTTAATATTTCTAATCACATAGCTGTTTTCAATGAAAAGTTAAAAGGCAAGGAAATACTAAACTTTTCAAATCTCAAGAAACTTTGAAGGGTAGAAGCTTAGAAGGACCACAGCAGAGCGGTCCTTGGCATCATACTCAGGGCCACTTCCCTGCCCACTTACTCATTACCACCTCCGTTAAGCGTGCAATGTTGGGTTTGTACAACATGTTTGTGACGAAGCCTTGCAATAGCTAGCAATTGCAAGCAAAGAGACTAGAACCGCATGAAGAGCCAGCTTCCTTATCGGTCCCAAACTGTTAGTTTTAAAGCATTTGCCCTGACACATACTCAGCGAAGCAACCAAGAAAATTTTGGGCAACACTAGTCGCAACAGTTAAGCAGGTGGTACTATTTTGTAAACTTTTCTGCTTCCGTTGCATTCTTCCTCATTCATCTCTTTTCCAAGCTGAAAAGACTGTCACCTCCTGAAAAGCCCTTCTGAACAGAAAAAAAATAAACAAAAAATCCCAGCAAGGATGATCTTTTCAATTCCCAACATACCCTTTTTGAAATAGAGGCCTGGAGCTACATGCTGTAGTTAAGATGCAGTCCCATGATGGATTAAGACAGCAGTCGAACCGCTTCCCGGTTTGCTCTCTGCTGACTCTCTAAATAATGCTTCCCATTTGTCCACAGGTTGAGAGATTTTTATACATTCTTTAAACCATCCACAAGGGACACCAAGACCCTTGTTTTACATAATCACAGCTACTCCAGAGCTCATGGTTGGACATGTATTCAGACTAAGTCACTGGATAACAAAAGAGCAAAAATTACTAAAGTGCTTTAATTTTACCATGAGATAAACTTACTGAGATCAGGTACCGTAAAACAGATCTGACCTCAAGTTTTACTGCAAATAAGTTTTTTAGGTGGATTGTTTTTACAAGTGTGGGTTCTTTTTGCCTAGCTGATGTGTGTTAACTACTCAAATTAAAATAAAATGTAAAAAAAAAAAAAAAAAAAGAGCATTTGAGCACTGAAGACCACTTCTGTGTGACCTAAGCTCTGACACTTAGATCTGTAAATGACCTTGACAAGATGTGAGAGGAAATTGCAGATTTGACACAATGAAACAGCAGGAGACAGTGGATGCATTCAAGAGGCTAGAAAAAGAGCCTCCATCATTTAGCAGCTGTAATTTGAAAAGATGAAAAAAAAATTTACAGCAATCAAATGCCTAACATTAGCATCTCAGGCATAAATGTTGTGTTACTGAAATATTACAAAGGCATCTGGTAAACAGTATTCATGCAAAATGAATTAGCATTAAAGAAAAAAACCCACCTACTCCTGCATTTTATAGCCTCCCTCTCTTCCTCCAGGGAAAAATAAAGAGTAAGGCTGAGGGACACAGAATTTTTTCAATACTTCAGAAGCTACTGCATGGAATAAATCCATAACCTTCTGACGTGTTGCTCTCTGTTTCTGGAGTTGTTCACAACACATACTTCCCTTCTGTCCTTCAGTCAGCTGAACTCACAAAGAAAGAGTTTTAATTCAGGCAGAGAGTTGGAGGTATTAGGCATAAGGAAGATACATCTGTCACCTCCTGACTGGCGAGCTAGGTGGTATTGTCAAGAGCAGCAGACAGCAGAAAGACGGCTGAGGATGGTTTGGATGTTAAGTTTAAGTCGCTGGCATAACATTCAGGAGCCATCAGAAAAGCCAGATCCTAGGGCAGGATTCAGTGCTGCCTTCACACTCCAGCAAGCTGAAAAACCTTGGCAATCGATCACACAAGAGAGGCCAAATTCCAAAGCCAGCTGGGATGGGTAAGCAGAACTGCACCCACTGTACTAGCAATGTTAATCGATGTGATCGTATAAAGTAAAACTCCAGAAGGGGTGGAGAAAGAAAGAGGAAATGCAAGAAAGCCTACGGCTGGGACATACAGTGGTCATGGGGTCATGGCCGGTTAAGAAAAGTGGTACAGCAAAGCAACATTTGAAAAATACAGTATGCCTATTCAGAAAAAAGCAAGTTTCAAGCCTTTCTCCCAGGTGATCTCAGTCCTTTCTTACTCTTTGTCCACTCGTGCACAGAGTGCCGTTTTCTTCTGCCAGATCATTAATTACGATGACAGGTTCAACCGAACAGTGCTCACCACAATACCCTGGTGGATGTCACCAAAAACCGACATCGCTTGCCATTTACCCGCACCCCTTGTTTACAACCAGTCAGTCCACTTCCAGTTCTTGCCTGCCCACACACGTACTCTTTTCAAGACTGGGAGTCCTTGTACAAAACCCTTTCCAAGACTCTCAGGCGATACCATAAGTTAGACTTTATTTAGTGAAATGTTTGTGTCAAGCTGCCTAGTCCCCAATTAAGGCATGCTGATACCTTGAACAAAAGCTAAAAGATAGAAGGTTCCACCGTGCCTTTTGTGGTGGACATAATTGTTACCTGAAATATATATATATATTCTTCTTGGATGAAATAAAATACTGCAGGAGTTATTAGCAATTAAGAAAAAATCACAGTTAGTTAGAAGTAGAAACTAACACCTGAGAATTTTAACAAGGCAGTAAATGATGCTTAGGCCAGATAAGAAAGTCTTAGCAATGAATGCCTCATTAACAAGAACCTTCTAAAAGAATATAATTCAGTAAAACTTCAAGGACTAACAGTGGAAACATCCTGCTACAGAGAAGGCTGTGAAGATAAGGGAAGGCCACAAATCAGTCAGCAGTGATAAAAGGGAACTTCTTGGCCCAGAAGGCGCTGAAGCACAGGAACTGGGTGAAAGGTAATTCTGGCAGTGGGAGATCGGGACCACCGACTCAATTGAGGGACGAAAAGAACTACACACCTCCTCCCCCTTCGTAAGCGTGCGCAGTTAATTAAAATCACACTGTAACTTTAAAACCGAAGGAAGAGAAATACAGGCCAACGGAAGAAGAGAATGCTTAAAGATTATGTATTAGATAGGCGTGGTGCGTTAACTTTCACGTATGAATGTCAAAAATGAACTCCAGTGGGTATGCACGCTAGGTGGAATGATCCCCCGTGCATCCAGCGCTGTAATAAAGGATGCCTGCTTAGTAGTAACATCGTTGCTAGTGAGTTTTATTTCGGGAACTCTCTGAATACTCCGTTTTCCCTACGGGGAGATTCGGGCCTTAAAGAGAAATCTCCGCAAATTTTTGTTTCACAGGGACGCTACCACACCCAGCACATTCATCCAAACCATGGCCGCAAGCCCAGAATGACTTGTGTTTTCAGGGAGTATCGCTCTGGCTCTCATCTGCAGTCGATTTTAACTCCCTTGGGAGTATTTCACACCTCCCAACGGACCTAAATCCAAATGTCAGGATTTTCGGAATTAAGGACCCCCTCGGGATTCAGCCTTCCTCCCGGGCCACCTCCTCCCTACCGCTGACTCTCACCCGCTTTGCCCTTCCCCAGCTGCCACCGTTCCTCCTGGCCCCCCGCCCCGCCGAGCTCTCCGGGCAAAGGCCACCCCCCTCAGCGGGAGAGGCCTGGGCCGGGCCAGGCGGCCCCAACAGGCCCGAAAAGACCCCCGGGACCGCGGAGCAGCGCCCACCGGCCCCTGCCGAGGCAGATGGGGGG
>WAAD01020596.1:174084-196871 GCA_013389945.1 Fregata magnificens
GTCTCTGGGGACGCCGCCTCCCGCCGGCGCGGTGTGCGGCGGGGAGCGGGAGCAGCGGCGCTGCCGCGGCTCCTGCGGGGGTGCTGGGGTTTTAAGGCTGGTCGTAATCTTATTGAAAACTGTGCAGCTCTCTGCGTTCCGCGGTGTTGTGTCTGCCTCCCTGAGAAAGGGCTGAGGCAGCCCCCCGCCCTCCGACAGCCCTGATGCCGGTTAATTCACGGCCTCCCTGGAGTATCGATGGAATAAACGACTTGTGAGCGTTTGGCCCACAGCAGTGGTCTGCCTGCCTAGGGATAGGAGCTGTGCGATGGCAGTGTTAAAACACAGATAGAACGTGATGGCGTAAAAAAATATTCTTTTTTTTATGGAGTGCTGAAAACTCACCCTGCAGGCTTGCCGAGAGCTCTGGGAAATCCAGTGATGGAAGGTTGGGAATTTTGATGTTTAAGCAGGAACCTGTAATTTATACTACTTATTCCTTGCTAAAAGCGAAATTATAAGGCTTCTTTTAAGCACAGGAATGGCCTAACCTGGAACTCAGTTGGTGCACCCTTGAGGATGCTCATTGTTTAGCTTGTGTTAGAAAACTGACTCAGGCCAAGCTAAACAAAGGTAAGCTTGCACCTGGGGGGTGCTTACAGCCAGTGACCTCACTGTGGTATGCAGCTTCATCTCCTGTTGCCTGAGGCCACGCATCTGGGAAAAACGCTGAAAGTGTAAGAAGTATAAATGGCTTTTCTCTTACCGCATTGATACTTTGAGCAGGGTTTGTTTTGGTTTGTTGTGGGTTTCTTTTGTTTAAGCAGATTATGGACATCTATTACAGAGGAAGATGTGGTCAGTTTTATGCAACCAGTTAACATTTTTCTTCTTTTTCTAGATTTTTTTTCACTGCTAAAAAGAAACGGAAATGGAGAGTACGGTATCGGTCGCTTTCCTTGTATCATTTTCCATACTACTGTGTGAAAGTTATCATCATGGAGTGGAGACGGCTACTGTTGTGCATACATCGGAGAGAACTTTTCCAGAAAAGGCAGCTGGCATTAATTTTGACTTGGCAGGATTGATACAGAAGTTTCACCTTCAAGAACTTTTTCATCGGTATGGAGAGAACAACTCTCTGTCGATTGAAGGGTTTAGAAAACTGCTCCAGAACATAGGTATAGATAAAATGAAAAGGATTAAAATAGACCATGATCATGACCATGATCATCACCTTCATCATAATCATGTTTCGTTGAGTAAAAGCTCCGAGAAGACTGTTTGTCCAAACCATGAGTCTGATGCTAACAAAGACCACAGGAACAGTCACTCAAAGGAACCTCATAAAGTAGAGAATGTAGAACATCAGCAGAACTTTGTACGCAGCAAGAACGCTGTTAATGAAATAACGGCATCTATCATCACTGCTCCCACAGATGGCCACTCTGAATTACAGAATGTGCAACCTGGAGAAGTCAAGCCGGTTGCTCGTTTAGGTCTGACCAGCTCTAATGCTGTTAATGTCACAGGTGGCAGCAATGCAAGCTGGCTTGCTAACAGCAAAACAAATGAATCTCATACTTCTCCAAAGGAATCAGAAAGAGGAAGTTACCTGTATTCTAAACTGAAAAACCAAAATACCCAAGAGGTGAGACTGACTCTGTTGTATTCTTGGGAATCCAGATCCACTGGGAATGTTGTTACGGCTTATTTGTCAGGTGCTTATCATTTAACTGGGTACAGGCTTTGTGGTGTAACAGTACTGGTATCAAAACACATGCAAACAACTTTCCTTAAAACTTAACATTTTGAAAGAATGCTGTGTTATGCTCACAAGCTCAGAGGAAAGTATATATGCAATCTAGTTATTTTTAACTTTTTAATTTTTCCTGAAAAGAAATATGTACTTACATTAAGTATAAACGTACACTTGGTTTTATATATTTATTATTTATATATTATTTTTAAATATTACTGAAAATGAAAAACACCTCAAATTTAAAACTTGCTGTTCTGCCTTAAAGCCAGAATCTGTCGTCTTTTCCTAATAACGTGGTTAAAGTAAAAAAAATCTAGTTAAAATACTGTCATTCTTATCAAAGCTGCCTCACAAGTGTTAGATAATCCTATGGCAAATAGTGTAGAACTGCAGGGAAGTAACTGGCACCTTCCTCCTTCAACTCCCTCCCTCCCCATCTTCTTTAAGATTGTATGTAGAGACCAACTGTAAAAAAAAAAATTGCTGCAAAATGTTATCTTTTAGTTTTAAATAGCAAACATTAGTGCTGATAAAGTCTATAGTTATATTGTAGACAGTTTTCTTACACAATCAGATCCTTCTCCATTAAAGGCTTTAAAAAGCAAGTGTCTCTCTGGGGTTACCTGCAGCCATGCCAGGTAATTCAGGATGGGTGTTGCGTAGCGTGTGATGGTAGGTGCTGAATTCAAAAGCTGTTACTGTGTTCTGCACAGTTGGAGTAGAAGTATTGCTCTTGTTTAAACTCACGAGACTGTAGGTCGTACAGTGGGGAACTCTTGACTGGAGGAAGCGTATGCAGAACTTGTTCTGTACACGACTTCTATAAAAAGGTATTTGACCTTGTTACTACTTCCTTATATGGTCTCTAACACTAAGTGAAAAGTGTTAGGCTTTTTCTATTTGCACAATAAAGCATCTGACCACCTTGTGCTGAGAATGAGTGATAATTATGCATCACCTACCAGGACTCCGAAACTAGCTTCTGGGCCAGAAGAGGGGTGGAGGTACAGTTCTTACTAAAATGGTTTGTTATCAGTTTTTTTAATTACTGTTGATTTAGCTGTTTTCATGTGGTGCCACTGCATTTCAATTAAAATGGGATGTGCAGTCCTCTTGACATATGTCATGGTATTTTGGTTCTGGTTAATCTTTAACACGTGTGTCTTTCCACAGTGCTCCAGTGCGTCAAAACTGATGCAGTCCCATGGAATAGGCACTCAAGTATTGTTGACTGCTACAGAATTTAGTTACCTCTGTCCAGCTCTTATTAATCAGATTGACAGCAAATGCTGCATAGTCCATGCAACTAGTGAAAAAGCGGAAACTCCTCCAAAAAGTTACTCTTTGCAAATAGGTAGGTTGGTTTTTTAACATGGAATAAAAGCTTACCGGAAACCCATTTGTGTTGGTTATAAATTTGAGAAACATATTTCAAAGTTGAAAGAAGTTTGTAATTTTCTTTTGGTGCTTAACCATGTCTAGAGAGAAATCTTTGTGGCGTACCATTTGTTAACATCCAATTAATCGAATGATCAGGAGTGTTTTGATAACAGGAATGGCAAGCAAACAAAATCTCATACAGCTATTCTTTATTCTTGTTACTTTTTTTTTTTTTAAACAGCTTGGATTGGTGGCTTTATATCCATCTCCGTCATCAGTTTTCTTTCCTTATTGGGTGTTATATTGGTACCACTGATGAATCGCGTATTTTTCAAATTTCTTCTAAGTTTTCTTGTGGCATTGGCTGTGGGGACCTTGAGTGGAGATGCTTTCTTACATCTCCTTCCACATGTAAGTATTAATTACTGTTTCATTCATCAGCTCAAAGCAGAGAATTTGTCACCTGTCTGTACTTAGTGATAATTTTAATCCCTATTAATTACTACCTACTTGGTGAGTCATTTCTCAACCATGTAAGGAAGATTATTTGATGGAAAGGTTTCCCATTTGGAACTGTTTCTATTATTTTTTCACATTTCACAGTCCTTACAGTGTAAGAACTTCACACCGTTATCCCTCAATCTATTTCCTGTTCTTAGTCACATATCGTGCCAAATCACTCATTGTTCCTTGCATGCAAGAATTTTGCATAAGTGTTTTTAGTTACTTATTGCAGTGCTGCCTCTTTATTTTTCTTTTTCCAGTTTAATGAACTTTAGAGATAGTGGAAATCGCTCATTGTACACTTTCAATGTGGAATAGATAATCCACTATTTTCTGTTATCAGCCACTTATGTTGATTGCTTATCCATTGTATTTTTTTTATCAGAACCAAGCATTTCTGAAGTCCTGGGAAAACATTACTTGATAGAATTTGGAGTTACATATTGCTATTATGTAATATGGACAATGAAATTGGAATATGATTGCTAAATTTCTACCTTTCTTGAACCTCTTAGACAGACATTCCCCCTGCCCTGCTATCCTCCCCACCCCCAAGGTAACTTGTTGCAGCTTTCAGATAAGATGGATAAAAGGGACTGCAGATCCTGTGGTGGTTTCTGAACCTTGCCTGTAATTCATCCGGTTCTTCTTTTTCCTTTCAGTTAATTTGCATTTGCTGTGTGAGGTTATGTAAATCTAAACATGTGCGAGTGAGGTGTCCTAGAAGTTCTTTGATTCTGAACATAGCAGCAGCCAGTGAGGAGGGGAAGAATGTCAGACTTCCTTTAAAGAAGGAAATTACTGCTAAGTTCCTTGTAGAAAAAGGTGTTTGACATCTATGAGCTGTCTTAGATGGGAAAGTAATTGGTGTGCTGGCTGTGACTACTACTTAAAATGCAGTTTCCTTGACGGTGTCAGGAGTTTCTTGTGTTGAGCAGTATGCATGTAGCTTCAGTGAGAGGGTGAATACTAGGCCTACTCTCAGTCCTTGCAATGCTTCTTCCTATCAACAGGTTTCTTTGTAACTGTTTGAGTTTGTATTCAGAGCATTTACCCGATGAAAACTGTCAAGTCTGGACTCAAGACTTGAGGAAAAAAATGTGAAGAATGCTTCTATGTTTCTTGTGTTATCAGTTCTTTTGAATATAATGACTTTCCCCATTTGGTTCTCCCCTTAGTCTCATGGAAACCATCACCATCACCACGAAAAACCTCTGCTTGAACAAAACAAAGGCTCTATGTTCAAACATCTTGTTTTTCAAAGTGTAGAGGAGAGTGCTTACCTGGATTCTACATGGAAGGGGCTTACAGCACTTGGAGGCTTGTATTTCATGTTTCTAGTGGAACATTTGATCACTTTAATAAAGCAGTTTAAAGACAAGAAGAAAAAGGTAGAGAAACTATTATTTTGAAGCTATATTGTGTTGCATGATCATGAATATCATATATGTGCATGGATTTAATAGTGATTGCTGACTTGATTAGTGTTACAATTTCATTTATATTAGTGACACGTATACTTTTAAACTATGTGATAACTTCTGTGTGGTCCTGTTATGGATGAGCTCTGTGCTATTTCTTTAACCAGACATATAGTACAGGCTTGACACCACAGCCAATTGTTTAATAAGCAAACATCCAATTGCACCCTTTGTTTTAACAGAGTGATTTAAGAAGTTACTGTTCATTATTGACTTCCTTCTGATGTCTCAAGGCGATTATATAACTATCTAAACTGTTATTATTATTTTAATTCTCATACTGGATGAAATAAGATGGCCTTGTACAGTTACTGTACTCCTGTTGAGGGGGGCACCTGCACAAAATGGGTAAGGGCGGCAGTAAGCGCTTACACAAATAAGCATCCAACTACACTTTAGAAAGTGACTTCATTAGATAGCGTTCTATTTGGAAATACAGTCTGCCAAGCTGCTTGTTTCCTTCCCATCTCTCCCCCCAAAAAGAAGAGCAATACAGCTTTCAGATTACTGTGCTGTGTTTTGTGTGGAAGGTGACTAATAACTGAATTTTGGCAGGTCATAAATGTTGGTAACTCGCCCATTATTGGTAACTGAGTTCTTTAAAGACTAGTGTAGCCAGGAATAAACAATAATGTAAACGTTGACTCAGTAAAAGAGAGATGGTAAAAGCTGGCGGTATATTAAGCTTTGCTTGAAGAAAGTTAGTAAACTACTAATTACTTAGCTTAAAAATAGCTAGTTTCTAGGCTACCACAGTGACTGATAATCCCTGTTTAGTTTTATTGTTAAATTGGTCATTAAGGCAGCAGTCTCAGAGCAGATGCCCTGTAAGCTCTTTGACTCTGGTCGTGGGAGGTTGTGTTGGTATGGTTTACACTGAAGCTAAACTAACTGTGAAGGACAGGATCTCTTTCCCTATCTCTAGTTAAATTTAT
Source organism: Fregata magnificens (assembly GCA_013389945.1). Taxonomy (NCBI): domain Eukaryota; kingdom Metazoa; phylum Chordata; class Aves; order Suliformes; family Fregatidae; genus Fregata; species Fregata magnificens. The sequence continues at coordinate 180,126 of WAAD01020596.1, forward strand.
TTGCCAAGAGAGGACATGAAGAGTTCCAAGCCAAGCAAGTATTTTCTGTGTCCTGCTTTCAGCCACTGGGAATAGATTTTTCTGTTAGACTAATTACGCCCTTCTAGATACTGAGTCACTGATCAGAAATTGTTGTGATAGACATTAGTGAGCAACGATTAGAGATTTTACTTGGTTTTCCTTTAGTACACTAGAAAAAAACATTATACTGACATTACAATGGAAAAGAATTAGTGGAATAACTTCTACTTGGTATTTGACGTGTTTTGCTTCTCAGATGAACCCCTCTGTTTATTCCTTGTACAAAAATGTGGCATATTTATGCATGTGTGTTTGTTTGGGGGTTTTTTGTTTTTGTGTTTTGGTGTGGTTTTTTTTCCCCACCCCTCCTATGGAGCCTGAGGAACCTTTGTCCTCTTATCATACTTAGCTGAGTTTCTAACATTCCTCTTCTGCACCCTTTCTGTGGCGTCCGTATTGTCCTCTTTCTGTGCAGGCTGCATAAATGTTGTGAATATAATGTTGCTCATGTATATCCCGAAAAATAAGTAAAATATAACTACAGTATTTTCTTTTGGAATAAGAAAAAAAATGAAGATGATGGAGAAAGTAAGAAGTTTTCAGCGAATGAAGAAAAGTTGGATACAGAGGATCGTAAGTCTCAGTAATATTACACAGTTGTTATTTTGTGGCAGCACTGTTTAAAAACACCTGATTGATGGCAGCTCATAGATCTGCTGCTTACTGTAGGTTGGATCACTACCTATTTTTGAATGCTTTTCAAAACAAAACCTGTCTATGCATTGGTATCTAGAGGACTAGCTCTATTTGCTGCTTTCCTTTAAAAAGGATTGATAGGTTGGAAGTAGTGAATTCACAGTGTTGAAACTTTAAGCCTTTTAATTCTGGATTTAAGAGCAGAAGCTGAAGTCATTCTGTCAACCTCTTCTGGCTATGCCTGTTGCAAATACAGCTGTACCTACTGGCTTCTACACTTCTCTTTAGACCATTAGGTGTTATATGCGTGATCCATTATTTAGATTTCTGTATATCTTAAGTCTGGATTTTGTTAGTTTGACTATTTATTTATTTATAAGGTTGATAATCTGAAATCCTAGAGGTTGCTTGAAGTATTTGGACTGCAGATGATCACATGTCCCCAAGATCATGCTGTAAGCCAAAACACACCTCACTAGATACTTGTTTGCTCTTGTAGCTAAGAGGCGTTCAGTTTTTCCAAATAGTTTTATAATGAATGAAAGAGTTGTTGGTAAAGCAGAAAAAAAAGTGTATTCACTTAATTGCAGGGGAAGAATTTAGCAACGTTTAGGAGTTAGTTTAAATAATTAATGTGCCACTAATGTTTATATGAGGACATGTCATGGTCTGTGGTGATGACTTTATTTTTGAGTGTTTATTCTTCAAGTGTTCAAACTTAAGCTCCTGTATTTATATGAAATACAGGAGTTTCCAAAATTATCTATAATGTAATCCTCCTCTGCATTCTTACTCTTCAGTCCTAAGATGAATAAATGGCATATGGTTTCCAGACACTTTCTTTCTGAAGCAATTGAACTAACAGCCTTCATGCTTTTTTGCCTTTTAGGAGACATTTGTGGCCATAATGTAGGGGCTGCTTCAGTAGTAGGGAACAGAAACTAAAAGTTTTTCTTATTTTGAGCTGTTGGGAATTATCTCAGAAATGTAATTAAAGAAAAATAAGTTGTGGAAACCCTTGGAAAAAAACTTCTAGTACAAGAAGCTGGGGTATCAGTCTCAACTTCTAGACTTATTTCTTATTTACTGCATCACTTATTCAACTTGTTTATTGTATCTTTGCTTCCTAGGTGATTTTAAAAATGTATAATATTACACTCTGGGTTTTTGTAACAGGGCCTGAGGGCTATCTAGGGACAGACTCTCAAGATCCATCGCCCTTCATTTCTCAGCAGCCAACTGTACAAGAAGAAGAAGAAGTGATGATAGCTCATTCTCATCAGGAGGAGGTTGACAATGAATATGTGTCCAGGGGCTGTAGAAACAAATGTCATTCTCACTTACATGATACTCTAGGACAGACAGATCATCTTAGTCATCACCACCATGACTACCATCATATTCTGCATCACCATCATCATCAGAACCATCATCCCCACAGTCACAGTCAGCGCTACTCACGTGAAGAACTGAAGGATGCGGGGATAGCAACTCTGGCATGGATGGTGATTATGGGAGATGGACTACACAATTTTAGTGATGGCCTAGCAATTGGTAAGTGTTAGCTTGGACACCGCGGCTTTGTTGTATGTGAGGACAGCAACATCTTCTTGCTGTCACTTATCTCTTTATTAGGAGCATAACTAATTAGTGGTGGATCTTTGAAGCCTAAACTTTTATCTGGTAGCAGCTCTGAATGAATAAGAAAAATTTCCAGTTTAACAACCTGGAGATTAGTGACAAATGAAACAGAAATTATGTGCTTACAGCTATGTTTCTTTAGGAAATCTATAAACTTTGCTTTATTTCCTACTTTTAGCAAAGTTAAAGCTAACGTTTTTCAAAACTAAAGCTACGCTACAATAGAGCTGACTTTGTATTTCAATACCTGCAAGTGCTCAGCAATTTTTTAAAAATTTCTTTTTTTTAAGACAAGCTTGTCGACTTAGTCACATATAAAGTAAATGTGGTTTTTCCACTTCAGGCCACTAGTATCATTGGCTTCTTTATTTCTTTTTCTCTTCCATCTTTACTTTTTACGCAGCAAGGTCAGGTTCTATACTTTGCACATCTGGCTTTGCCTGTACTGGGCCCTGGTTACACATCACATGTAAGTTTCCCCAGAGCACTGGTGAGTAGGGAGATGGGACCCTGGTTTCAATCTGCTTTAGCCTGAAGATTATGGATTAGGCAATATATATGTGTGATTCTTGTGCTGTGGGAGGTAGGCATGCATTCATTTTTACTGTAAAATGAATTTGGTCCAAGGCATTGTGTTCTCTAAGGTGCTTTTACACTTTTGCATAGCAGTCCTGTCACATCCAGATCCTCAGATCTTACCATCCACTAAAGAGCAGCATTGCAGTTCTTCCTAGTGCTTGTATTAACCTTCCAGAGAAGGTCTGTGCTGCTTTTTGTACCCTAGGAATGCGTGAGTAGGGTATTAATTAAGAGGACATTAGTTAGCTGTTATCTGTCAGAAATATGATTCATGAAGAAGATACCAATAAAGTCACTATATGTTGCCTTTATGCAGATTTTTGGATTAAGAGTGTCTATACCAATTAAGGAGTGTAAAACAAGTAGATTCCTTCGGATGCTCAGTGTGCTGTACTCAGCCTCCAAACAGGCTCAGTCTCTCTTCTTGGAAAAGTATTTAAAAAAAAATTTATTTTCTTAAATGCCAGTCATACTCTCCTCAAAATCTTGTTCTTAAAGTTAAGCGTAATAGTCAATTTTTTGTGTTTGTTGGGTTTTTTTAATTTAAACCAGTAGAAACAGTTATTTTACATGTAAACAGAACACTTATCTTTTCATTTTTTTGTTCATGTCCCTATTTTCCCCTTACGTGTTGTAGTTGTTCAGTCTTTTTTGACAATGCTTCAGTGAAAATATTTATCACAAAAATAACAGATTGAATATTATGTTTTGGACTTATGGCTGGGAGGTCAGGTTTGGGAACTCCCTCATTTTTTCTAGGAGAGCTAGATTACAGGCCTTTTAAAATAAGTAAGTTACAGAAAGTGAAGTCAAATCAGTAATCTTCAGTTCTTATGTTCGTCTTTTGTAATCTTGATTTTAGCATTTAAGACTAATCTTTACAGGTATTGCATTCATTTCCAGCTTGTGTAGCATACTGGGGTCAGTTCAGCAGTGTCAGTCTTTCTGTAAATTTTATTATAGAAACAAGTTCATTCTTGTTTGAGGAGAAAACCCAATAATAACTGTTTTCTCACAGCAGTATTTGCAGTTGTTCAGATTCAGTCAATTCAAAGTATAATGTGAAAAGAGACCTTCTGATTTAATCTCATTTTTGATGAAAGTTGAAGCATGGAATGTAAATTTCCGAGCAGATCAGTAGTGCAAATGTGGTAGTAGGAGGAGGATTTGCATACAAATGACACGCAGAATCAATTACCTCTTAGCATTAGGGAGATTTGGGAAGGAGCTATGACTTTATAGTTATGAAGGGAAAAGTATGAGGAAGGTTAATAAAGGCTTATTGAACAAGTGAGAGCAATAGCTTTTAGAAGTCCTGCTGTGTAGCTTGTTCAGGCTGATGGAAATGTGGGTTTCCTTCAGTTCTGCATGTGCTCAAAAGTATTATGGAAAAACATCGATTTAATGATGTTGTAAATATGCCAATACTACTTGTATAGTATTTTACCTATATTTAAATGAAGATGAGAATGCTTCTGTGAAGATAGCTTTAGCCAGAGTAACCCTTCACTTAAGTTCATTAATTTCATGGGATTTGTTATTCATAACTTCCATCAGTTACTTTCTCTCAAATCTGTCGTGCTAATTATGTAGGAATAAGATTTAAAAGTGCGTGTTTTTTTATTAAAGCATGGGACAGTTGCATCTGACTAATTTGTACAAAATGATCTTCTGTGATTTGAACTCTTCTGTGTAGCTTCAACTAAATACCTAAAATGCAGAACACTATTTTTACACTAATCTTGCGTATATATTTTTTCTTTAGCTCTTCTTTGAAAGAAGTGATGTCTTAAAAGTATATTTTAAGATACCATGACACTATTAAATCAACTTCTTGAGAGATATATTAATGTAGTCATCAATTTGTTAATGTTTCAAGACATCTTTTTAGCAGTGAAAAATAAAAATAGATATTTCTGTTATTTAAGCCTGTACTTTGGTTGCTATGTATCTGTACGGTATACAGCTACATCAGCCACCTAGGTACTTTACAAAGCGGTCAAGTTTTGTTTGACTTGCCTTTGTGGTCCCAAAATTAGATTTACTGTGTCTGATTAAGCTGGATTCTTGTATATTTAGTTTTCCTCTAATAAGTGGTAAGACTGGGAAAACATTGTATAGAGACAGTAATATAGAGGAACTTGTAGATTATTGAGGATGTAGGCATGGGAGAAGGTAATTACCTTCTGCCTTCCTCTACTTAACTAGTCTCCTCAGAAACTGAAGCCCGATTGAATGCTGATGAATCCTCCTGTCTTAGTAGGAGATAACTGTAGCTATCCTGTCTGCCTCTCAAAATCTGACTACAAAACTATAAAGCAATGTTTGGAGGTGGGGGAAACAGACTAATACCTAGAAAAGATTGTTAGCGTTCACTCATAACCTCTTTTGCTAGTCGAGTACCAGTAACTCCTGTCACTTACCTGTAAATTACTCCTATCACTGAATGTTTTAGAGTGCAGTAGAAAACACTCCTGCTGAGGGCTCAAGTCAAAATAGCTTTCATCTTGCACGCTGTGGCATCTTGGAATTGGACTTCACAAATAGAGTCATGGAAGTGGGTGGTCTCTAGAGGTCATCTAGTCGAACCCTCTGCTTGAAACAGCTCTTGGGAACACTAGGTTGGATCTGTACTGGCTTTGCACAGTCAAGCCTTGAAAACCTCCACAGATGGGTAGATTCCACCACATCTGTGGCCGACCTCTTCTAGTGTTGCGCTACTGTCTCTTAATAAGGAAAGTTTTATTTATGTCTGGCGCAAAGCTCCCAAATTGTGATTTGCAGTCTCTCCCCCTGTTGTGTCATCTGTCGCTGCTTTGAAGAGTTAGGCTCCTTCATATTTGTGACTGCACTAAAGGTACTTATAAGCTGCTGGTAGACCACCCCTTAGTCTGGTGGAGAGGGAGGTTATATATACCTAGCTTCCTCAAGCTTTTAGGCCTTATGCTGTAGACCTTGGATCATCTTGTCAGCCTCTGTTGGACAGTATTCATATTCACCTTGAACTGGGACACCCCAAAGCGGACAGAGAAATCTCAGGAACAGCCTCACCGGTGCTTAGCCGAGGGGGATAAGAACTTAGTCTGCTGGTCTTGCTTCTCCTAAGACTGTGCAGTTTGTGGTTCACTGTACTTGCAATGAGAGCACACTGTTGGCTCATATTCAACTTGTTGTCCACCATAATCCTCACATCCTTTTTGGGAAGGCTGTTACTTCAGAAGCCAGTCATTTCCTACCTTGTAGTAATGCATGAGGTTATTCTGCCCCATGTGCAGAACTTCTCACTTTTCCTCTTTGAACTTCATAAGATTTCTGTTGGCCTAGTCTTTAAGTTTACTGTGGTCTTTCTTGTCTAAAGCTTTAGTGCTTGATGGGTCAACTCAGCCTTTACTTTCTCCCCCACCCTTCAATTTAGTGTCATCTGCAAGTTTGCTGATGGTGCAGTCTGTTTCATCCAGATCATTAGTGAAGATATTGAAGAAAATGGGTCACAGTGTTTGTCCTGGTGAACTCTACTTGTTCCTAGCCAGCCATCAAGCCCTGTTAGCCCAGCAGTCCAGCCAGTGTGCAATCATCGAACTGCCAAGCGCATATTTCCTCTGCTCCCAAATGAGACTGCTGTAGGAGATAGTGTCAGAAATCCTACTGAAGTCAAGTTCTGTTATAGTCACTGCTGTCGCCATCTCTGCAGTCAGTTGTTTCCTCAAGCTGGGTCAAGCATTTGGAGAGGGATTTGAAGAGGATATTCCACATAATCTGTCCAGGAATTGAGGTGAGGCTGACTGTTCCCTCAGTCCTGTTCTTTGCCTTTCTTAAAGATGGGAATAATGTTATCCTTTTCCCATAGTTCCACTGGGGCCTTCTGTAGTCACAGTTTTCCATAGATGATAGACTGCAGCCTTGCAGTCACATCAGTCAACTCTGTCAGCACCCTTGGGTGAGTCCCATCCCAGGATGCATCTGAGTGTTTCCAGTTTTTTCTAAGTATCTCTAAACTGTTGCTTCTCTGCTGTTCGCTGTCCCTTTCTTTTGGAATGGTGCTGGGATCTGGCTTTGTCTATGAAGACTGAGATTAAGGCAGTGCTGGTGCTTCAGCCTCTTCATGTCTACTGCTTGGTTCCCTTCCTCATCCATCAACAGATCCAAATTTTTCCTGAACGTTGTTTCTCAGCTAGCATTCCTGTAGAACTGTTTCTTGTTATCCTTGCTGTCTTGTTATTCTTAGCTTCAGCTGGGCTTTGGTCTTCCTCCTTTTTGTTCCACTGCTTTTATCTTCCTTGTAGCCAATCTTTGTTTCTATTTCTTGTGTGCTTCCTTTTTGAGTCTTAATTCACGAAGACACGCTCTGCTTAGCTGGGTGTGTCTTCTGTTGGAAGTCCTAGTGTTCCTGCGCAAACAGGGTAGTTCATTTGTGCACTCTGTTAAGCGCGCTCTACAAATCAGCCACCTCATATGGGCACTCTTTCCCCTTTGATTCCCAGGGTATTCTACCCTGCAATTACTTAAATAAGTCAAAGTCTGCTTCACTAAAATCTAGAGTCCTAATTTTGCTTCTTCCTTTCCCAGCCTTCTTCTGTATCCTGAACTCAGTTAGCTCATGCTCACTGGAGCTCAAGATGCAATTTTTTGCTGTATTTGCCATCAGTTCTTCCTCATTTGTGAGCAGCAGGTCCAGTAGAACTCTAATCCTGGCTGGCTTTTCTATCATTTGTATCAACACAATTAAGGAGCATCCTGGATTGTGTGCCCAGTGCTGTTACCTTCACAGCTGAAAAGTCATGTGAATGGTGATGTCTTGTGTGGTTGTTCATAGGTAGCCTTATCTGCCACCTTTTCTTGGTTAGGTGGTTTGTAACCATATTCTTAGTGTTACTCTGATCTTGACCAAGAGATTCAATAGGCACAAGGAACTGCATTCATATGTAGTTTTATACTGGAGTTTTGTGCCGTCAAGGAACTCCTCTATGTAGATAGGCAAAAAAAAAAAAAAAAAAGACTTGTATTCTGTCTTTTCTAGGCAATCTGTATCTGTCCATGACAGGCCAAATGAGTTTTGGTGGTGTCTCCACAGCATCATCAAGGCAGGCTCTGGGGCAAGCAATGGACTTCCCTGGGCAGTAGCTCTGGTCGGCAGGTTTGCCTCTGCCCTCTATCCTGCATGGGAGGGAATCTCCTATCACTAGAAATCTTTCCTTTCTTTTTGTATTGCTGGCCCTAATCTGACGTGCTGAATGAATATTCTGGGCTAGGCAGAACTCATTTATCCTCTCATAGCTGCCAGGGTCATGACCATGTTCTGACCATGCAAGTGGGGACTGAGGGTTCCCCATCTGGGAGTTCAAGTTTCCTGTTCCAGTGCTGCTTTGGTCCTGCCTTCCTCTTCAGCCTGAAGGTGCTTGGGCTCTTGCCTCTGTAGAACCTCTTCTGAATCCCCTGTTCATTATCCCTCATCCAAAGATGCCTGCTCACTACTTCTTGCATCTCCTTCACTGGGTGCCACAGCACACATCCCAGAGGTAAAGCTGCTGTTGTTGCCACTGCAGGGAGGAGCATCAGTCATTTCTTGCAGATGAAGACCTGGATAGCAGTGTCCACTCTCAGGAGTTACATCTGGGTAGAGGCTGCTGCAGTAGTGGGGGTGGTGACCCCAGCGGAGAGAGGGAATTCTCTACTGCGGTCTCATTGCCATTGTAGCTCTTCCTCTGTGAGCAGAACTCCTGGGTCCCTTGCACGCCAACTACTGTGACATGGCCTCGTGCCTCTTTGCTTATTGGCAGCACCTTGTTTGCTGGCACACTCCTGGTAGCAGCTGAAAAGGAAGCTGAATGTGGTTCTGCTGCATCCCCTTGTGAGGCTCTCCATGTAGCTGGGGACCTCCTGTGCTGTGTGTGAGCTGTGGTTCAGCTCTTCAGCCCTGCTGTGTGCTGCTTCCTCCTCAGCTGCTGTCAAATAAGAAAAAGAGCAAGCAACAGGAGGAGTGGAGAAAACGAGGAAGATGAGGGCTGTTGGACTAGTTTAAGGTTTTTTGTGGGTTTTTTTCCCTCCTTTCACTTATGTGCAAGCTGCCTAGAATTCACAGTCTTTCACCACTGATTTCACATGACTATATAGCCTCTGCCTCTCTTACTGTTGAATTGGCTTCCCTTTTTCCAGTGCCTGACTCTGAGGCAGTTGAGCTGCCTTCTTCCCTCTGTATATTTAAAAAAAAAAAAGTGTCTTTTCTGACAGTATTTCCGTTTACTGCATTCTTTTGGAAGGGTTGTGTTGTGGAAAGGTATTGGGCTTACTTCAGAAATAAGATAGTGAAATTTGGTTTGCTTTAACTAATTGGAGGATTCTGTATTGCTTCTGATTTTGAAACTTATGAATGAGAAACAACAACTGTTCAGTTAAAGTTTAAATACTTCCACAAGCGTAAGAAAAATTTGAGTGAAATTAATATGTCCTAATCTGATACAAGCATATGTAACAATGCTTCTGCACTTGATGTTTGAATACACAGTAATGGTTTGCATTTTTTTTTTCCTGTTTCTTCACAGGAGCAGCCTTTACTGAAGGGTTATCTAGTGGTTTAAGCACTTCTGTGGCTGTATTTTGCCATGAATTACCTCATGAGCTAGGTAAGACCCCAGTATTTCCATATGCTGCAGGTATAGGTACTTACAGGTGCACTTTGGAGAATTAGAAGTGATTTTATTCTGTAGCACAGTAAAATTTGATCAGAAAACTTCATCTGTGCCAGATTCTCTACTCAAGAATACTTTTATTTAAAGACTGTTTTATTTCTTAATTGACTTAATCTTCCTTTTAAAAATCTAAATATTTCAGCTACTTTGTTTAAAACTCAGTGCCTCTTGCAGTTACTTACAACTTGTTCTGTATAGTTCAGTTGTAGTTTTTATTCTCCTTAGCAACATAAATTGTGAATTGGAGGAGAATGCATGCCAGAATTTGCTCTTCTCACATCTCTCTTTAATTTTATTCTTGTGTTTGTGCTGTTAAAAGGAAGGTCACAATTAGTTGAACTCCTTTCTGCATAACATTTGCTGCTTTTTCATTAAGTCTTGCAAAGAACTGCTGTAGCTCTAAATTAATCTTGGAACTACTTAGAAATCTTTCCTAGAAATAGTTTGTCTTTCAAGCTCAAGTGATTTAAATTCATGACCATAATTTCTCATGGGAATGCACGTGTCTTACATTGTAAGTTTAGTATTTGGCCCTTTTGCAGGGCAGCTGGTGAGAACAGGATATAGCTGCTTAGTTTAACTCGGAATGAAGCTGATCTTTCCAATTGTCGAATCATTTTGAATGTGTAACTGGTATTTTCTTAGCTGTCATGGCCACAGTCATACCTGGTGTATAGAATGAGGAAAGAACAGTTTGCTTGCACTTTTTTAAGGTTTAATTCCCTAGAAAGTAGAATGTTCAATTTCATTTAATGGAGCTTGTAAACCAGTATGTGTATACATTGAGCTATTTATTAAACAGTTTGATGTATTTGTCTGTGCAATAATGTTACAGAGAAATACATTACTTTGGAGAAAACGTACCTGGTTTTATGACATGGGAGGAATTGAGTCTTGTTCATCTTAATACAAATTCCACGGGAATAGTGGAACTTGTATTAATTACATGTACTAAATGTTGTTAGTACAAACATACACAATAAATTCATGTTATGAATCTGATAATTTTAGATTTGAATGTTCTGTTGGTTTTGGAAGCAAGAAGAATCTTTTAAAATTTATATCATGCTTCTTTAAGCAGCACAGAAAACTTGATAGAAATACCTTTAACAGAGGATGTGGAGTGGCATAAGAATACTGAAACAAATGGGACTAGCTGAAGTTAGCTGGGGATAAAATTGGATCATTCTGTTGTTAATGCTAAACAATGTTTATAACATACTGGTTCATCTTAATTGCAGTATCTTGTGGGAAAAGCTGTTGTAACAAATTACTCAACTCAGCTTTGAAGATTGCTTTTGTTTACTTTAACTGAAGATAACTTAGTTTTTATATAGAATCCATTTTATTTCCAAATAATAAGCTTATATTATTTTACTCTGTTTTGGATCTAATTATCTAAAGAAAAAATTTCTATTCTGAATTATGGAAAACCTGTTTCTGGCTGGTGGTCTATCATTCCTTCACGTAAAAATAGGATGTTAAGGATCATTTACTGAAATTAATAAATTATTTCTAAATTTATGAAACAGCTAGACTTAAAGTACAATAAGCAGTTACAGGATAATAAATGGAATCATCACCATTGCTTTATGCAATTAAGTAGGAATATTTTATTTTAGAAACTTATAAGACTTTAAGGTTATAAACTTACAATGTTTGCTGCTGTGTTGTTCTTCATGTACGCTTTTAAATTTTCTGTCTCCCTGTGATTTCTGATTTTATGAAGGAAAAAAATAAAGCAGACGACAGCATAAAAATAGCTTAGTAACCTTGTAAGTAAGAGGAAAACTCATGAATACTGCAATAATTACCTGAGGATGAAAACTTTGTTTTTTGTTTGCCCTGTTGTAGGAGATTTTGCTGTACTTCTAAAAGCTGGTATGACTGTCAAGCAAGCTGTGCTTTATAATGCTCTGTCAGCTATGCTGGCCTATCTTGGAATGGCGACTGGGATTCTTATCGGTCATTATGCAGACAATGTTTCAATGTGGATATTTGCACTTACTGCTGGCTTGTTCATGTATGTGGCTCTTGTGGATATGGTAAGTGGCTAGACCTACTTGAATTTTATATAACATAGTTTAAGAATTAATGCTAATTATATTTTTATCTCAAAATAAATTCTTCCATCTTTTCTCCCTCAATTAACTTTTTCTGCGCTTGAAGGTGCCGTTGAGTATGCAGTGTAAGTGCTCAGTTAAAGATTCAGGTGGAAGATTGCTTTTATTCAGAGTACTTGTAGGAATAGAGATTGTTTCTCCTTTAGCTCTTAAACAGAGGCAGTTAACAGGAGGAGTAAAAAATTTGCTTCTAACAGTGGCTAGTATAGCAGATAGCCAGTAAGACTGCAAGTTGCACACTGTCGGCACCACCAAATGTGGTTCAGCTTTTGCATTAAATCATTACTACTTTTTGGGATAAAGATAGAATTGTATTAAAACCTATACTGTACCTCAGAAGTATGTTTGTTCAGAAGTACAAAGTATTTGGTGGATGTTCGTGAAAGCTTAACTATTTTCTTAAGAATAAAATTCTTGGTGTGGCTTGATTAAATCAGTTGGTAAATAATCATATCCTGAGTAAATGGCTGGCTTAAGACATCAGCATCATTATAATGAAAACAGTAATTGGAACATTACAGATTCTCTCTGACTCTAAATATGAAAGTACACTCTGATAATGTTGCTCATGTTGAGTGACACCTAATTCAAGGAGTAGTATTAACGCAGTCAGCAGGAAAGACTAGAGGAGTAAGACTGCTACTTCATGCCTCATGGTTGAAGAACTGGGTTTGAAGTAACTGTTTATTTTGAAGGCATTTAACACTTTCTTGTTTGTTTTAGGTGCCTGAAATGCTCCACAACGATGCCAGTGATCATGGATGTAGCCGCTGGGGATACTTCCTGTTACAGAACGCTGGGATTCTGTTGGGTTTTGGGATAATGCTGCTTATCTCCGTATTTGAACACAAGATTGTATTCAGCATAAACCTGTAGTCCTGGTTGCCAGGAAGAGAGCTTGGTGTTAAATTATAAGTGGTAGGTTTTTTTTATTAAATTCCCTAATGGAGAGGTACGTTTGATATAGATTAGATATTTTTATTGGTGTGCTTTGTTGTTGTGTCCCTTCCTCCCTTCTCCCCCTGATAGAAATGAACACTGTAAGGGTTCTTTTCACTTAGGATTTAGCATGGCATATGGTACTGTGGAAAATTGTGCTTAGTAAAACATGGTGAAAGTGCCAAATATCTTAAAGGAGTATTGTCTGGGGGGTTAGGGTTTTTTTTTTTTTTAGTAAATTTATTTACTGTATGTAATGTAACTTTTTTTAGTTCAATGGTTTTGTTGGTTTAAAGAAATAAAATGACGGTGGTTTTTATTTTAGCACAATCAAAATCAGTGGATACAAAGCACATTGAGCAGTGTAAACCAAGAAAAAGACATGTAATGGGTAGTATGTGTTTATATTGGTAGAAACTCATCTCTTCTGCATCCACCTAGTTTACACGGAGTGACAGATGAGTCCATTCCATCCTTTTTGGGGTGGTTCTTCTCTCAATAGTTTGTGGATTCTTTTGTGTCTTATTCCAGTTGGTTTCTACTCCAAACAAATTTTTGTGAAATCCCGTTTTAAGTGTTTGCACCAAATGTTTTACCTGTTTCATCCCTTCTGATGTCAGTTGCTCTTCACCAATTTCTCAAATCAGCAACAAAAGTACAGCTATTAGATTGTAAAAGCATAGCTCTAGCTCTAATATATGTGAATTCCATCAAAAAGTCTTTTGAAGTAGTGCTATATCCCACTTACACTGCCTGAAATGGTAAAGGTGTATTAAAGTCTGTTTGATATCAAGGGGAGGAGTGCTACAGGCTGAGACAGACAGTCATTTACTACAACAGCTTCCTTAAGTAAAGTGTTGATTTACTTTGGGAAGTGAGCTGAGTGGGAGAGCTGACTACTTCTAGTTCAGTGTGATTGCATACAAACCTGTGCTTGCAAAACAGTTATATTCTTTGCAACAACTAAAGCTGAGAAATCCAAAATAGCAAAATTTCTTTGACAGCATGTATAGGGAAGCAGCATGGTGAGGATAATTGTAAGTGCATACGTAAGTATGTAGTGTGAGCTTACAGTCTTAATATTTTAACCACCCTAAAAGTAACTAAAGGAAGGAGAAGGATGAAAAAGACAGTGGCAAAATAAATAAATTCTGTATTTGCAGGGAAGGTGAACATTAGATAACATAATTCTGTCACTTATTCATTATATAAAAGTTATCTTAACTAGCTAGCTTTAAAAATCCCAGAAATATAACAATTAGAATTTATTTCTGATTCAACTTTATCACTGCTTCAAATCATTGGCTGAATAAAAAGCTTGAACAAGGAGGAAGTGTTAGATAATATCATGTCTGATAGGTTAAAAGTCTGGCATATGTTGGTCTGTCATACAATGAAAGCCAAAACTATCACCTCAGAAGCAGATGTTTGGAATTAATTGAGAGGTTTTGGGGCTTTTTTACTAGTTTAAAATGGGGATCGCAGGAGTTTCTGCAGCCAGTGGAATACTAGCTTTTCCTCCTACTTCAGTCCTTCCTCAGGTTAACAAGATTGAGATTAAATCTTCTGCCCACAGCGATGAAATTCTGTTCCTTGCCTCCTTTGAAGTCATGGGTAGAGAAGGGCATACTTCCTTCAGCTCTGCTAATGCATCCTGGGGGGAGCACTAAGATGTGGTGGGGTCTACCCGCTCCCCCAGATCTGCACACGTACAAACGTGTATCACTCTGCTCGGTGAGCAGTTGTGTGGAGAGAAGAACAGACTTCTCTTTTGGAAGCACTCATTCTGCCCCCCCCCCCTTAACTTTCCATTGCTAGAAGCTATTCTGGTGTTGGGCTTTCATCTGTAACAACACTACTGACAAAATATAGGTGCATTCCCTCCCTTCATCAATCACTTTACATTTTGTGTCTTTTATTCTGTGCTGCTGCATTTTGATTAAGCCTTTGGACTTTTGTTAGAAGAACACCTGTGAAGAGAGGAGTGGTGCCATGGTACAGTAGCCATCTGCTACATTTTTATAGCATCTCCTTGATCACCCATCCTGTGCTCTCTTTTCTTACAGCAGTCATATTCTAGTAGTATCTGGGAGTATGATGAAAAATGGAAATACATAAGCAATGGGTAGATATATCTGCCATGCTCTTAAACTTAGTTTATTTGAACTCTCTGAAGAGGAAGTAACTTCTGTTTTTCCAGTCTAAACTCTGATGATACTTCTGCCCTTACCCGTGCTATGTTCACTTCTTGACTTTGTTGCAGCTAAACTCTGCCTAAAACCTGCCTGCTGATCTTCATCTTCAGCTCTGTTCTGCTGAAATGCAGTGTCTGAGATGTAACCTCACTGCATCCTGGTGGGTTTTGTAGGTCTTGGGCACTGTGTTTACCGGTGGTCTGGTAAACCACCATAAATTTAGTGTGCTCTTAGCCCATGGGTCTTTTGCCTTCTCTCTTGCACACCCTCAAGCTGTTACAGAAATCAGGCATGCTCCATCTCTGTGGTCATGAGGGATTTGAGACTTGGAGGAGCTCAGTTCACTTTGAATTTTTTACTAGTGGTTTCTGTTAAGCCTACAACCTTAATAGCCGCTAGTTCAGCGGGACTTCTCTTGTCCACGTGCTGGATGTGACATAGGAAGCAGGAACGTAGCCTAGTGTTGCCCAAGAGATTTCCAGATCAATGACTAAACGATGGGGGTAAATCTACAAATTTCAGCCAGTGTTTCCAGTGGGTTCTTGGCTGGCTTTTGATGTAATTAACTGACATTAAAATATCTGCATATCAAAACACATTGCTAATGTAACAACATGAAAAATAAATTGCCTTTAGAGCATGTGGGCAGAAATGGCTTGATAAGCTAGATGCAAGCATATCCCACCCATTCAGTGCTCTTCAGCCTTTGATGGAGAGATGTCTGTGAAGGACAGCTGTCTAAACTAGTAATTGAGAAGACTGTAGACTGAAACCTGCTGTAGGTTTGTACCAGCGTGATCCCAAAAGTTTGGGTTTTTTTTTTTTTTCTTTGTCAGCCTTATAAAATAGAATCTGCATCTGTTGCCATGTACTCGCATTGAAAATACTAATGGTTCAGCAAACTGATGGGGCAGAGCCTGTAAGCAGTCCTTTATGCATATATTTTTCTGCAGCAGTTTGTAACATGCCTGGCTATTCTGGCTGATAAATGGAAGTGTCTCTGGTTTGTGTATCCATCTGTACCTTAATTATGGTATAGACCTTTATTTTATATGCTGTTACAGCTGCCTTATTTAGTGCCTGTGCTAGATGTGGGTAACCAGAAGAGGCAAACAATGCTGGAATCAAAGATACCGTTTTTCTAACATGTTCCTTCTAATGGTTTTGGCCTGTATTTCTACAGAAAAGCTGTCGTGTGTACTTACTATGTGCAGGGAGAGTCAAAACAAAGGTGTGGAGGTTCTCACCTGCTCGGCCTGTGGGGTTCAGGTGCTGGTACGGTTTCTCTGCTCCTTTGTGGCCAGGGCACTCGGAGTGATGCCAAACGTGTTGTGGGAACGCAGCTCATTGTTTCTACAAAATACGTTCAAGGCTAAAATGGCATTCACAGTGCCTCTCCTGCTGCCTGAACGGAGAGACCAGCAGAATTGAAATTTCTGTGCATAAAATCTGGGTCGTTCTGTTTGCCACAGGCAAGAAACAAAAAGATGTTTTCATGAAATGTGTTTTTATTTGAACTACTTTTTTTGGTGCATATATGATAGCTATATCTATTATTGTATTGCTGTGTGCTAGAGAAAATAAACCACTGAACCAAATGCTGTTTTTTGAGCGTTTTCCTCACTGATGTAGTTATGGCCAGTTACATCTTTCATTTACCGTCTCAGGGGGAAAAAAAAAAAAATTAAATGTGTAAAATTATATTTCCTTACAGTTGGTAAACCCGACTGCCTTCTACGAGAATTGCTTCCCCCCGTACTCGGGTGGGGGGTGAGGAAAGGCGAGTAGCACCGCTCCCGCCTTCGGGCGCCTCCTCCCTCCCGCGGCGGCTGAGGGGCGGCGGCGGCGGCGCTGGGGCCCGGGGCC
>WAAD01020596.1:196919-212848 GCA_013389945.1 Fregata magnificens
TGCCGGGGGTTTGGGGGGATTTGGGGGGCCGCCTCCGCCCTCTCCCGAGGACGGGTGCCTGCCGTCAGCCCACAGCTGCCGGGTTCTGACGCTTGTTCAGAGAAGGACCCGCCGCTGCTTTCCGGCAGGACGCGGGAGCCCGCCCGCCCGCCGCCCCCTTGGGCGTACCGAGGGGCTGAGCCCCCGCAGCCCTCCACCCGCCCGCCGCTCCTTCGCCTTGCGCCTGGAGGGAGCAGCGGTTGCTACAGCTTGCTTGTAGGTGGGGTAGTAAACCAACAGGCACCGCTCCTGCAGAAACGCCTTGAGTGGGACAGGTGCAAAGCACCGGGTGAGGAAGATGGGAGGGTGACAAATCTTAGCCTTCCTATATCCTTCTTTAATTACTACTCTAATAAGAACAGGGGAGCTTGAACTCTTTCCCCCCCCTCCATATTGCTCAGCAGGTTTTTAAAAAGGCCCCTTGGGAGCCTGTAGCGCTGCCCTCGCGCCCCTGCATCCTCACCGGCCGGAAGGGCCCTTGACATCATATTAAATAGCAAAAGAGCAATGCTTCAAAAGGCTTTTCCATAATGACATTTAGAAGAAGTCTGTTTAACTTGGTTTCTAGGAAATTCATTGGCTTAATTTGAACAAACATTTAGCTTTTTCTGTATACAACTTAATTGCTTTTAATTGTCCGTTTGTGTACCACAGACAGCAAATGCAAGATAGGAAATAAAATGTCATACATTGTGTCTGCTTTGATGTAGCTGGATATCTGATCATTTGTAATAAATCAACCCTGTACCTGGTTTGGACTCTAATAACATACCTTACCTTCCTCAGCTCCTGCCCCCCTGCTACAGCCTGTTCTGACTGCAGGGTGGCTCACTAGCATCCTGAGCATTTTGGGGTGTTTAGTTGCTGAGGGAAGAACAGAACTCAACTACTGTCCGCAGAAAAATCGGCAGTGCCAATTGCTCATGCGTTGAGGGAAGGGGAGGAGGCGTTTCTTGTTCCCAGTGGGTTGCCTGCTCCTGGTAAGAATTCAGAGTGAGAGGAAGGCAGGGCAGAACCATCGCCTCGCTGTGGCCTTCAGAGCTGGGGCTTCTCTGTGGCTGCTTCACGCAGTTCCCTTTCTCGTTCTTTGGAAACAGAAAGCCGAGTACCTGGGAGTAACAGGTATGACAGCAACAGCAAGGAAGGACACCCTCGCGTTTGCGCTAAATACTACATGTGTAGTTATTAATCTCAGTTGTCTAATATAAACAACAGTTTAAATCCTGTTGGTATAGGGGAAAGGAAATAATAATAAAAATATAAACACTTGTTCAAATGTCTATAAAGATTATTTTGCTATTTTGAATTCTGAAATATCAGGGCCCTTGGCTTCTCCAGCAGCTTAGCCAAATGTGCTATGAAGTATTTTACCATTACTATGTATGGGGCTGTGGCTCAGTTTGATATTTCTAAGCAGTGTAAAATTCTCTTGATTTTTCGTTCTGCCAGGTCTCAGCTCTGATAGACGACAGCTCAAATAATAGATGATTTGTCATCTTCCATTAGAAAGAGGCTTGGGTCAAAGAGGAGGTAGCTTTTCTGGTCCCTTTGAGGTGCTGGGGCATGCTGAAAGCATTCGCCAGGATCCAGCTCCCTCTTGCGGGGAGCTGCGCAGCAAGAGCTTGCAAAGAGGAGTGCAGGGACATGGATGCAGCACCCGCAGCGAAAGAGCTGCCTCTGTGCTGTGGTTTTCTCTACAGTTACTGTCCTCTTATTTCTGGTCCTTGCTCTAGGTTTTAAACTCCTCTTGCAGAACAGCTTCATCTGTTCATTTATTGGCAAGTTCTGGGCTCTCCATATTTGTGCATTAAGCATGGTTCTAGCCCAGGGATGAAGGTAGGCCTAGTATCTACAGCTGGGTTTGTCTCAAACTCTCCAGTTTCACGACAAGAAATAACCCTCCTTTAGAAAAAGATAAAATGCAAGCAGCAGGTTAACTAAAGCCCAGATCACCAAAGGGTTCATCTGCTGTAACTATTCACCATTAACGGCCTTTAGCTGTTCTGAGAAAACATTGCCTTGTGTTACGTTTTCCGACAAAAACATACTGTGCTTTACTTGATCGGCTTAAGTGAATATCCACTTCAGCTATCAGCAGACAAGTGAACCAGGTATGCTCTCATGGGGTACAACAGATAGAACTGCTCTAGCTTATTTAAAAGCTGTGGTTCCGTTTAACTAAAAAGTGTAGTGCTTTTGATAATCCAGTCTAGTATCTCAAAATAAAGCACCTTCTGTGGGGATTGCTTCAGGTCAGAATGCGATTTTCGTTCCATTTCGTACAGCAGCCGTCAAGTAAGATGCCCCGAAGAAAGTGAGTCCGATTTCATCCTGTATCTGATGTTTTTTGTAAGCGGGGAACTAAAATTTGTCTCTGATCTACAGCCAACAATTATTCTCTATTCTCCTTCATTAGCTCAGGTAAATTGTGTTCTAGATTACGCTACTCAACCCCCATGCTGTCACCCACGCCTGTCTGTCCTTCCTTCCGCCCTGAGCCTGGTAGGTGCCTGTCCTGTGACTCCCACTGCATTAAGCTGAACTATCAGCTTAACTTTCCTGCTAACTATAGAGGGAAGAATATTGTGCTTTAAAGAGTGAAAATAAACAACAGCTTCCACAACACTGAAAGTCTTGCTAGCATTTTGGACTAGGAGCCCAAATGAAGTAGTCAGTATCAGTTTTAAATCCTACCAGTGTAGGCAGAGAAGGTTGTGGAGCTTGCTTAGAGCACATAAGAGCATGGCTTCTCACAACTACAGTGTAATAATTATATTTCTTTTTGCAGAATCTGTGTCATCACCTTGGCAAAAGCCCATCCTCTTCTTCAAAGTGGAAAAACAATTAAAAGCATTAATTACCAAATCAGTGCCAACTGTAGCAGACTCCAGAATAAGGTCTCTGGGAAGTCAAAAAGGGTATGGCTTTTTCATTTGGTTAGTTTCCATTTTAATCTCTCATACTGCCTGAGACTTTCTGTCCTTTCTAGGATAGAAACTTACCAAGTTACCTTTGCATTTTATTTTAAAACAGCCCCTCCACAGTTGAATTTAGACTTTCTCACGAGATGCCTGTCTGTTGCAGCCAGGGTCTTACAGTGCTCCTGTGGCACTGGTGGTTTCCAGTGTTGCTCAAACCAAGGCTAAGTCTCTTTTAGTAATTTTTTTCATCGTGTACAGAGGGACTGAAACATCCCTGAAAAGGTAAATATTTGGTTCCACCAAAACGCCCAGGATTTGGAGACTAGTGTTTTTCTCAGACAGACCTAGATGGCAGGTGGGCTAGTTCAGTGTGTTTCATGGCGGATTTTCAAATATGTGTAGTTTAACCTGGTTATACAAAATCAACGGTGCTGTTTTTCTCCTCTCTCCCCTGATTTTAATCTGAACAAACTACAAGTCTGTTATTCCACAAGAAACTTCATTATGACTAAATTTGTAAGCTCTTTAACAAGCTTCTGTTCGATTTGTGCACAAACTCAGTTGGCATCTTCCCTTCTGTAGGGAAGCGCAGCTATGTAACTTGCAATGACCTGTAACTATCACACTTCCTGGCTTTGTTCTGAGAAGCTACAAACTTATGTTGCTGATGGTAATACTTTAAAAAGTGCTATGTAATTAAAAGTATATATATGCTTATTTATTTTTCAAATGCAGGGAGCTCAGTTTTTAACAGAACTTGCCCCTCTGTGCAGGATATCTTCATCAGATGGAGAGGAATACACCATTTATAGGTAAGGTTTTTACCTTTTTCTTCTTATCGTGACACACCATGCACTTCTACTGAATCTAAACACTTTTGCAGTTGTATACGAGGGCGACTGATAGAAGTGAATGAAAACATTCTTAGCAATCCCGCTATTCTGCAAGAAAAGGTAAGACACTTTCTTGCTTTTTATTTCCTAACTTTTATTTCACTGCTAACTTCAGTCTTGCTTTTTAGCCATCAACCGAGGGATACATCGCAGTGGTTCTACCCAAATTTGAAGAAAGCAAAAATATAACTCAAGGACTTCTGACGCAGAAGGAGTACGAGGAAGTTTTGTTGAAACGTCTTAATTCTTCTTCATGAAATTAATTATACAATTAATCAAAACTGTATTTGATACTAAATAAGCTACTTTTATTGTACACTGTAACTTTCAGGGTATTGAAAGGCCTGTTTTTCAAAGTGGAACTTCAACCGCTTGATTCATACAAGAATAAACCAGTTCAAATAGTTTGTATATTAAAATTTGCTTTCTCTTTTTCTCTCAATTCTAGCACTACAAGTTTTTAAATAAGCACAGAATGATACGTTGGAGAGTATGTTCCACAGGCAGCTTTGCTGCTGCTCAGTGCAAGCATAATACATACTGAAAAATCACATGATTTAGCTATCACCTAATTTACCTAAACTAATACAATATGGAGTTTGACAAAGGTGAATTGAAAATAAAAATGGAACAGAAGCCTATGTACAAAGAGCAGATAAACTTGAAAATATGTATTTCACACCAGGTTGTATTTTCATGGCATCCTGAAGTCAAATAATGCCCTTTGTACAGAAGTTTGTCGTAATCAGTATCTATTTTCTTAAATTTTAAATGGTATGATGTAAAGTCTACATAATACTTCAGTGGTTCTAAATGCAATTCAAATTCTGCTCAGTTAGTTTTAATAAAAAAGGAAGCAACAACTGCCATCTACAAATACAGATGGTAAAAGAAAAAGGGTTTGAGTCAAGAGTATTAATCACTTAGAAATACACTTTTAGAAATATGAATCATGTCAACAAGATTAAAAATCAGTGGTGCAGCTATTGAAAGAGGTTTTTTTCCCCTAGAACTACTTAATTGCAGGTATAACTCATAACTAAGATAACATTTCAGTGCTTTAGGCCACAGCCTTTCAAACTACATTCCCGATTCTGCTTTATCAAATAGATAGCCTGAAGTAGACCAGAGATGAGTTTACAGTAGTGTTACATATAGCATATGCAGCACAAGGTTCTTTATATAAAATGTCTATTAGCAGCATCTTTGGGTTGAAACATCTGTTAAGACACGCATAAGCATTAATTACAAAATCGGTATCAATAGTCAGCATACGAAAGGCATTCACATTATAAAAATACATAACAATTAGACTAGTTGGTGTTGTAATTGTCAAGTAATGGGACATCTATTAGACTTGACAAAGATCAACAGTTCTAATTCAAATTAACCTGGTTTGACTTTCCACAAATGAAAGCAATATTGAAAATTCAGCAAGTGTTATTTTTCAAATGGGAGTTTCTGCATTTCTAAGTGCTATAATTTCTTGCTCTCTAAAAATGTCATGTTTGTTACATGATTTTCTAAAGACTTGATGCCAAATGTCTCAGCTCTCCTTTCTGGAGTATGTGCATTTGTACCAGTTCGTATTCTGCCTTCTCTCCACGGTGGAGCAGGTTTAAGACAGCCATTTCCTGCTTTATTCTGTATATATTAAAAAAAAAAAAAAAAAAATTCTTAAAACCAAACAAAAACCAAAACCCAAAAAACCCCCAAAGAAACAAAAAAAACCCCAACCCAAAACCTTTACAATACTGCAGATGAACCAAGTACTCACCTTTCTCAGTAGTTTGCAGCAAAGTGGAAGAAGTTGGCATAACAGAGTCATCACGTTCCTTGCTTTCAGAATGCATGCATCAACCTAAACAAGACAATTAAGAGCAGAGTGAGACCACTCATTACTTTTAGTAGGCAGCTGTTTAATGCATGAGATGATTATAAACTATTTCACGCTTGAATAGGTAATATTTGTCCTTCATAAATCCCTTGTAATCAAAAGGTTTTGCCTACCTTTTTTGAATTTCTCTATATAGTATGTGTAAAGCAACAGCATCCCTTCTGTTAACCCAAGACTTGAGCTAGGAAGCAGAAGGGAATGACACACATCCCAGGAGAAGGAACTAATAATAATATAATATTAAACAGTAATATAAGCATCTTGGAAAGGAGCTGTTACCATTTAAGTATGATTCATCACAATTCTTCATGCTTTTCCTTTTGTTTTATGTCCTGTCAGCCTGATTTAGAAAGCCATGCATCATGTAAGCCTTACCTTGATATGAGTTACACTAAAAGTTAGCTAAATCTTAAGGGCATTTGAGCTTATGCCTCGAGTTTAACAGTCAGCGCAGGTCACAAGTCTGGGCCCTCGACAAACATTAATTTGATAGCCTATTATCACTATGTAGTGATATATCACTCTGTATAAACAGACTGGAGTTTGCATTTAGTTTAGCTAGAGAGTGTAAAACAAACCAAGCAGTAGCCCTGAGGTGCTCAGTTTGGTTTTGAGTGGCTTGGATGCTCTAGCCAGTTTCAGTCCCTGCTGTAAAACTGAAACATCTTTTCCATAGCTCATTGGAAACAAACATCCAGGTGCACAGAAATGGTCTTGCTCACATTGATCATATTGCTGCTCAGGGATACTTGAAGTTCATCGAAAAGTCTGACCTCTATTCCCCGCTAAGGTTTGGAGATCTCCTCCTCGTGGTAACAATGCTGAAACTTTTATGGCAGCTGTATGCATATTTACTTACAACAAATATGAATAATATCAGAATAAACTCTGGGCAGTCTAGGGTAGACTCTCTACCTACTGAGAAGCAAGCATGTATTTCATGTCAGTAATAGAGTCTTTGGGGTTTGAAATTTGTTACCTTTATGGTAAGCATTGATAACAACAGAATAACAATAATTATTACAGCAGTGGAAATACAAATTACCTTCATTAATACTTTTATCACTGAAGTCCTTTCTTAGTGAGGTACGCTTAATTACAGTTCATATTCCTCTGAATGAAGTTCTAGTGGATTACAGTATTGTTACTGTAATCTAGTGGATTACAGTAGTACTATATACAGTATTACTCCATTTTGTATTATTCAGCTGAAATTCTCAGTTGCAGCATGATAAAATTCCAGTACCTCTCTTTAGCTAGTGGGTAAATTGAGGGAGATGTTGACAGAAGTTCTTTGAAAAAAGTTCTTAGCAGTAAAAAGCAATATAAAGTAGTGGAAGCCTATGGACACCTTTCCACTTTTTTTTTTTTTTTTTTTTTAAGAGCAGTCCAGAAACATCATTGTCTTGGGAAACATTTCTGTAAACTCCTTCACTAACAGTGAAATCCAAAACCCAAATGATAATTTCAGTACTTTTAGTAGTAGGCAGGAAAAAAAAATCCTATTACTTATTTTACTGATTCTTAGACTCTAAAGTTGATAAGCTAGGGGTAGGGAAACTGTTCCTTAAAACATTAATATCAATGATATGTCTGTGGCCACTGGGCCAGTTATACAAAATATGGATATCCATGCTCCCTAAAGAAAACATTCATATAAGCCTGTAGAGTAATACTATCCAAGCTATCCACTGGCAGGCTTCCACGTATGCTGGGTGCCAGTGTACCATATTTTGCTCCTATCAAACTCTCAGCATGAATGAGGGGGTCAGGTCAGGATAAACTTCACTGAAGCCCTTCTCTGGTAGTGGTGAAAAAAAAAAAGAGAAAAAAAATTTTTAAAAAGTCTAGAAAACAGTAGCACCCACGCTGAAGAAAATCCCTTCCTCAGACAAGATAGTGCGGTAAATGGCTTGGATTACAGTTATCAGTGAGGGATGTCCCAATAGATGAAACATTTTCAGCAAGGGGAACAGTTCTTACTGTTCTTCCTCTGTACTTTGCACATCAGCTTCTCAAAACATGTTAAGTGCAAAACAGTACTTCAAGTGGAAGTAAATTCCTCTTCTACATAGGGAACAGTAATGATGACATATTGCACAGCAGAAAAATGCTTGCACAACAGCATAAAATTTTGTACTTATTAGTTTTTATGGCCCTCTGTCAATCCAAGAAGTTCAGCTCTCATGAACTGTTCCATATTTTAACAAGAGCATAAATTAGTAAGTTACTATATTTCAAAACAAGTTAGGTCTTACTTTCAGGAATATATATAATTTTTACCTTACCTTTGTAAATGTAGCACTTTTACCCTGAACAGAAGCTTTAGCTGTTATCTGGAGCTGCTTGCACATAGAGATCAGTTTTTCAGCCTCCAACAGAAGCAAAGGTTTGTCATCACTGTGTACCTGAAATGTGTTTCAGGAAGGCAAAACCACTCTGTGTTAGACTCCAATATTAAGTTAATGGAGAAGACAGCACAACCAGCTTTTAAGCAGTATCACTAGTGTCATAAGCTGAATGGCTGTTTTAGAGGTCATACATCACCTGATCAGAAAAGGCATGAAGAGCTGAAGCAAGCTTTGCGCCCTCTGTAGCAAAAATCTGAAAGGGGGAGAAAGCATGTAACAAAATAAACCACAATGAAAGATGAGGCTCTTTTTCCTTGTTTTAATAAATAGCATACTATAAAGTAAAAAGGTAGCAGGAAATATTTGTGATAGTTGTATACATTTATAATTGCTACATACAAATTGCCATTCTCCCAGATAAGCAAAGTTTAAAGGCTTCCCCTTTACGTATAAAAAAACCCCCCTGACTTCCAATTATTTTTTGCACTGTAGCAGCTCACAAAAGTTTTGTGGGTAGATGGCACCTGCCATGTTTGTTTGTTGTCTGGACAAAGGCAACACGTCTTCTGTTAAACATGGGCATGTATCTTGGAAATATCACACCACATTCCTTCATTTGGCCCCTTATCTTTTGTTTGTATTATTCAAATTTTTACACCTTCTTTCTTTCCCATGAAAATAGTGCTGCTCAGACTAGGATGGAGTATCCGTTAACACTACCAGGGACTGAGCTAAGTGACACAATGAATACTACTACTGATGCACTGAAGTCCATTATATTTGCCATAATGCCAGTTTGCTATTCCTACTCCTAACTGGAATCTGTCAGTTTAATGAATGCTGTCTTAAGCTACTACTGGAACACTGAAAAGTTAGCTTTCAGAAAATACATACCAGAGTTAGGCTGCTTAAAATCTACAGTTGCCAGTCAATTCATGGTACACTGTACTTATATGTATCAGAGAGTTAAGTTCCAATTTGTTCTTCACTCAGAGTGCCTAACTCCTATTTTGTTAAAAATATATTACCTCTGCTTGATGAAATAAATCTTGAGTAGTTTTCAGAAGTCCTTCTCCTCTGTGGGAAATAATGAAAGCAGAATATATGCCATGTATAGACTGCAGATTTTTTTGCCTGCTACTTCCACAATTTATAGTATCTCTATCACTCCCATTCATATCACTGAACTGTGAAATATCACTCTTTTAGAAGATACTATGCACAACAATAACTTACTACAGGAACTGCATTTCAAAATATTTTATAAACACCTCAGTGGCTAGAGCGCTACTGGGAAATTAGCAATGGTTCAGTTCTCATCAACTGAGCAAGGACAGAAATCCATGTCTCTGGCATACTAAGTATTATTGGACTAGTAGGTAAGAAAAAGAATCTCAACTCTTATAAAGAACCTCTGAATTCAAGTAAGAAAGCTGACATTGCATGGACAAGTTTCAGAAGAACACCTTCCAGTACAGCAAAGGTAAGTAATGCTTTAATTTCCTTAATTTTGAAAGTATTTATCAACATGCTTCCTAAAATGTTTTCCGTACCCAATAGATACTTAAATAGCTGTTCTGCAACAAAACAATGTTTAGCACATTAAAAAACACCTAATTTTATTATTAAACAGCTTAGAAATTTACAAGAATTTATAAAGTGTAAGAATAGACATTAAAGGTCCTTTCTGAATGTGTCCCAATGACTATACTTTGAAAATTAAGCAGTCTTATTTCTTATAAACGCTGCTAATGCTGCTCTTCCCACCAAAACATGCTGCATACCGTGCAATTACCTGGTAAATAAATACATGGAGTAGGCCATACTTGACATGCCTTGTCCATGTTGCACGATCTCATTCTCCTGATCCTCCCATTTTTCTGTCTCGGAATCCACATCAGATGTGAGCAGATGCAATTCTAATCCAAGTTTTGCAATTTTTGCCTGTTCCTGTAAATGGTAACCATATTCATGGCACTTGAAAATACATTCTTCAGACAAGATTAAAAAAAAAAAAGGTTTTTTTTTACTAAAATGATGACATCTTACCTCAGTATCTAGTTTGACTGGCTTTAATGCTTTCAGATTTGCATTATGCTTCTGTTTCAAACAAAAAATAATATTTTTAAATGAAAGGAATTAGTAATCATTTTAGTAACAAATCATAAGAGGTGGCTCTATACTCAAGAGGCAGACTTTGCAGGAGAGTTCCAGTGGTTCACACAAACTTCTCAGTAGAAGCTGAGAACCTGTTCTGATCTGACTGTCCTCCTGAAATGGCATGTGCAAACAGGGTCTGTGCCTACAGACACCCTGAAATTTCAAGGAAAAGAATTCTTCCACAGTTCTCAGACTCCGCTTCCTCATGCAATACCACCTCTTTCCCTTACCCTCTAAATCCTCGGTAATACCTTGGACTAAATAAACAGTCTTAACCAAATACTACTGCACTGATTTTTCCATCAAAGATGACACTGATATGAATGGGGACTTGGAAGTTGATTTAACTAGTAGCAAGCTGATCTAGGGTACAACCCATGTGAATGCTAGTGTGACGATACAACTCGTTATTCT
The DNA here is from genome assembly GCA_013389945.1 of Fregata magnificens. Lineage (NCBI taxonomy): Eukaryota > Metazoa > Chordata > Aves > Suliformes > Fregatidae > Fregata > Fregata magnificens. The sequence goes on from WAAD01020596.1 coordinate 207,595, forward strand.
GTGTCACTGTTGAAGTAGCCTGAAACAAATACTGACACTTTGATCTTTTTATGGGTTTCCTTCTTTCATTTAAGTCATGAACTATCCAAAATACCATTCTGGCTGCAAGCCAAATATTGGCTCAGATTAAACAATAACTAGCAGTACTGATATGAGTGGACTACCTGATAAGGCAGAGCTTGCCAACTGCATAACACATATACACAGTAATACAATATTTGTTTCAAATCAATTTGCATGTAGAGAGCAGCAGTTCCTGGCTTTAACTTCATGTGCTGGTGCTGTCACTGTGCGAAGGCAGCAAAAACTAACAGACATGGGAGCCACAGTCCACATTCAGAAACTGAACTGGAGTGCAGAGGAATGGAAAGCACAAAGTGCAGAGGAATGGAAAGCACAAAGTTGGTGTCATAACTTGGAGAGGTGGGAGCCCTGGAGGAGGCTGGATGATAAGAGCGCAGGACTGAGATCCTTGTCTGAGAATCTGAAAAGAGCTGCTATTCATTAGTTGGGAGTACTTGGGCAAATTAAGCTCAGTAATGCCTGCAGGGGAAAAAAAAAAAAAAGGCACTATTCATTGTGAACAGCATCAGAAATAAGCTCCAGGTGCGGTCTCCATCTCACTTCAAGAGTTTGAGGAAAAATAAAGCACTACTATTGAAGTTCCTACTGCAATTTGCTGCTCAGTTTAGCTTTCATGCCATTTCTCTTTTCCCACCCCAAAATTTTTAAACATTCTGAATCTTATGAATGTCTACCCAGATTAGACACTGTAATTCTGCCTATGCATTAGAAATGCTGGTCTCATATCGAAAGATTTAGCAAAAAAGTGTTAAGAACTGATACTCCTAATTGTCATTTAAGTTTGACCATATTGCATATTAGAGATGCAATTCAAGAAATGCTGGTTTTAAGGCAGAGTCTTAAAAGAAGAAAGGAACACAAAGCCAGACTAGATTTATATGTAAACACAAACTTTGGGCTACAAGGTATGGCAAATATTTAAGCTGCTGAGTGAAGGGTATTCAGGAAAACCAGCACTCTAGCACAGGTAAGTTTTTCTATCCACAAATAACTAAAGAAACCTCAGAATGTTTGTCAGATTTGTAGTTTTCTCCATTCTAGTGTTCACTCACACTATTCGAATAGGAGAATTTGTAAAAATCAGATAAGCAGTTATTCTGCTTTTAAAACGTGATTTGACATGTAATACTATAGAGAAAAATATACCTGTGCATTAAGCACTCACATGAATCATCACTACTGCTCTGTCCTCAACTATGGTATGGTGTAGGATGCCACTCATTACCAGCAAACAGCACAGTCGCAATTAAACAGATGTAACAAAATATGTAATCTAATCAGATCGACAGGAACAGTGTGGCTTCTGTGCAGGGACAGCGTTGGGCATTAGCCAGGCACAGCAGACCTCTGTGATGGCAGGGAGAGAAGAGGCAGTACCGAGAGTCACAGCACGGGGAAGAGAGGCAGCTCCAAAGGTTAGTGCATCAGCTAGGCTAAGAAATTACTCTGTGAAGAAACTCTTGTTTTATGGACAAAATCTACATTTCCTGTCTACTTCCAAACTATATTAATCAGAATTCCCCCAAATCTATGCACCTTGCAAGATTCAAAAGGCGGCAGCAACCTTTCAAACAACAACAAAGCAGAACTGTTTAAATCCTGGGAACAAAGTTTTTATTGAAAGTATTTTTAAAAGGCATATGAATCAGTAAACGGGAATCTGACTTCAAACATCTCTTCTTTAAATTTTGGCTGAAGTCCAGAAGCTATGTAACTTAGTCAAACTGGTGAGGGACAAAAACCCTAGCAAAAGTCACTGAACCAATCTATTTTCCAGCCTCACTATTTAGTTCCGTAACCATGAAATTCACCCATACTCACGCAGCGTAACATTATATTCTATTTAAATCTGCAGATCAGATTTATAACGTATGACCTTTTCTCTTTTCATTAAGGGTCAGAAGTAGCATATTGTGTCTGAAGTCACAGAATTGCACAACAGGAAACATGGAGACAGGGGAATAATTTCACACCCAAATTCCTCAACACTAAAGGTTAAGAAAGCAAGGAGAGAGAGAAAAATGCTAGAGCTTACTGTACCTTCCGAGATCATTCTTCCCCTTTTTTATACCCGTGAAAAGATTCAGTATATAGCAAGTGAATCAAATGACCAATTACATGATACTAACAAGGTTTAGAAGGTTTCCTAACACACAGATGCTCTCAGAAGCAACATAATACCGATTATAATCAACTAAGGATATTAATTACCGCACAGCTAAATCTGGACATTTGGTGTAGCTTTTTTCTCTGCATTAAAAACATTTAAGGTCAAAGAAAGAAACAAGAACCCATTATTTGAAGAGCCTAGAACAGGCTCGAACATGTCCATTTGTTCCGAACAGGTCAACTCAGGCAACAATGTTAAAAAAAAAAAAACAAACCAAACTGATTACCAAGACTTATTTTCAGTATGTTGTAGCGTATTCTTACTGTTTTAATAGTAACAATGCATTTTTTATTATATAGTGTGACAGCCAAGTACATGGTAAAAAATGTCATATTAATGAACAGGAATTAAAGCTCATGTACCATCAAAGTGATTAAAGCACATTATCTAACTAGTTACCCTAGTTTTCAGTATGTTTGTTACTCATTTAATAAATTAACAAAAGTTTGATACTTTACTGTCAGCCATCCAGTCAGGATGCATGTTACTAAGATACTGCTATGTCCTTAGCAAGGTGTGACATGGAAAGAAGTCAATTAGTTAGTAGCAGATATAAAGTAAATAAAACAATCCCAAAAGCAACTTACCCCTGGTCTGGGCAGTGATAGGTAGACACGCTTCTCTCCTATGAAGAACACACACATTTACACCAAAATTTATATGCAGATTTTAATCAATGGGATCACATGCCTTACTTCATCCTTCCTTAAGCTGCAGTACTATAAAAGCAAACTACTTACCTATAATTCTCCCTCTTTGGATATTGCAGAGGATTCCCTCTCTGTCTCGTGCTTCCAGAGAGAGACAAGCCAAGAACTCTATGCTGTTCAGATTCTAGCGCTCAGCAACTGGCAGTTAAGAAAGCTCCTCTGAACAGCTTCCCTCAATAAGATTTCTAGTCCTCTGCATGCAATCCACAAGCGAGTAAAGGAACTCTCCAACGATCGAGTAGCTATCGCTACATGCACTCATTTTGTTGCAAAGTACAGAACATACAATGGTAGTTCCATGTAAGGCTTTTCTTGACATGGGTTCGATGGTCTAAAATTTGGAGTAGACAATGCTACTAGTGAGAAATACGTAGGCAGGTTTTTCTAAGTAATGCCAATAAAACCCTCATGTTGTACTGTACTATACGTATCCCATGTGCACTGTATTTTATAAAGAAAAAAGTTCTATAGCATTTTACACACTCATTGAATTATTTCTTATAACCCCAGGAACCTCAGATATTCCAAGTCTGAGCAAAACAAATGGAGAAAAAAACCCATATCCTTTTAGATGTTACCTAAAAGTGGATAAGAAGAGCTTATCAGCAAGAGGAAACAGTGCCTGGGCTAACAGCCTAGGATTAGTGCTCCAGTTACCAGAAGACTTAATTATCTGTGAAGACTTACATTTATTACAATAGATTCAGGAGAGGAAAGTCTGCTAAATAAAATTAAAATAAAATAAATAAAAAACATAAGAGCTAGTGAAAAATAGATTTTACCTGAAGAAACAGAGGGATACCATAATGGATATCAGTACCAGGTTTGCATAGAGATGATGCATCTTGACAGACAAAGGACAAGCAAAAAACCCCCCTACAATTGCTGTTTCCTCCTCTTGTATCAGCTCCTAGAGGAATTCCATTCTGAGTCCTAAGAAGACAGCTCTCTTGTGCATTCATGATTTTTTGGAAGTATGCTCTTTATCTCCTGACACCACAGAAAGATCATGAGCTCCATATCTAGGCAACTGACTCCTAAAAACCAAATTTCAGTAAGTTGACAAGTGTCCCTCAACCCTCTTGATAACTATGTAAAATTTAATTCTTCCTTTCTAAGATCACCTCTTCCTTCCCCTACCCAGTTTTGCGAAACATGAAATGAGCTATCAGGGCACAAGCTGCCTAACTATTTTTTTCAGAATGCAGAGTTATTCAGATATTAATTGCTCACACATGCATCCAAGCAAGATTTCTCACTAAAGACTGACAGAAATTATGAGAAGTGATTTACAACATCCTACGTATCAAAATATCAGCTAAAGGGCACATAAGAAAGCATGTAAGACGTACCAAGAACAAAAGCTAACTTGTAAGTTTAAAATGCTGTAGCACAAAAGATCTCCTTGGTGCTATGTAAAAACCTGTTGTGACATGTTAAAAAAAAAAAAAAAAAAGCTCAAACACAGGAAGCTTTGACATAACAAATGGAATACAAATGCACACTGAGAGGACATACTACTCTCACACACAAGGTGGGTATTCAGAATTATGGAAACCAAATGGAAAGAAGTGGTAAACAGAAACAAGAAAAAAAAATTGGTTTTGCTCTTCAAGCAATTCCCATTATTTGGCTTTGCAAGGTTTAGTTGCTCACCATATTCAGCAAGAGGAAGGATCTCACTATTTATTTCTTGAAACATTTAAAAAAAACCCCCCAAAACCCAAAAAACACATACACAAAAAACCCACGTCACTGGACCCACAGATACCAGACCTTTCAAAAGCGCAGATCAACTCAGGCCAGAGATAATCTTACTTCATCAGAAAATACTTAATTACATCAGTATAATCACAGAATTTGTATTATTCCATTAACAGAATACACATATATATTTTTTCAGGTATATAAAATTATTTGCTGAATGCCAAAAAGGGTTTGATGAAATCAAGAAAAGACTGATGGAAAGTCCTGCATTAGGACTTCCAAATTTGGAGAAACCCTTTCAGCTATATGTACATGAGAGGCAGCAAGTAGCCTTAGGAGTCCTAACCCAAATGTTGGGAAATTGGAAGAGGCCTGTGGGGTATTTTTCTAAACAGTTGGATGAAGTCAGTAAAGGATGGCCTGCTTGCCTGAGAGCTGTTGCTGCAGCAGTGATTTTGATTGAAGAGGCCAGGAAACTGACTTTGGGACAACATATAACNTGAAGAGGCTAGGAAACTGACTTTGGGACAGCATATAACTGTATTTGCACCCCATGCTGTGATCTCTCTCCTGGAAAATAAGG
>WAAD01020597.1:0-58287 GCA_013389945.1 Fregata magnificens
AAGAAACTGGCTGGCTGGCCGAGCCCAGAGAGTGGCAGTGAATGGAATTAAATCCAGTTGGCGGCCGATCACGAGCGGTGTTCCCCAGGGCTCAGGTTTGGGGCCGGTTTTGTTTAACATCTTTATCAATCATCTGGATGAAGGGATTGAGTGCACCCTCAGCAAGTTTGCAGATGACACCAAGCTGGGAGGGAGTGTNGCCGGCTGAACATGAGCCGGCAGTGTGCCCAGGTGGCCAAGAAGGCCAACGGCATCCTGGCTTGCATCAGGAATAGTGTGACCAGCAGGAGTAGGGAAGTCATCGTGCCCCTGTACTCGGCACTGGTGAGGCCGCACCTTGAATACTGTGTTCAGTTTTGGGCCCCTCAGTACAAGGACACTGAGGTGCTGGAGCGTGTCCAGAGAAGGGCAACAAGGCTGGTGAAGGGTCTAGAAAAAAAGTCTTCTGAGGAGCGGCTGAGGAAACTGGGGTTGTTTAGTTTGGAGAAGAGGAGGCTGAGGGGAGACCTTATCACTCTCTACAACTACCTGAAAGGAGGTTGTAGCAAAGCGGGTGTTGGTCTCTTCTCCCAAGAAACCAGCAATAGGACGAGAGGGAATGGCCTCAAGTTGCATCAGGGGAGGTTTAGATTGGATATTAGGAAAAATTTCTTTACTGAAAGAGTGGTTAAGCATAGGAACAGCCTGCCCAGAGAGGTGGTGGAGTCATCTACCCTGGAGGTGTTCAAAAAAGGTGTAGACGTGGCACTCCAGGGCCTGGTTTAGGAGGCATGGTGGTGTTAGTTGACGGTTGGACTTGATGATCTTAGAGGTCTTTTCCAACCTTAATGATCCCATGATTCTATTTTGCGATGTTTCTATATTCTTCCTCTAAGTTGCTGATTTCATAGACATGGAGTAAATGCACAAATAACCCAGTTCAGATATGTAATTTTGTTCAGATGACAGGACTGTCCAAGTAAGCAAGGACTAAAATGGATATTTTGTCTTTGCCTTGGCCAAAATTTTTCTGTGGGACTAAGAAAAACTCAACTAATCTCTGTCTCTCTTGTCTTTCTGGAAGTAGTACTGCAGAACAATATTAGAGAATCAAATGCAGAACAGAAATTATTCTATTGTCATTACTTATTTATTAACTGCATACATGGAAACCCTGCTGTGAATATCAGTCCAGTAGTGGCAGTCTTTTTATCTGCTTGTTTGTATATCGAGCGCTGAGACCGTCTGGCCAGGCTTTTAAAAGTGATTTTGACACTTGAACAAGCAAATAGCCACCAAAGTGCACCAGGTAGGCAACAGGAACATATTCAGAGCTGGCACTAATCTCCCTGTATGCCTAAGATCCCTAAGGTGTCTATGTTTCTACAGCTGGCATTTTCAAAGAAGCCTAACTCTTGCTGCCAACAAATGAGCTGATGAGAGCCCTAGCACAAGTGGAAACCCTGGGGACCATGGGAACAAGATTTGTAACGTAGGCAGGAGAATTTCTATCTTGCCATTAATGTCTGATTTCCTAAGTGTTCTCTGAGGGTGCTGAAGATGTGTTACTTGTCATGAGTGGAACGGACAAATAAGATGGACTGGCCAGCAACCTCCTACTGTCTTGACATATAAAATGTGTGCCTGACATCTTACATCTCCTCAGAAAACACATGCTGCATGTACATGAGGAGGAGCAAATTGGGTCATGTGCCAGGGTGAAGCTGCTACTGTGGAAAACATTAGTGATAAAACATCCTTCTGCGTCCTGCCAGCTCCTCTCTTCTGCTTGGACAGCTTGTGTACATGTGAGCCTGCCACAGCAATGCTGCTAGATTCAGGCACTGTGGAAGAGCTAGATACTCTGATAAGAGTGTGCCAGCCTGAAACCTAAAGTGAGGACTGTGCTTAACATACGTGCTTTGCTTGGCTTCTGGTGGCCGATGAAGTCCATGATCTTTAAAGTAGCAGAAATCTTATGTTTTCTTTTCTTTTTCACAAATACATTATTTGAATTGTGGGAAGCAGTCCTATGCTCAAAGCAGTGTTGGGAGGTATGTCATTGTCGTGGTTTAACCCCAGCCGGCAACTAAGCACCACACAGCCCCTCGCTCACTCCCCTGCCCAGTGGGATGGGAGACAGAATCGGAAGAGTAAAAGTAAGAACATTTATGGGTTGAGATAAGAACAGTTTAATAACTGAAATATAATAGTAATAATAATAAAATTGTAATGAAAAGGAAAATAACAAAAGGAGGGAGAAATAAAACCCAAGAAAGACAAGTAATGCAAATGAAAAACAATTGCTCACCACCAACTGACCAATGCTCAGCCAGCCCCCGAGCAGCGGCCCTTCCAGCCAGCTTTCCCCCAGTTTATATACTGAGCATGACGTCATATGGTATGGAATATCCCTTTGGCCAGTTTGGGTCAGCTCTCCTGGCTGGCCCCCCTCCCAGCTTCTTGTGCATCTCCAGCCTTCTCAGTCAGTAGCACATGAGAAGCTGAAAAGTCTGTGACTTAGTGTAAGCACGACTTAGCAACAACTAAAACATCAGCATGTTATCAATGTTATTCTCAGACTAAATCCAAAACACGTCACTATACCAGCTTCTAGGAAGAAAATTAACTATCCTAGCTGAAACTGGAACAGTCATCTTGCTACTTTCCTTGGTTGGTTACTATTACAGCAGCATTTAGCTACTGCCCCATGGAAATCACTATTTTGGGGCAGTGTGAGAGCATCTGTGCTGTAGCACCACAGAAATTGGAAGCAGCATCCATGTGAGGATGCAGTGGCTCCCATCTAGTACTTGGGAATCACGGCCTTGCATATAGCAATATGTCTATTTGCTGTCTGTACCATACCGTGTCCAGCTTCCCTTCCTTTTTGGTTTTGAGGAAGTCCCTTGTGATTTTCAAGGATTATTTTTATACTATTCAATAGGTTCTAGCAGCCAACCAGACATAACGAGTGCTGTTGATAATCTTATTTTCTCTATGTGAAGATCATTTTTCCATCTATTTCTGAATTTTGTCAGAGACTTGCTAGTCTTCAAAGCTGTCACTGGGCAGAATTTTAGGTGATGCCCACGCAGCAGCAGTGGAATGGATATTGTTGGTACTGGGGTCTTCTATCAAAGGTATAAAATGTACATTCAGTGAGTCTGCAAAAATAATTCTTAATGTTATTTAAATGGTGTTTTCAGTCCACGAATAAAATACTATGTCTCATCATGCAAATTTAAATATTTTAGTATTTTTTAAAAAGTAGATATTGACCCAAGAGCAACATTTCCTACAAAGATGGACATTTTTTTATTCTTAAATTATTGACTTAAAGTTTCATTTTAAGAGATACTGTAGATGTAAAAAAAAAAAAAAAAAAAGAGAAAAGCTTAAGTGAATATGTTCACCATTACTCATCCGATTTAAAAACAAGAAAATTTTTCTCATGATTGTATTTAAAACAATCAAACAAAGAAACTCTGATTCAAATCTAGGAACTGGAATTCCAAGTTGCAGCCTGTGGCACGTTTTTATAATTGATTTATGAACCTCTGAATTTCATCTGTAAAAGAACTTCATGGTCTGAGATATTCTTCCCCCTCCCCTTCTTTTTTTCCCCAATTTCCTCTGAATCATTTTGTATCCAGTTTAGACTCTTTTTCAGCAGGGGATTCCGCATATAAATTTTGCACTGCTTTAAAACCTTCTTTTCTCCAATGCATATTTCATGATTTTCTTAGTCTCAAAACCCCAAGCCTTCTTTACACAAAGTCCTGAGCACAAACTACAAACCCCTGTGGTATACCTATCAGACACAAGATAGTGACTTTCCAAAAGAACTGCACATGTTTTCAGTGAATGATCTGGTAAGCAAAAAGAAAATTTTAAGCAGTTTTCAAGACAAAAAAGAGTATGAAATAAGGCAATAATTCTCAGAAAGTTACAAGGTATGGTCTTATCATAACTATAGTTGGGGAAATTTAAGACTTTCATAGTTTCTTGACAAACTCACTTCTATTGCTAAACTGTCATTATCAGTCTGCCTAATGAATTAAACAACCCCCTAATCTCACAATGATGAGGGTGAATATTGATAATTTTTAATGGCAGAAGCTCTAATGTTAGGGGGCTGACCTTGGATTTGAAAAAGCTGAGTTCGCTGCTGGTTCCATCCCAATCTTCCAACTGAACATGGACAAGTCACTTCAATGAATATATACCTATCCTTACAGGGATTTAGGTGTCTAAGTTCTGCTAAAATTAGGTCTTGATTATCTCTGCATCAATAGATAATCAGTAATTGGGAATTACTTTATCTTCCTCAAAAAGTGTTAGAGGATTAATGAATTAAAATTGTAATAATAGTAACCATCAGATTCTTAAAACTGAACCTTTTTCTTTTTTCATTACAATAAGTGGGAGGCTTGTAGCTGATTTTAAAATAGATCAGTACCGAACTCTGGAAGTTTAATAATACTAGGCCAGTAAATGAATGCATACCTGATTTAGGTATAAACAATAATGAGTTGACAGGTCTAAGCCTTAGGTCCTGGTAGCTCGTCATTGTCTACTGATTTCAGAAAATTGCTTCAAAGTTTGAAAGCCTTTACTCAGAAACATCACAGAGTTAAAAAGGCTGGTTGACTTGTCAGCTTGATTTAGGTCAAAGCCAAACCAAAGGAACTCTATCCCTCTCCCTCACATGCTGTCCTACCTCGCAGTTTCATGACCTTTCATATGGCAGAATTTGTAATTAGAGAAGGGAGTAAAAAGGCTGTTGTGAGTCAAAGCCTAAGGCATTCCTAATTTGAACAATGACACTGTTCCATATTCATTGTGTCACAACAACTTCCATATCAAATTTACACAGTTTACACATAGAAGCTGGGTGACCCCAACAGCAGCTCCTGCAAAATTAGTCAAGGATGTGGAATTCAATCTGCTCTTTCTTTTTTGGTTATTGCCAAGAGCTTATAATACAGCAAAACATGGGTGACAAATGTTGCCTTCCTTCACACGAATTTGTTGTCCTGAGTGGTAATGCTCAGATATCACTGAGGGAAGAACTTGGACATAGTGGAGATGAATTTTGGTGTGTGTTTAGCCCAGATGTGGGATCAGGATCTTGGGCTGGTTAATCTTCTGGTCTCTTGCTTTTCAGTCTAAATTGTGCTAAGTAACAAATCAGATGTCAGAAAAAGCTGAGGAATAAATAGTTGAGCAACAATTTCCGTTCCCTGGCAGTCACTTACATAGTTATGAAGTTGAGTAGGCTTAAGCCTTGAGTGTCTCTCTCTACACTAGGACAGAGCATTATACAGAGAATGAGGATGCAGCTGACACTGCCAGCAGATAAATTAATCTGTTGAGCTTCACCCTGGATGGGAAGAACCCTTTGAGTCAGGTATAGCCATTACCACTATGAGCTGCTATTTGTCACTTTGTCACTGATGAGGCTTCCTGAGTGCTCATCTCCTCTGCTACTGTACAAAATCAAACAGGCTTGCTTAAACCACTGTGGGTTAATCTGACCAGTCTGACTGTACCACTGCTGGCTAGAAGCATTCACAGAAGTGAATGGCTGAGAAGTACAGCCGGTAAATGGTAGGTCCTTAAACTGTCTCACATCTATATTGAGTCCAACTGCAAAATCAAACAGATTAAACAGCTGCTGAAAGTGGTCTAAGATCATTTGCTGGCTTTGCACCAAAACGAACTAGGAGGGATCACAGGATCACATGTGCACTCAGGAGTTTTTGACCTGCGCTTAACTTTGTTTCCTCTCCTGAATCCGAGCTATGTGCACCTTCTTCCTGAGTATCTCCATTTCATCTAGGTTAAGATGCACCTTTTTGGAAATCCCTGATATTGTAGAGAAAGATGGATTCAATCCTAACTTCCCCCTGATTATACAGAAGGCCTGATCCTAAACACAAGAGGGCATGAGAGGGTCTATGCCTCAGAGCACAGTGTAGAGATAAAGTAGAAATCTTAGTCAAGTTGCTGAAACAGAAAATCCTGTCTGCCCAGCAAGCTCTGTGCTTTCCAGACAGAACTTTCTCCTCTCTTTGTAGCTCTACCTGCCCCTCCTGATTCAGGGGCTTGCACAAAAGCCTTTTTGCCTTTTATATTTCATCAAGCCATTTCCCACAGTGAATAGAGTATCTGCAACAAGAGGGCTCAGTCTTCTGCATAACTTCCATTTTTGTGTTGATGTACCTTGACTGAATAGGGTTTCTCTTTTATGTTGGTGTAAATTGGGAAGAGAATCAGGCCCAATCGGTTAAAATCTGTAGTAATATAAATTGGGGTCAGCAGTGGACTGATAAGAGCACTTAGGTTCATAACAAATTTGTGGAACTGCTATGACAAGGCATATTCAAAGATACCAACGTCACTTGTCAGCAATTTTGTTTGAATTAGGAATTCCTTTATGATGTAAAGGGAAGGACTAACACTTTCCTAAAGCCCAGGACCACTCCTGAGTGACTGTTCTTCAAAGTGGTTCTTCCTTTGGTTGTTTTAAAAGTCCTTTGGAAAAGACCTCTCTCCACACTATTCTTACCATCTTTACAGGGTGTTCAGAAGCTGTTTTCATATAGGAAGAAAGCTTTCTCCTCATTCCTTGTATTATGGATGAAGGCATAGTAATTTCCTACTCTTTTGAACTGAGGAGGTGTCAGTTCTTTTGGGCACTCAGTGAGAAAGACACCAACACTCTTTAACTAACATATTGAGTAAAAGATGGAAAATACAGAAAAGGTGATAGCAATCTTACATCCTTCCTGATGCTGGGAACCCCGGCTGTTGCAGCATTGGATGAGCTCCTCGTGGATCATGGCACACTGTGTAGAGTTCCCACCTGTGGTGAGGTTCACCAGCTCAGCTCTAAGTTCATTAGTACTTTTATAAGGTCTTGCTCACAATACAGATTCATCAATCACTGGTAGCAATCAAGTTTGGAGTGTGGACCTAGCCTTGAAGAGTCCCTTGGACAATACTCTCCAACACCCTTGTCTCAATAAAGTTATAGTTCCCAAACAGGTACAAATAATCATAAAATCATAGAATCATTAAGGTTGGAAAAGACCTCTAAGATCATCAAGTCCAACTGTCAACTAACACCACCATGCCTCCTAAACCAGGCCCTGGAGTGCCACGTCCACACCTTCTTTGAACGCCTCCAGGGATGACGACTCCACCACCTCTCTGGGGAGCCTGTTCCAATGCTTAACCACTCTTTCAGTAAAGAAATTTTTCCTAATATCCAATCTAAACCTCCCCTGATGCAACTTGAGGCCATTTCCCCTCATCCTATTGCTAGTTTCTTGGGAGAAGAGTCCAGCACCCGCTTCGCTACAGCCTCCTTTCAGGTAGTTGTAGAGAGTGATAAGGTCTCCCCTCAGCCTCCTCTTCTCCAAACTAAACAACCCCAGTTTCCTCAGCCACTCCTCAGAAGACTTTTTTTCTAGACCCTTCACCAGCCTTGTTGCCCTTCTCTGGACACGCTCCAGCACCTCAGTGTCCTTCTTGTACTGAGGGGTCCAAACTGAACACAGTACTCGAGGTGCGGCCTCACCAGTGCCGAGTAGAGGGGCACGATGACTTCCCTACTCCTGCTGGTCACACTATTCCTAATACAAGCCAGGATGCCATTGGTCTTCTTGGCCACCTGGGCACACTGCCAGCTCATGTTCAGCCAGCTGCCGACCAGCACCCCCAGGTCCTTTTCCACTGGGCAGCTCTCCAGCCACTCTTCCCCAAGCCTGTAGCGTTGCATGGGGTTGTTGTGACCAAAGTGCAGGACCCGGTACTTGGCCTTGTTAAACCTCATACAATTGGCCTCGGCCCATTGATCGAAAATCAAATGTTTCAGGTTGATGAGACAATGCACTATACTTATGTTTGAATACACATTGAATATATGTACATTGATTAACTATGCATTTATTATGCATACATTGAGTAATTGTACTCTTTTATAGAGCACTCACATGGTATCCGTGATACGGAGGCATACACCTAAGAAGTCATGGATACTCTGCCATAGACAGTTGGTAAGTGGTCACAGGCTATTCAAAGTGCGTCTGTATAGGTGAGAAGGAAGCAAGCATGTGGATCGCTAAATCCTTGTACGATAGTCTTCTGGCTGCATCTCTACACCCAAGAAATTTTTAGCAACGAGAATACAAAAATGCAAATGCAAAATAGAGTTTTCAAAAAGAATGACTAAAATCATGGAGGTGGAATGGCTTGCACAAGAGTACCAACAATGGGAGTTGCTTTATTCAGCTAGTATAAAACTCACTGAAACTATGAGAAAAGTCAGTGCGTTCTTCAGTGATACTGACTGAATATATAGTCATAATATATATATGATTTATATATCACATATATATATATATCATCGTCATATATATATATATAGGAATATATAGTCACCCGAATTGATGAACCTTATAGATTTCTAGAGGCATTAACTTTAAGCATGTATATCCATCCAGGAAGAACAAAAAGAGAAATAGGTAATGTTTGTTGAGCAATGAATTCATCTTTGATGAATAGATGACTTAAGAAAGAATATGAAGCTGTGTGGTCAAGAAGGAGGAAAGACAGTTACTGTCAAAATAAATAATGAAACCTCATGTTGTGAGGACAAGTAGAGGTCAGATGCAGACATTCAGAAGGGAGGCAGACTGATAGAAAGCCTCTTTCTAAGTATTAATGATAAAAAAGAAAAAGCGATAGTTCAGTTCAGACACATTGTTGGTTAATCACTAAAGTCATTCTGAAGATGACTGGGAAGAACAAGAACATTTTTCAACAATCTCTACTGTGTATGCATTCAAATACCCTGTTTTAGAAGATATACTGTGTTGAAACTGACTGATACTAGAATATATGACCACTGAGTCCCATGTCTAGTAAAAGTAAAAAACAGAAACTCACACATTCGAAGAATACAGAATTAGATGATCCTGACTTTTCAATGTAGTTTGCTAAATATTACTGTGAAGCTTCCTTTGAGGACTTAATGTAGAGCAGAAGCTTCATTCCTAGCTGTGATAAATACCCACATTCAAGAAAGGTGATCATGAACCTTTGTCTAAAATGAGAAGGTGCTATCTTGGGACCAGGCACAGAAGTCCCTGTGTATTTTCTGCTCTAGTGGTTATTTGGGCAACTAGTGCTACAATGCCAATTTATGTCTGAGGGTATCTGATCATTTCAGAAATGGGTAATGTAAAAATGACAATTTCTGTCATTGTATTGTCAGAACAATCTTACTTACACTTAGTTTGTGCTTCAGTCAGTTGTTTTTCATCCAGATGCTACTTTCAGCTGGTCGTTGAGATAAGGAGATGTTGCTTTGTGCTTCTTATAAAATAAATATTGAGTTACCACTGTCTTTCTGGCACTTAAGCTTGTGCTGCCTTAAAATACATTTGAGCACTAACAGACTGATGTTAAGTAGGGTAAGGATAAATCTTGCAGGGCTCCATAGTTGAGGAGGTGGATGGGGGAACTGTTGCTCTAATCATACTTTGAGCTAAGTTAGAGAAAAAGCTGTGATATTATCCTTTCCTTGCTTTCCTACAGCTTTAGAAGTGTGGCGAAAATATCTGTCAATCAATATTACCAAGCACAAGGGAAGGTCCAACAGAATGAGAACCACAACGTTTCACCACCAGTTCCTACAATGGAAGGGCTGATCTGACCTACATCCTTGTAAAACTTTAGGGATTTGTACTTCATGCAATTATCCTCCCCGTACAGATTTCATACTGTATGAAATCCCACGTAAAGTTCTTAAATTCTTGTATGAAATTTAGGAGAATCATTGGACATTAACACAGCTATGGAACTTTTAAAACATTTAGAGTAATTATTCAGTCCACAGATTTGGAAAGTAATGTGTTTTTTGTGAAAATAAGATACATGTCTGCATTTGAATGAAGTGTGAAATGTTTATCTCTGCATTTATGTAAGCTAAATAGGGTTATATCTAGCTCAGGTATAGTACATGCATTCATTTTTGAAAGCATTCTGTAGCATATGGCACCCTTTATACTAAATATTCATCTACAAAAGAAATCCTGAATATTAACTTAAAATTATGGAAAATGAGAAAAGCTATTAGAATAATAATGATTATTTGTTTTCTTTGTATCTTAATACAGGATCAGATCACTAATCTGCAACAGATACAGATAGTTACTTTCAGCACATCTCGGGTTTGTACCAGTAGATGGCACTGCGGGAATAACGATGGCTGTGGAGGACAACGGGTGTTAAGTACCTCATATTCCACCACACAGGCTACAAAACAATTTTTGTCTCCCACTGGTTTCACCAGTTTAATCCTGTCATACTATGAGTCAGATTTTCCAGGCATACTTACTACTGCCAGTGAAGGATATACTGAAACTGCTGACACCAAGTACTTAATGTAGTTTATGTTATAGAAATAGTAATCTCCTATATTAAATTACTTGCTCGCGGAAGATACCTTTTTCTAGCAAGTTTTCTGTCATAATATTTACCTACATATCATCAGCTCACATGTTTGCTGCTTGGATGAGCTGTCTAACTGACACAGCAATCACTAGGGCTGTGAATAGTATTCACAGGGAAATTCAAGTCAGCCCTTCATTTGCCAGACTACCAGTGAAACTAGCCCATTTTCGGAAGTGAGGGTCTTCTCCTTCTGTCCAGGTATCACACTCATTTCCACAGGCTAGGAGCTCACCTGAAGAGTGAAATGAGCTTTTCCTGAGCACCAGTCTTTTAAACTCATTCTGGGCTCCAAGAGGCAGGCAGGCTTCCTTCCACATCACATATCATCACCAGTAACAAAGTTTCTGAGGGCTAAAGTATGCCCTTAGTGGTACCTGTGCAATTGTTTTGCCTGCAAGGCTTTTGAACAGGTGTAGCTATTGGGATTTAGTGAGCAATTCTGCCGATGATGCTTAAGGTGGAATAGTATCCAGCTGTCTCAAATAGTTATGTTACTTCTGCAGAGCTAAGAGAGATTAAAAAATGGTGTTTACTTCTGTCAGTAAAGTAAGTAGATATGAGTCTAAAAACACATGAGATTTGTTTTATTCAGGAAAATGGTGCCAATGTTACCCTAATCTTTTTCTGTAGGAAAATTGTTCTTCACTCTTTTTTTTTTTTTTCCTGATAGCTGGACTTCATGATATACTATATGCATCCTCTGATGGCCTCTGACACACTTTGACCATCACATGTCTCCTTACAAAAGGTTTTCCCATTCAAAGATTGAAAATTTATTATGTCTACTACCCACTTGAAGGGTAGCCCAGAAAGCTGGGAAGCCTGATGGGGAATTAATTACAAGAAATAACGTATCAAAGGAACGAGAAGTTGAGGATAAGAGGTCTTCTGCAGTGAGTACCTATACTGGAAAATAAATATTTTCCTTTACCACACAACAAACGTCAGCTACAAAGTACTGTGTCCAAGGCTGTACTGAAAGAAGGGGGTTTGTGGGCTGAAATCTGTCAATTTGAAAAGTAAACTAGCTACGGTATCTGTACTGGATTGGCAGTCTAAATGGCAGAGTGAAGCCTAATTGGGCCCTACAGCACTTCTGCTGATGGATGGCAGGACTAACATGCCTTCATAGGTGGAGGTCAAATATCCATCTAAGCCCAAATGGTTCACTGGTTTAATTGGTTCAGGCATACCAGTTTTTCTAGCCAGCAAAACACAAGTGTGCGATAAGGCCAGCATCATAATTGACTGCCTTTGGCTCCACAGAATAAGCAATCAGGCACCCATTTATGGCTGGGTCAAATGATGACAGATTTCAGGAAGAATTCAGAGGGATTTTCAATTGACAAGACTGTATCTGCAGAAGGATGCTGTAAGACTGTCAGGCAGCTGCCGTATCCCTTGCAGTATCGCAGTCATAGCTGCAGTCCTGCAGGGACAGCTCTTTCCCACCTACTGTGGCCAAGTCACAGTATCATTTGTTGATCCCTGATTTTGGGACCAGATTTATACCAGGCTCCATCTGATAATAGATCCCAGAAGAGCAATAACACTCTGAGGAAGATTAGAAAGCAGCCAGCACCAGCCACTGTCTCAGTGCTGTGGTATGTCTCATTTGCAACAGAGATGGTGGATTTTGTCCTGTTCTGCTGCTAAGGACCCTTCCCACCTGAAAGATGGGCTGTGAACTGGGGCATAAAAGGGAATTTACTTTTTTTTGTCCTGGATCAAGAAAGTGAGCCAAATAAATATGCATAATATGTTTTGGATTAAATGTAATTTCATAAATCTAATTTTATTTTGCTTGATAAAAACCTAGAAATTAATCTCTCATTGACAGAAAGTGAATTGCATAAACATTTGAATGTTTGTGTCTCCTTAGTTGTTTTAGAAACTCTTTATATACTACACTACACAGTGTTTTATTAACTACTCAAAAAATAATTACGAGAGTTTTCCTATTATTCATTGAATGTAGTTAGAACATATTGAAATTTTTGAATAAAACATACATAGAAAAATTATAAAATAGGAGATGCAATATTTCAAAAGCAACAAAAACTCTCATTTTTTACTCTGTATATCTATGTAAAATATCCTCATAAAATGCTACTTTCTTTGTGATTTTTCTCCAATCATCGAAGACAGGTTCTTTTCTTTTCTTTGCAATTAGGTCTACAATTTCCTCAGGTATAATTTCTTTACTATACATACTATTTAAAACCAGGTGGAATGCAGTTCCTGTAGCCTGGTACAAGCTGTATGTCAGGAAGGGAGTCGTGCTCCTGGTGATAACTGCGCAGTGATGTACCGGCCGATATCAGCACAACCTGGAGAGGCTTTTCGCTTCTCTCTGCTTTGACAACTTCCTTTAGGGATGTTGCTTCTTTCCAGCTAGAATTTGCCCCTTCTGTTTTGGATCCCTAATATATGCAGTGTTTTGCATCAAATGACCGGTATAATAGTAATGCTTTCCCCACTGTGCTTTCAAGCCATTATTTTGACTCAGTTAATGCTGCAAAACATCTGGTCTCCCTTCTCCAGCTTAAGGACCCAACTCCCCAAAACACTCAGGTGTACCTTATTTCAAAGGGTATCAACAGCTTTAGAACTGGTCTTTCCACCTCTTAATTTAATTCTCTTTACCTTTCTTTTTGAAAAGGTATTTACAACTGAACTAAAGAATCATCAAGCTAAAGCTAAAGCAATTGTTATTCATAGTAAAGGAAGGAAATCCACAGCATTTTGTATTTCCTTACTTGATAATTTTTGGACTCACTGACTGAGGATCCTTGTCTACTTGAAACCTGACTTCACGGTATTGAATCAGATCTAAGGTTTATCTAGCCCAGTATCCATAGTGATCACCCAGTCCTCATGCATTCCTAACATTTTTGTTTTTCTAACTGCAGCTATACATCAGGCATCTTCTAACATTTGAATTTTTACAGTAGTGGTTAGATATTTTTCTAAGTTGTCTTGATGATCTGATAATTAATTTTGAATCTTGCTGAGACTTTGTGCATTTTTTTTTCCCCTTCCTTCAAGGATAGTTTCCATTTATCTACATTGAATGATAAAACACTGGGGGTTTTACTACGATCATATTGCCCATCCTCTTGGCTTCTCTAGGCCCCTGTGAAGAAGCTAACAATACAGCATGGGCTTGACCATCCTAAGCATCTTTGTGGCATCTGCAAAAGTTTCTTCTCACTACTCATCCCCTTTCCAGATCATTAAGCATCATGACACCTACTCTTGAGCCTTGAGGCCCCCACTATTAACCTTTTGCTAGGACTGAAAATTGGCCATTTAATCCCACTCTCTACTTTCTGTCTTCAAGCTAGGTTTTGATCCATGTTACAAATCTGGGCTATGACACATCCTGGTGAAGTCAATGGAGGTACTATAAAGCTTAAAGCTAGGTACGTGCTCAAGCTTCCTGTTGAACTCCAGCAGACAGAAAAAGTCCTAACTTCTAAACAATACAAATGGTCTCAGGTTATGGGAAGAAATATTTCTGAAGTAGAGTTTCCAAAGCAGTCTGAAAAATTTTTGGGTTATCTTCAGTTTTTGCATGAAACAACTGCCTGCATGTAACTGTGGCAGTAAACTGTCTACTGCTTCTCTGATAGTGAGAGAATCATTGCTTTCATAATAAAAAAAAATTTCCTAAAGATTCACTTATATAAAACCAAGGCTCGCTATTTTTATTACTTGCGAAAAGAAAAAGAAGAAAATGTGCTTAATTTTTGATAGTTTATATGACAATTTCAGTATTTTGACGGCAAATGGCTTGTGGATAACTTCAAACTCAACAGCTACCCTACCCCAACATTCTTCTCCTAAACTACCCTGCCTCCAGCCTTACCCCTTAACTTTCCCATAATAACTCCAGAGACATCTTCCATGTTCCTGCGGAAAGTAGTATTTTTCCTTTGTGCAGTTCATTTCTTATGTTGGCAAAACATTTGTGAGTTTTCTATATTATATGGGTCTTGAAACAAGGTTTACTGGGATTTTTTTATTAGAGAACATTTTCTTTCTGGAAAAGTAAATACATCTGTGATGGCACAACATTTCTGAACTGTAGAGTCAGTCTTGTACTAAGGAAGGCTCTTCATTCCAATACGTTAACAGGACTGACTCTTGAGTTGAATAGCCTTATCATGCTGGCTCTGAACCTCTCTGTTAGAGTCCAATTATAGTGAATCAGGGGATACAAGATCCTCTTCTGTGTCTGAATTTTCAGTACCAGTACATAAACAGAGACATTGTCTCTGTCTCCTGTTCAATTTCTTTATGCAAAATTTGTGTTGTTTCATTTTCTAATATTATTTTCATTGTTTTCTGGAGAACTCTATTTACTGTCTATTTCCTTTCTGTTTTCCTTTTATTTCCCCACATCTAAGCGCCTCCATTTCCTACAGTAGGACAACTTGTACAACTCAGTACAATAATGTCTGTCTGTAGGAAAAAAGTTAAATAAGATCTTATAATAGCTGAGTTGCTATATTTCATATGTGTCTTTTGACTGAATTGTATGTTCTGATAACCCAGAAGAACAGGTATTCTTCACTCATGCCACTTATCCCTTGGAAATTAGCAAAGTGTAACAGTTTCAGTAAATTTTAAAAATCTAGTAGCTTGAACGATAACCTCAGCTCTCCTATAATTGTCAGCTCAGCTAGTTGGACGTTTGGTAAACTGGAAAAGTCCCTTGTCTTATACCTTTTATTTTCACTGTACTTATTAATAAGATAATATATTTTGAGACTCTATTTAAGATTGTATGTTTTTGCCTAGAGAAGAGGTACCAGTAAAGGAGTTTGCATAGGACCAATAAATGACAATGATTTTAACCTTCTTGTTGACAGCAGACACCAAACCCTTAAAAGTGCTAGGACAGCTCATGAGAAGGATCTTATAGGTGTAGCTTTCCAAGACACTGAGCAAGTATTATGTGATGTTCTCCTGGATAAACTTCTGCTGTATGGATTTTTCATCAGTCCAAGAAAAAAAAACAATTTCAAGCCTCGGAGACTTCACACTTGGGGGCTGAAGCAAAGAAACTGTTGATCTTTATGGTAACTATGCCCAGAAACTCTTGGCAAATATAGAGGCATTCCTAGAAGCATATGTATGCAACTTAAGGAAGGCAGAGGCCACTAGGACAAGCAGTCATAGATGTGATTTGACTCGGTTGCATTTCCATAACTCAAGAGGAATGCTTATCTAACTGTGCTTGAAGGAAAGCATAAGGTGAGACGGGATATGTCTGTGGGCTGATTGTTTTAAAACCCCTTTGCCTGCTGTTTTTTTCCAATTGCTGGACAAACAAGCAAACAAACCCTCAAACAACTTTGTTTTAGTAGCTGCTGATCAGCACTGTGGCACTGGGATTTGAGGATGTGAGTATCAGAGGCAGTCACAGAGGTAAGGATTTACATGGATGGAAAAAAAAGAAAAAAAGCCCTATATCTCTTTTGAGACATGAACACAGTGTTCAAGATGCAGCCTCTCATCTAGAGAGACTGTTAAGGCTGGGACTGTTAAAGCTGGGGGACTGCTAAAGCCAGCAAGGGACTGTGTCACTCACTGCATGCCCAATTTCTTATAATCTTTCCTTCTCTTGAACACTGCTGGGCATGCATGCTAGGTGAAATACCTTGATATGACTAGATGTGGCAGTGCTTTATGCTCAGTCTGAGTGAAGAACATTTAAGTTGTATCCAAAGACAATTAAAGACACCTAACATTTCAGGAATATAGTCAGAGATACTGAAAAGGCAAAGGTGCAGCTAGCTCTGTGACAGTGGTAAAAAGGCAAAATACTGTTTTGACATTTTCTGTTGGGGCATGCTGGTACATACTTTTCTACTCCACAACATGCTGCCTCTGCTGTTTGAGTTACAGAGCTGAAACTGCCTCATCAACCATAGCCATTCCTTTAATAACCTTATAATTCCATATTTCACACACATTTTTCTCTGTGTGCTCTGCATTATATTTTAGTAAAGCCTCATCTCTCTGGCCCATTGTTCCTCAAAATAGAAATGGAAGGAGGATAGTATAATCTAGTATTAATGCCAGTTCAAGAAAAAGTCGTACTATTGGAGAGTGGAGATGAAAACCTGCCCATTTTCCTCCCCACCAGTGAGCCAGTTCTTCAGATATCTAGAGCAGAATATCTAGCAGTATCATGAAGCTAACCACAGGGAGGTTAAAAAATGTAGCTTTATCACATCTCCAGCCATGTGCACTCAGAACCTGAACCCTACTCATAATTTATAAACTGTTTTTGACTTTTATCCTTTTCATCTAGAGCTGGTGTACTTTAAAGCTGATGGTGGAGAAAAAGTGTATTACTGAAATTCCTAAAAATGGAAACATAAGTAAGTATGGATTTAACTGAAGTTTTTCTCAAAGTCAATACCTCCTTTCAGATTACTCAAATAAATGCGAAGAAAGCTGCTTTCTGTGTTCATAGTAAAGAAGTGAGGCATCCATTTTAACTTAGCCGGACTCAGCTATAATATAAAACCACTTCCTCTATGTTCAAAGCTTTTTATTCACAGAAAATCTCTAGCAATTTGAGAAGATGATAGTATGTTCTTCTGCAAAAGGAGCAGAACTGACCAAAATGATGAATAAAGAACAAGGAAAGACAAAACAACTTCTTAGGACAGGAGAAAGGACTGTAGCATAGCTAAAAAAACGGCAGCATTTCTAAGGCAAGGACGTATTTTTGCAAATTTGAACATGGTCAGTTCACTGGAATGAAAACATTTTAGGAAGTTTGAATCTGAAAAAAATACAATTTTGATGTTATTCTTTTGCATAGTTCACCATCACACTGAAGTATTCGGCGGTATTACTTACCCACTGTTGCCTTCTAGCCGTAATGAATTCTATTGCACAAACCTCATTGTGTTAAACAAATAAAAAAATTGTGGTAAATAAAAAAGAAAACCCCTTTGCATGTGCAAATTAAACATGAGATCCAAAAGATTATTTGTATTGGGTTTGCATGGCAAGGTTTTGGTAGTGGGGGGGCTACAGGGGTGGCTTCTGTGAGAAGCTCCTAGAAGCCTCCCCCATGTCTGATAGAGCCAATGCCAGCTGGCTCCAAGACGGACCTGTCGCTGGCCAAGGCCAAGCCAATCAGTGACGGTGGTAGCACCTCTGGGATAACATATTTAAAACTGGGAAAAAACTGGTGCGCAACAGCAGCCAGAGAAAGGAGTGAGAATATGTGAGAGGAACAACTCTGCAGACACCGAGGTCAGTGAGGAAGGAGGGGGAGGAGGTGCTCCAGGCACCTGAGCAGAGATCCCCCTGCAGCCCATGGTGAAGACCATGGTGAGGCAGGCTGTCCCCCTGCAGCCCTTGGAGGTCCATGGTGGAGCAGATATCCACCTGCAGCCCGTGGAGGACCCCACGCCGGAGCAGTTGGATGCCCGAAGGAGGCTGTGACTCCGTGGGAAGCCCGCACTGGAGCAGGCTCCTGGCAGGTGCTTGCGGACCCGTGGAGAGAGGAGCCCACGCTGGAGCAGGTTTGCTGGCAGGACTTGTGACCTCGGGGGGGACCCACGCTGCAGCTGTCTGCTCCTGAAGGACTGCACCCCATGGAAGGGACCGAATGCTGGAGCGGTTCGTGAAGAACTGTAGCCTGTGGGAAGGACCCACATTGGAGAAATTCGTGGAGGACTGTGTCCCATGGGAGGGACCCCACGCTGGAGCAGGGGAAAAGTGTGAAGAGGAAGGAGCGGCAGAGACAACATGTGATGAACTGACCACAACCCCCATTCCCCGTCCCCCTGCGCTGCTCGGGGTGAGGAGGTAGAGAATTCAGGAGTGAAGTTGAGCCCAGGAATAAGGGAGGGGTGAGGGGAAGGTATTTTAAGATTTGGTTTTATTTCTCATTATCCTACTCTGATTTGATTGGCAATAAATTAAGTTAATTTCCCTGAGCCGAGTCTGTTTTTCCCATGATGGTAATTGGTGAGTGATCTCCCTGTCCTTATCTCGACCCATGAGCTTTTTGTATTTTTCTCCCCCTGTCCTGCTGAAGCGGGGGAGTGAAAGTGGCTTTGGTGGGCACCTGGTGTCCAGCCAGGGTCAACCCACCGCATGATTATATGTTTAAATCCAAGAATGCAACAGAAAGGAATTTCTTCTAAACACTTAATTTTGAGTGTCCGCTCAATAAAAATTTCAGAGGTTAAAGTTCTGCCATAGGGATCACCATCTTAGTTCAGTGGAGTAGCTCAGCCTCCTCCATTCTCCCTGCAGCCGCTTGTGAGTCACCAACTATTTGGGTGCCCAAATCTTGTGAGGGAATGATTGGGAAGCCATGCTCAGATAAAGTCTGACATAAACTTGTATTTCACACAGAGTGCAGCAATCGAATTCTTACTCCTTCAGTGATGACAGTGGCTCTGGTGGCCATCTGGGATAATCTGCATCCTCTTAATACCCTGGGGACAAAAATATTCAACCAGAACATCAGAGGCCTGGACTGCAGTTGCAGTGCCCTTGTCTCAGGCAGCAAGCTATAGTGGAAGTGGCTGAGCCATCTCCAGGTCTCTTTTCGTAACATCTCAACTGTGCAGTGGAGCTGATAAAAAAGGGAGGAGAAAACAAGATGAATATGTTTTTGTAGTCCAATGATTTTTGTCTATTTTAAGTAGTAATTGTCTAATACAAAGTATGTATGCAATCCCTAGAGCTGGGACCATATCCTACCTTCTTATCAGTTCCCCCAGAATTCTTACTACAGAATTATAAGTACTTCCATGCTACAACCGAAACATGGGCATCTACAGTATTTCTTGTGACTCTTCCTTGAACTAGATCCACAGCAGGTTTCAATCCCCCTATATCTATTAGTTAAGTGCTTACTCTACTCTCCAGAGGTGTGCAGATTGAATTTCTTCCTTGGGCTCTGTGTTCTTCTCTGTAAGTCCTTGGGGAGGACTGATCTGCGATATATGCTCCAATGCACCTGTGGCATGTGCAGAATCAGCCTCTTCCCAAAAGATACAAAGGACAACTAATGCTTTCTGAATGGAGGTGGTAGTGCTCTGATACCCCTACTTTGGTATTTCAGCTTTACCCCGATTAATGCCAACTCTTCATTTTCTTATCCAGAAAGCTAGTGGTTTTAGGTACAAAAATAGCCGATAATTTCTTTGGGTATCTGTATTCCACTTTTACTCCAGTGAATCTTAGTTTTTGCTGCAAAGCGGCAGTTTCAGTAGGAGGGGATGATACTTTCCTTGTCACATGCAGAGAAGTGTCTGCAGTCTAATATTTAGGACACTCACATAGGAGGTAGAAGATGTGAGGTTAAATCCACTCATGCTGAGCAGAAAAATGACCTTGGGTCTTTTGTTTGCAGAGTGAGTGCTCTGATCAGGGAACTATAATACCAAAGGTCAGCAGGAGAACCACAGTTTCTTCAGTTTAAAGAAGATAGAAGCTGCATCTGCATTTTTTGTACAGCCTATGTGTGCTATACAAGCACTGTGTGTGTATAGCAAGATTAGGGTCTTTGTGGGATATTGGCATGGAATCAGTCTACCTCCCATATCCTGACATGATTAACTGAGTCCCACAGCCTGGGGTGTTGTACACATGCACTGGTGCAGAAGTTGGGGTGCTTTCAGGAACCTGTTGTCAAACAGGGACATGCCTGTGGCCCTGAAGTGCTTCCAGGACACAGCTCAGCAGCTGAGCACTTTCTTGTCTTGAATTTTTAACAATTTTTTTTCTCTACAATCCACAAATCCATTTTTTTCTGACCTGTTGAGTTCCTGCCCCTCACTGTTTACAGATCTCTTCTCCAAGCTTCTGAAATGGAGGATGGAGAGGAATTGGGGCCAAGTCCTTCCCATGCATAAAGAAACTAGACTAGAGAGTTCTTTATTTCTCTTTTTTTCTCCTTCTCTTTTGCCCAACTTCCCTCTTTCCACTTTTGGCTATTCAGGTTGTACTGATAGGAACAGACATTTAAGGTCACTTACAGCAGGGTCCTAGAAACAAGGACAAAGATAGCAGTAATCGCTGCTTTTTTATTCAGTTAGCTGAATTGTTTTTTTCCACTTTGCAGAGTGCAAGTTTTCAGTGAAGCATCTCTTAGTATGATTATGATCTTTTCATCTGCAGAATAACCTCTGCAATCAAAAATCAATACTCATGCAATGGGCAAATCAGACTGTTCCTGCCCACAAGTATCTGCAGCATTATGTTTTAAGCAGCTGTTGATTTGCTTTGATTTGGAAAAATGGCTTGTCTGCAGAACTTTGTATGTATTTATGCACATGGTAGTTTAAGCTGTAGTGAAAAATGTCAGAGCTTTAAAACCATAATCTAAAAACAGGGATGGGAGAGTTTTCTGGTTTCCAAATGACAAATGACATTTCCACCTTTAGTCTCAGAAAAGAGTACTTCTATCTTGTCTCACAGTGGAGATATTTTAATAGAGGCTGCTTTAAGGGCTTTTATGAAACTGTCTGTGTCTTAGGTAGTTGAATTCCTGGTAAACATTGCACCTGGTTTTACAGACGAATGGCTACTAAGGACAGTACTACCACCACCATCAATAAAAATAAATAAATAAATAGATTCCTATCTCATATTTTTGTAACACTACAGAAAGAATAAATGCATAAATGTTATGTTTCCCATAAAATTCATACTGACTGTCATTTGGGATAACCAGGATAGATCTTCCATTAATACATGTCAAATTCGTGTCACATTCAGCACAAAACCATCACCTGGATTTGCCCTCTCTTCACATCTTAAATCAGAAGCAAATCCAGTACTGTGGATAAATGGATGCATTCATGATTCACACTTGAAAAAGCAAGGCTGATGCAGAATTGGATCAACTTCATATTAGCATTAAGAGCGTACATAAATAGCTGCACACATGGAAACAATCTGCAGTACAGAACAAGAAAACCAGGAGTTTATTAATCTTTAAGAATCCAGGAGCTATTTATGCATGTCATCATTTGCAACTTTCTTTATTAGATGATATATACATATACATACATATATATATGTACAATAGGCAGTGTAAGGCAGTGGGCAACATGCGCACTTCAGACGTGCATTTTGACACTTCAGACTCTCAGAGGTTTCATACAGTAACCTTTGAATTCCCAAACAGAATTTTTGCATATCCTTTTTACCTCTGGGTATGCATGCAAACAAATGCACATTAAAAACATATTAATTATTTTAAAATTATGAAGATTTACAAACAATAATACCTTGAAACAGACCTAGTGTAACTGATACTGGTTCTGTGAGCATCAGGCAAGCTGCTCTTTCTGATGTTACTCAGAGTTATTGAGTTCATATGTTGGAGTCCTATATCCCAGCACTGCTACTAGACTCTCTTTAGGTGCCAGTGTCTGGCTGCCGTCAGTGCTGGAACCACTGAGTAACATTTGGTACAATGAGCACTTTTTTTTTTTTCCTGTGGTTGTTGGGTTCCTCTGCAAATAGTGTCAACTGGTGAGAGACAATCTTCCAGCAATGGTGTCCAGTTACCAGCACAGCTGGCATCCGCAGGACCGGCAGAAGGCAAAGACAGATGGCGGTTTAGAGGACAAGCCAGAGTCACTGCCAATTGATAGCAGAGTATCACCAATTGTAGCAAAGTATGCCTAGCATCTAAGGGAATGAAATGAAAAATGGCAGATACACCTAAATGTAAGAAAGAGACTGAAATCCCAGTCTGGAAGGAAGTGGGCAGAGCAATATACTGCTGTAGAAATCTGTGTCAGGTCTCCTGCTATAAATCACAGGAATAACAATATAGCTGGAGGCTGAATTCAGACTGAGGTGCTGCTGGGTACAGGACAAAATGTTCAGAAAGAAAAATCAGCAGCGCTAATAGGAATGGTTGACATTGCGTAATTTTGGTGTGTTTTTAATCAGCCATGCAGGGACTTTAGAAGAGACAAAGAAGCTGGACATTATCAGAAGATTGTTTTCTGCCTGCCTTTTGTTCACAGTTCAAGATACACTTGATCTTGCCAATTCCGGGCATTTCTGTGGGGGGCTGAGTGTGACCAAGCCTCTCTGCTTTCTGTGTCAGTTAAGAGCACTCAGTACGCTGTGAGAGAGCTCTGCACCTTGGCAGATCAAGCCCCTGGGGCCTCATTTTTGTGAAGCAAGCTTCGGCTGGAAGCACAAGTGGCATGAGTAAGTTCTATCTGCAACAGTTCAAAATGTCATTAGTATTATCACACAGTCCCAATTCTGCTGTCACTTTATACCAGTCCTTAATTAAAAGTGTGTTCACATTTTTCTATCCCAGCAAAAGCAGATCTTTTACTACAGCCCTCTTAATGGGGATTAGTTGCCTGAAATGATCCATCTTACAGCCTGGAGGCAAATAGCTGCTGCTGCTTCTGTTTTCTTTAGCAGTGGAAGCTGCCAGTGGTGCAGCCTGCTGTGCAAGGGAGGAGGTCTGCCAGGCTCTGCGGCCAGGAATTGTGTGGTAGGAGCAGAAGTTCAGCCTTTCTCCAGGGGCAGCTACTTCATAGCATGTCAGGCAGTGATGAGGCTTTTGATCCTGCAGCCTGCTTGAATACCAGAGTCTATGTTTTTCTTTCGATATACAAGAAGCAAGCATATATTATCAGTGTAAATGGCTTTAATTTTAGATTAAAAGTAACAGCCAAACAAGGAAGAATAAAAGACCCAGCTCCTGGAGAGAGGATTCTTTTATGCCTGCAAATGACCTAGCACACTTCTGGGTGTTGTGGATGAACAATACAAAATGAAATATGCTTTTACAACATCCTGCAGTTGTGGTACAGTAAAGTAAGTCAATAGGCAACAGTGTTAGCCATTTCTACACGCAATTATTTAAAGTGTTGCTTAACTGCTGCTTTACATAACTCTATTTGTAACTGTTGTGCTAAATGAAACTTCTTGTCAGTTTAGTCTATTTAATACAACTACATTAATAGCACATAAAACACATATAGTAATCAGAATTCAGGACAGAATCAGTTTCCATTTACTTTAAACTCCCCATACAAAAGAAATCTCTCTGTAGATATTATCAGAAAATCATAAGCTTTGATACACATTTTGAATCATGTAACATAATTTCATAAGACGTATATCCCAAATGTACATCTAAGGAATGCATTGACATGTACAGGAAACATCTTTTCGCAAAAAATACACAATTACATTGAGGAAAAAATTTTAAAGGGTTCGATGGGGGTGATTTCTCTTGCATGGGTTTTGTTTCTATACATGAGGACAAATTTTGCCTTAGGGTAGATTTATTAACTTTACAGACCTGATGCTACAATATTGCGTATGATTCATAAGGACTGCTACAAATTGCTACCATTTGACAGAATTTATTAGAAGAATTTGGAACAGTTTATTTAACTGCAGGGGTAGACAGATTTTGAACTTTATTTGCCATGAACTTTTCTACTGCATTTCCTCTGTAACTACCCATGCCTTAACATACCATTATTTACAAATGCTTTTGACTGTGTATTCGATCTGGACAACGGAGAATTATACAGTCACTTTTATTTTCACTTGTGTATCCTTGCTTATGCCCTTACCCATATTCCTATAACCTTTAAGTCTGTGTATAAAGATGTAACTGGACTGCACAGTTCTGTGGTGGCAGTTAGTATGAGACAGGTAAATGCTTCCTGCCATTTAAAATACAGTTGATGTAATTTTATCTCTGGAGCTTTTTGTTATTCTGTAGTTAATTATGTACCAACTTATATCATGCATTTCTGCCAAAATTTTGTGACAGTTTTCCAATAGAATTCCACATTTTATGATAAATCTCTTTGATTCTTCCCATTAATATGCTGAAAACAAGGTATTTATTTTCATTCTTAAATTTTAATGTTCAAATATAGTATCAGGAAGTAAGATCATAACTGCTTCCCTGACCTTGCCTGTGCGTTCCCTGTTGTCCAAAATAGCTACAAGCTTGATACTATAGTTAGATATAATGCTGTATTTCATTAATTCAGGAATATTTCCTCCTCTGCTTTTTTCTTGCTCTTTATTTTAAACATGCAGCACTATTCACCTGCTCTGAGAATGGGTCAGTTCTGTTAAAAACTCTCTGCATTTTTCTTAGGTTTTCTTCTTTTTTTTTTTTTTTTTTAAAAAAAAAAGCATGGTAAAATAGAGTTTTTTGAGTTTGGCCTTTGCTGATGGTTAATGATATCCAGCTAAAGGAATAATCTGATCCCTGTTCCCATCAGTTATTATTACTTTGGTGGGTTCTAGTTTGTATTTCTTACTGTTTTTAACTTTGTCTAGAAAAGTAAGTACTTTTAATTTAAAATTTTATTTTTGTTCCATAAATGTTGTTAGAATAAACTCATGTTTAGTTACTCCCTGTTACAGTCTTTCTTCTGTGTATTGACCATGAAATGTTATTTTAACTGAGTCCTATCTTTCAGTTTCATTGGAAGTTTATATGGCCACTGTATGTTCTTAGATGCTATACTGACACTGTACACTGGTATGTGTGTCAGGATCTGCTGAATTGTTCTATATTATTCAAAAGTAATCAATGTAATCTCCAGAAACACTATTTCTATTGATGAGTAATGATTTATTCCTGATTATAGCTGGTTTCATTTTAATTATTTCCAAGCCATATTCTTTCCCAAGTGAGTAATATTAGAACAAGCCTGATTTTTTTTTTTTTTTGACACATTGAAAGTCTTTGCTGAATAATGTTGAAGAATTGATTAGGCCAATAAATGAATACCAAAAAGTGGGGGTTATTTGATCATCATCAATATCGATCTCTGAATAAAGTAACTATACTGAAATTTCACATAAAATCTAACAAAGCACAGAGGTAGTTTTATTCATTTATGTGTTTTAAGTTCAGAGTATTCATCAGCTGTTTGGTGTGTTAGCAGCTAGATCATTAAAATAATGCTTTCCTGATATTTCAGTAGGCTATAAACTTTCTGCAAGTTATTTATGCTGTGTGGTTTTCACTGAATAAGCACAAACAAGCCTCAGTCCTTAAACAAGTGTTCCTGTGCCTCATATTATTAAGTCAAACAAACAGGATATAGTTTCAAGTTTAGCCTTTATTATTAGCTTGAAAAGTATAGCACAAAAATCTAATGATCAAAAGGGTATGCTTTTATTATAAGCCTCATAATGTAAAAATACACAATCATAAAAATCTTGTGATAAAAGACATCAAAGAAGAAAAGTTTTATTAGAAGACAGGAAACATACTGTATATTGTATTAAACCAGGGAACAATAGTCCAGGGATTTTATCCAGCTGTGATAAGGAATTTTCTGATCTTAAGGTAAATGTAACTAAAATTTGTAAGGAATGTTGAATAATTTGGAAAGGTTTTGTTGTTGTTGCTGTTGTTAGGTTATTCTGGCCTCACTAGGACTTCAGTCTGAACCCTGTTCACTGGAACTGAAGAGGGTTTTGAATGTAAGCGTAATGCTAAAGTGAGAAGCAGAGTATGTGTTGCCCATGACCTGGCAAGACCTGTGTAGTTGTCCTAATAGGTGATGCCTAAGAAAGGCATACACAGCGATGACTAACAGAACAGCACATCTGCCTGTTGAGTGTCAGGCTCTAACATTTGCCACCGATTATATAAGAAAACAGTAGGAATTAATTATCAGGAAGCTCCATCCACCAAGGATTCATCCTCCTCCCTCTTTTGAAGATAGTCTTACAATGCTGCTGTGTTAAAAAAGAAGGGATGAAGCAAGAAAGATTCAATTTTTTGAGTGTTTTTTAATTGCGTATTGTTTTAAATAATTCTCCACCAGTCAGAGCAAGAGCCTGCGGCATCAGGTCCTTCTCACCCTTAGCAGGTTGAAACCACAGCACACAGGCTAAACGTACCTTTCACTCTTCTGTTCGAAGCAGAGCCCTTCTGCAGCTAGCAGTGCTAGGGTTGCATGGCCAGAGAGGAGGCAACAAGATGTCTGACTGTCACTGAGGATGGAAAAAGTGGTGCTGCACTTTGCACTAGCTACCATTGGCTGATGACCAGCAGTCATTATTGAAGGGGAATGTTGATCCTGAGCCTTTTCCTTTGATCAGGTACCCTGATTACAACTGCAGGATAAGGCTTGCTCCTGCCTGTGTTCTCTTGCTCTGCATTCTCCTGTTCCCTTTCAGCAGGGAAAGTGCTTTCACTCAGAATACCTCTAAGTACTGTAGTTCAGGCTCGTAGGATGTGGGAGGGATGCGATAAGTATGCTTGGAGGTTCACCATTCCCCTTCTTTCTTGGTGTGTCCTTAGATCATGACTAGCTCCAAATAAGAAATAGCATCTCTCTCTCTCACAGCAGAAAGATGTGACCATTTTTTCATAGTGATAGGTATCCATGCAATAAGCACATAGGTGATTTTAGGGACTTACAATGCTAGAAAATGCTACAAACCAAACAGACTGGATTTCTGCATGGACATTAGGCAGCCTCTTCTGGGCAGGCAGAATGACACATCAGATAAACTGACACAGACGTCTGTGGCACACGGCTAAAAGCCCACCACGCTTGTTAAAACTTTAGACTTTTAAATGCCCTCTCATTTTCTTAGTTTTTTGTTTTGTTTTGGTTTGTTTGTTTTGTTTTAACCTTTACTCTTTGACAATAAGATTACAGGAAGACAAAAGATCTGCAATTCCCAATCTCTTTGGGATATTTTTATATGTTTGCCAAATAGCTCTTAGGTTTATTGCTTGATTAAAGTTGGGCTGAAATGCAAAAGTCTCACATTTCATGCAGCCTGTCATGCAAGGTCTTGTTAACTCAAAAGTCTCAACATTTTTTATGGTTCTGCCTCATTTGCTTCAACAGAAAATTTCGCTTAGAGTTTAAAAGGTATTTTGTTTCCAGCAGCATTCATAAGATTCATGTCAATATCAAACTGTGAAAATTCATTCCTCAGCAGCATAAGTATTTTACATAGCTGAACTAAAAGAGTACTGCCCTTTAGAAAAGTATTATAAACCCTGTTACATGTGTATTTGTAACTTAGACCAGAACAGAAGGAATAATTTAGTCATCCAACTCCTGTCCACAATGCATGGAAGTAGCTATAGGACCCAATCTCAACCACTTTGTTACAGAATAGTACTCCATATTATGTCGTTTAACACCCAAGTTTCTATTACACTCTTTTTTCTTTTGTTTAGGTGTGACCTTTAAAATCACAAATGGTTATATCCTGCTCTTCTCAGTTAGGCTCTTCCAGTTGCTGGGGCAGAAATCCTTTGATGGTCACTAAACAATACGTGATTGTGAGCACCTATCTACTGCTTGTTAGGGTAGTGCCTCAAAACTGTCCTCACTGTCTTTACAGGCTCACAATTGTCACATATTACAGTTCTTGATTTTTTAACCCATTTTCCCTACCACCTCCCATTATATTTATATATTCCTGTTCCTCACACAAAAGCTGGGATGCATCTCACCTAGTTTTGGATGTCTACATCCAGAGCAGCCAAGCTAGGCTCTCCTAGTTAATGAAGAGCTCTTTAAAACCAAATTGTAATAATCTGTTATGAATAACACAAGTATAGCTGATCTGACCTTGAGTCAGGGAATGGAGTAGGTAACCTCTGTAATTTCTCTCTGCTCCTATCCTCTGTAAATCAGTACCAGTGTAAGGTGATCAGAACTGTCAGGTTTTGTTTGTACAGTAGCAGAATTTGGGATGTTGCTAGAGAAAAATGTAACACAAGTTTTCACGAGGCAAGGATATAATGGATTATTTTCTTGGATTTAGGTACTTAAATATTTAGTGTAGGCATCTAGCTCTCAGGATAAGGTTCAGTGACTTTATTTTATATAGTGAACAGTTATAGGAATTCACACTAATAGTAGTTTTAAGTGTATTAAGAAAAGATTGAACAAATCCCTAACTTGTATAGATTCAGGCCTTGGGAAAACTCTATACAAAGTTTTATTGTAAACACAATGATAAACTGATACTGGATGCAGTCTTTTTTCATCAGTCTATGGTCAGTTTTCTCTAAACTAGACTATTCTTTTGTGCAGAATAACATACTATGTCATTAAAGCTGGTTTATGTACTCAAATAGAAACTGGTTTTCTACAAATAAATTATATATAATTGATTGCTGCTGCCCAAAACCAAATTTAAAAAATAATACCAAGACACTGGAGAAGATAAAAAGCTTTCATATTTTAAAAGTAAAAATATTGTGCTGTTCTTCTTTTTTTTTTTTTTTTTTTACAATTTCAATTTGATATAAGCTTGCCTTTCTGCCTTGTTATCTCCGTCTATGTTTGTGGTTTCAGATGTAATCTCCTGAGCAGTAGAAAACTTAATTATTCTTCAAGTGGACAACACAGGTCTTCTCCAAGTAATATTATACCTTATAATAGGCGTCATGGCACTCAACAGAAAGAGTAATTGTATACACTAGGAAATATTTCCTCGGGTTAGCAAATACATGTCATCTGTTTGGTGACCTGTTCTTTCTTATATTTTATTAAAGGTTCGTGTTGTTGTGGGTTGTTTTTTTTTTTTAATATTGTCTATCACACAGATAAAGGGCTTTGTAATATCTGGGAGATTTTGACTAGTATAAAATCATTACAGGTTTTTTTTCTCTCCTGCCATTATTTTTCATTTTGAAGGTGGCAGAAGTGTCCTCTTAGATCATAACTTCAAGCACATTCTTATTCAAACAGCGAGACAAATAACAACCCAAAGGTCTAGTTCAGAGCCGTGTTCATTATCATCTTGTTCTGTACTGTAAATTACAAGAATTCAGTTTGTCAAAATATTCTATGTCTATATAAAAATGTTAACCCTATGTGGTGTTTGGAGGAGTTGTATACAGCAGAGAGGAAAGGAGAAATGTGGAATGATGATAATTATTGTTAACAGAATTGATAGTAATATGAGGCAAGTAAGAAAAAGAAGATTTTACAGGCAGGGACAGCTACAGTATAACCTGGAGAAAATACAGGTCACGACAGCCACAAGTGGGTTATCAATTTTTTATGGTATTATGGATCTCACACTGGAGGCAGCAAAACAGCATAATAAGAATCATAATATATACCGTTACAAGACAGACATCCTTCAGAAAGCAACATTAATCTGACTAATACAGGGGAAAATGACAACATTTTGTCCTCACTCAGGAGGCTTGATTATGTGGCAAACTTTCTTAGAGCAAAAATAGATCTTTAAATGCATCAAGAAAATGGTTATAAAACCATACTCGAAGAATATATATAATAATTAGGAAACAAAATTAACTTTATTAGGAGTAAGCATATATAGTCTATAGCTGCACAGCCAAAGGTAGCTGGCAAGGTTATATGATGTCAATGTAATAGAAAAATAAAAAAAGAGCAACTAGTCATCCTTCCTCCTTGTATCTCTGTTACCTTCCACCAACATAAAAAAATCTGGAGTTAAACTCCAAAAGTTTTTCATCAAGNCTAGCATTATAATAGTTTTATTTGAACTTCAGTAACTTAAGTAAATACTGTACTTCAGAACTGTCAGTTTAAGTATAAATGTGAAAAAGATACGTTTTCTTCAAGCTATTCCTCATTTCTGCTCCTCTTTTTCAAACAAACATGTAATCCCAGCCCCTTACCTCTCAAGCTACTGTTAGAAAACGGGAAAGGACAAGATCCTGTTAGAATGAACAAAAGAGGAGAAATGAAATATATGACAGCTTTTAGTAACATTGCTTAATGCATTACTGGAAGCTGTTCAAAAATGTTGGATAGGAATTCATAATTATATAACATAACATAATGAAAACTACTTAGAACAGTAAAGGAGGTCAAGGAAAATGAGTACTTACATCAAAACTGGGTATTGCTATCTTCAGTCCATGAAACCCCTAAGAAATTGTAAGATCTTTCAGTAAATGGAGGTAGATGCTTTCTTAATAAGTGCAGGAATGGTTACATGCATCTTCTCCAACACAGGGGCATACTTAGGCTTGAGTGCATGATTCAGCTATATAGGTTACAGTCCCAAGACACAATTTTCTGCTGCAATGAGGCAAAAAACAACAGCTGCCCATGGATGCTGCTGAGCTCAATTTATGAAGTGGGCCAAGTGAAAGACAGGCTGTGTCAGGAGAAGCTTTCTGTGCATACATGCACACACATACATGTGCGCAGAGTGGGAGGTAGCCAAGACCTGTTCCCCAGAACCCCTCTGGTGGGTCAGGACAGCCCAGCCTGGGGAAGCATGGTGCTCACCCCCATCAGGCTCAGTGTCAGGCTCTCATCAGTGGCTTGGCCCTGGCATGGGCTCTCTGCTCATACACAGTGCCAGATGTCCATGTAGTGGTGTTTCCCCCAGTTTCTATTCCTGGAGACAGGCTTGTGGCCAGATGTTGGCACAGGCCATCAGTCAAGTCAGTCCATGGTGATATCGCACTGCACCTTTTCAGCAGTCTCATCGTTCTCCTGTCACTTGTTGGTCCAGGGACCCTACCAAGGCTCATCCCATTCAGTTCTTGTCTGTATTGCCCTGTCTGCCATGGCTGATGATGCTCAGTCCTCAGCTCTTGGTCAAGGCAAGGTCATGATGTTCCTGTGACATCTGCCATTTGCCTGGTTAGGAGTGAAGTTCTGTTCTTTCACCCACCTGCTCCCTTCTGCTTCAGAGTATGAAGAGAAGCCAATATTGACTAATGTGACATGAAAATCCTGGATCTAGGAAACTCATAGTGATAGTTGATTAAAACCTAAATGCTGATTTTGAGATCACATTTACTGGGAAGGATAGGCAATCCCAACAGGATCAGAGCTCAGCTCAAATCCTTATTAT
This sequence comes from Fregata magnificens, assembly GCA_013389945.1. NCBI lineage: Eukaryota > Metazoa > Chordata > Aves > Suliformes > Fregatidae > Fregata > Fregata magnificens. The sequence goes on from WAAD01020597.1 coordinate 31,372, forward strand.
TAAATTAGTAATGAAATGAACATATTTGTATGGATATCAGCTAACAACTAGTACAAACTGGGCAATTTATATTCAACTTCCTAGACAAGTGCAGACCCAACCATTCTCTCACACACACAGAGACAGTAGTTTTCACCAGAGATGGGTCAGCTGAGGATGAAGTCACAAGAGACTACCACAGTGCACAAACTATTTTGGTTTTCCTCTCACCTTCTCCGCTGCAGAGAGAAGAGGGCTTTCATTTTGTTTAGGTAAACGTCTATATTTTCTTTATAACAAAGTTTCTCACCTTCCTTCTTACTCTGTTGCAGTCTGCCCCGAAGTCTTATTTGGTTAGGCAAAATGTGCTTCCTGAAGTGAAAACTTTGTGAAAATTCCCTGTTCTCCCCCACTAGAATTTCAAGGGTCGTTTCCCATTGCCCTGATAGGTAGTAAATAGGTATTTCTGGTTTCCCTCCCTCAATCCGTAAAGCAACAATGAACAGTCTCAGTGTATTTAAGGCAGGAAAACAATGACATTTCTGAGTAGGAAATTGTCTGATTGCCTGTTGCATAGAATAACTGCACACAGCATGTGAAGGATTAGACTAAAAAATTGTACACATAAAAATACTTTCATGATATATATTTGAAAGCCAGAAGTCTCACTATCATGGATTTGTAGACCAGTTATTTTAATTTAATATTGATTATGGATCATAGGAATAGAGTGACTAACTGGCATAACAAAATAAAAACAGACAAACTTCGAGCTCATAGTCTGTATTTAGAGAGGGGTTTTACTGATTTTCTGTTATAGTTCTTCTGGTAGAGCTGAGTTAATTACTGCTATATCCTAAGGGACAATTTTTTTGTCTGAAATTCTGTTTTTATTTTCTTTTGGAAATTTATTTTCTAAAAAAAACCCCAACTTTGAAAACTGCTGAGACTATCAGATTTCAATGAATGCATTATCCTCACATTGATGTGAAGTTTTGTTCTGGTTGGGGAAATAAAAGGTGGATTATCTTGTTAAATATAGAACATGACATTATCCAGCAGGCTGTTACTTTAGTGTATCCAAATGCCTTATGAGACTTTCAAATCTAGATGTTTTTAGGGTAGTGAAATTAACACTTTCAGATGGGATGAAATTCATGCTATTATGTCACAGCAGGCTACACAGCTTAGTTAGACATCCTGATAAATAGCAAAAAAGCTTGGATGCTCTGGAATAGGATTCTTCCCCACTGCCTTTGCTGCCAGTTGCTATTAATCTCCACTTAAAACTGAGTGGGCAAAACATCAGCTGGAATCCTGTGACCAATTTGAGCTACTGCAAGAGTATCCACAGAAGAGCAATGAGAAGAACTGGAACACTACAAAACCTGACATGTAAGCAGAGATTGAAATATCTGGGGTTTATTAGTTGAGGGAAGGGAATGGTGATTGATGAGGATGTGATAGCAACCTTTAAGTACGTAAAAGGTTGCTGCAGACAAGAAGAAAACAATCTATTATCCAGTTGAAAAAGAAGTGAAAGGATTTATTCCAATAATGAAAATTCATGTTATATTTTAGGGAAAAAAACAATCCAAATAAAAGCGATAGTGAAATGCTGAAACAGGCTGCCCAGAAGTTGTGGAGTCTGTAAGTACAGGACTTCAACAACAGAGTAGACAAACATCCCTGAAGAATGAGAAGGAAACTATGGCAACCACTGTTCGGGCAGGAGAATATATTTAGATTATCTTGTGAACCTTTTTGAAGCTTTATTTTATTTATTTTATTGTAAGTCATTCTTTTCAAAAACACCTGCTTCAAAACAGATGAAGGTCTGAAGAAGGGTTTTCTAACCTCAGATGGATGGGATAAATAATGGATTCCTGGATGGGAAAGAATGGCCTGCCTTCTCTTTCCACCCTTGGTTTATGGTTCATGTACACATGACAATATTAAAAACACCATTTAAGACTTAGGACTGGACTTCTGAGAGTTGTTAGGTTTAAGGTTTTTGAGCATATTCCTAATGTAGTCTAGGGCACTTTACTGATGAAAATGAAGTTAGTAAGTTTGGGCTTCAGGGTTAGGCAGCAACACTGCAGAGCATTAAAAAAAAAGCAAATTTTCCTCATTGATTCCTGAAATGATGGTAAGGTGTCTAAGCTATAAAGGTATTTAGGGACATTATTCATTTCTTTCATAGACAATAANAAATGTACTTGAGATTATTGAATCTGTGGGCTGTTGATTTTTGCATACCTAATGAAGCAACCCCTGCTTTGGTTTCAGTGGGATTTTGCCTAAATAGAGAAAGCAAGATCAGGACCTCAGAGGCTCATGCAGATGCTCAGGGTACTCTGACATGACACATGTCAGAGTCAGACCACAGTTCACACATCTGCTTCCTGGCGTGACATACTCGATACCTGCCAGCTCTCAGCTCCCCAGCTAGCATGTTTTATGGGACAGAGGCTCATTTGTCAGACATCTACTGTGAAGCAAACCTCATTAGAAAAGTTCAGGACATATAAAGTATTCTGCAGTAGTTTTATTGCTCTGTTTGTGCACATGCCTCTCTCGGGTGGCAGCTGTTGGGGGTTACTTCTGAATTTGAGGCAAGGAAACTTGACATATGGTTACACGCAGAAGAGGTACAGTGAGGGAAAATAGTTTATCTGGAAAAGGAAAGCCTGTTTGAGAAACTTTTTGGTGTTAACTGCTATCTTACTATCTTCCATTTGAACGTGTGACTATATTCTTGATATCTCCACTGAAGTAGGAAGGTGGAAAGAACTTTAGAGAGGAGGAAAATGTCCTTTAAAAATAAAGTTTAAACATTATTTATCAACTAAATATCCTCTCACCAACAGACAGGAATTCTGATGACACAGTGATGGGTGCAGGTAGGCCAGATAAGATAAACAAACAGCCTCCTCAGGCCCTTCAGTGTATAAAGGTAACTTTAGCACTTTTCAGGTTAGCTTTGTTCCTCACTTTAAAGCAATGTTTACATTAAAAAGAGACTCTGGTCCTTCTGAAGTGTTATTCAGCTGAGGCAGCCTGGAGACAGGAGACCCTTCATGTAATCAATGTTTTCCTTTACAATTCAGCATCTTTGTTAGCAATGTTTCTTGCCCACAAGTATGTTTAATGCATTGTAGAAATAGTTTGCTTTATAAGAAACACTGTAAAACATGCTGTGATAGTACATGCATAGTTTTGCAAGAATAGAAGTTAGTATGACACACAAATCTAACTGCAGTTTCCATTCTTACTTGGTGGCATCAAGACCTTCTTGACTATTTGAAAGAATAATACTGCAGACATTTAAAATGTCACCACTTTGCTCAGAAATCATCTCTTAATGTGAGGCTATTGCAACCACAAAAATAAACACTTGAGTCAGTCTAAACTATATCTCCAAATTTGAATGTAATTATTCTGAAATAAAAACAGCAATTAAAAAAAAATGCAGCAATTTTTTTTCATCAGAATTAGGATAGTAAACACAGAAATATCATAGAAATAGTTTTTTAATACCAATATCAATAATTTATGAAATTAACTTGTTACAGTGCCATTGCCAGCCCATTTTAACAGCCATACATTTTCAGAAATATTTTGTTAAATGTCTGCATTTGAAATCTGGTTCTAGAGCTACATACCAAGCATTCAAAATGCTTATATTTTTCTTATCATTAATAACAAATGTATTAGTTTGGTAAGGCAAATGTCTTTGCTTGTATACCCCGTCTTTCACTCACACTTCAGAAAAAGAGGCAGATGATAGGTAAAAGGGGAAAGTAAGTATCTCATTTCGTGGTGGAACCAGGAGGTGCTAGCTCTTTTCAGATCCCAACAAGAAAGGCACAAACACTTTCAAGACAGATAACTATTTATGGATACAGTCATGGAGAAGGTGATAGCAAGTTATAAAATCTTACACCCCTTCTGATGCAGGGAAACCTGCGATATTGCAGCACTGGATGGACCTCTGGTCAGGGCACAGCATGCTGCACAGGTCCTGTCCATGGTGAGCTTTGGCAGGTCTAAGGCCATGAGTATTCTTACAGGGGCTTGCTCACAGTACCAGTCTGTCAGGCACTGACAGCAATCAGTCCTGGAATGTGGATAAACCAATAACAATGATTACATGGACATTGATTAACTACATGTTGATTATGTGTACATTGTTTAATTATATTATTGATTAGATACACCTTGTGGTCGCACAGTACTCATGATATAGAGGCATAAACCAAATTGGCCATTATGTGGATCACCAGCTACTGTACAATAGTCCTCTAGGTTGATCGCTACGAGTAGAAAGGATTAAATCTTTATGTAGATGAGTCTGATACCTATAGCTTGCGATGCTGTGAGGGCATTTGCTTGTTTTAATACAGGTCTTTGGACATGCAGAGTAGAACAGAAAATAAATGTATAATGGAACTTCTAAGCAGTGCAAGATGATTTCTACTGAAATAGAAATAAAAAAGAAATGTAATGCATTAAACCTATAAAACATGGCAAATCTGTCTGTCCCCCCAAATAATTTTCAAACCCTGTATTGATACCGCCAAGGAGAATATTCACAGACAAAAAGATTAATTTGGTATAAAGGAAAGAACATTCCCTTGACCTGAAGGATTTTTTTTTAATTTTGAATTTGTTCAACAATTTTGTGCTAGTTTTGGCTGGGAGAGAGTCAATTTTCTTCGTAGTAGCTAGTATGGGGCTATGTTTTGGATTTGTGCTAAAAAGAGTGTTGATAATGCAGAGATGTTTTAGTTGTTAAGTAGGGCTTACACTAGTCAAGGACTTTTTCAGCTTCCCATGCTCTGCCAGGTGCACAAGAAGCTGGGAGGGGACACAGCTGGGACAGCTGACCCCAACTGACCAAAGGGATATTCCATACCATATGATGTCATGCTCAGCATATAAAGCTGGGGGAAGAAGGAGGAAGGGGGGGATGTTCGGAGTGATGGCATTTGTCTTCCCAAGTCACTGTTACACGTGATGGAGTCCTGCTTTCCTGGAGATGGCTGAACACCTGCCTGCTGGTGAGAAGTAGTGAATGAATTCCTTGTTTTGCTTTGCTTGTGTGCGCGGCTTTTGCTTTACCTATAAAACTGTCTTTATCTCAACCCACAAGTTTTCTCACTTTTACCTTTCCAATTCTCTCCCCCATCCCATCGGTGGGGAGTGAGTGAGTGGCTGTGTGTGCTTAGTTGCTGGCTGGAGTTAAACCACAACAAATTTTTATGTTACTGGGGTAATTTAACTGGTGCAATGGAATACATCCCGCAATTTTCATCTACCTCTCTGTCTATTGGCTTATCTGAAAAAAGGATAAAAATATATGCTATGGTAATAAGAGTGCTAGCCACGAAAATAAAAACAACTGCACTTAATTTCTTGCTCTACTATAAACACATTTTATAATCTTAACCAAACTGCCTGAACTAAGATCCACAGAAAGATTTAGAGATTATTTCTAAATTCTCAGCAGCTATGACCCCCTGTTCTGCTGTAAGGACCACTCTCCCTAGCCTGTGATCACATCCTCAGCTGCTACGATGCCACTGGTGTTCACAATACTCCAGTGTGGAAACTGCTAATTTAGGATGCCCAAGCAAATCCATGGGGCAGACTCCTGACCTAGCTCTGAGAAAGCTGGTACTCAGGCCAGTGCCATAGATGAAAAGCAAGCAAGATGCATCAACATGGTTTTTTGCCCTGGCTAGTTCATCCTGGTTTTGAGTGGGGCCAGTTAGCTCAAGGTGCGGTCAGATGGAGCTGTACCACCTTCACAGTGTTGGGACTGCCGCTTTGTTAGAGAGGAACTGTTAATGCGGCATCAGAACTTTCTGTTACATGAATGCACAGATATTCAATTCCCTTCCTCCCAATCAATAGATACATGCATATATGTATGATGTCTAACACACAGAAGGGGAGGGAAAACAAAATGTGACTGAAACTGTTGAGTCTTTTAAAATGTTCCTCAGTATCAAAGATATAGCCAAAAATAATTTACATTACACAATGAGTCATGCATCCTGCTTCCATCCCTGAGTAATGGCAGGATGTGGGGAAGAACATGTGCTACCTGCTTAATGAGAATTATGAAGAGATTCATTTAAAACCGTACCAGCTTGCTACCGCAAACTTTCGTATCACATTAAATTAAATCAGTCAGCCAGCAAGCTCTGCTGCTAGACATGCCCTTCAATGCAGACATTGGTGCCTCTCTACCTTGCTGAATGCATCTCTCATACTGTAATTTAGAAAATGATCCCTGGGAATGTTTTACATCTGAGGACTCGGTTCAGACAGGCTTTGGTCTAATAACTGTGGCCACACAAAGCATGATATTAGAAACATCATCTTATATTAGTAAAGGGTCAGCTCAGAATAAAGCTATTGCCATCACTGCTAATCAAACTCAAAAGTGGAACTGGAGTAACACTGAAAATATTAAGTCAGATTTTTTTCATAAAATGATTTGCTTTGACTCTGCTTATGTCCCCATTATACTGTCTCTACACAGCTACTGACAGGAATACAAATACAGTGTGTGTACCTCAAGACAACACAAACTTAAAAGGCTCTGTAAAAATAGAATTGAGTAAACACATCACCATTTGAGCATGGCAACATCATAATGGGACACAAAATCAGGAAAAGTAATTTTACTGTTACACAAAGAGATCAAAATATAATAAGATATGGTAATGCAGAGTTAAGACACCCAAACAATGTAAACTCTACATTGTAATGACCCCATATAATAACCATACCTTTGAATTGCATTGTATTAATTTAAATTATATCCATCCTCCACACCTAGGTGTCACAAAAACTTCAGAATAAAACTGTTGTTTTCAAATATAGAAAAATGGTTGTGATTGGTTTAATTAAATCTGTTGTTTGACTACTCTCATAAGAGTTACTGAAGTGTTGAGATGAGCTTTTCTTTACCGTACCTAAGCATTAAATTTGCTTACTAATAACTACTGGGTTTACTTACAGGTTTTTTTTCCTCACATATAAATCTGTGAATAAGATAATTATGTAGGCAAAGTGAATGGAATGTACATTATTGTTGAAATAATTAATGAGAAAGAACATACTGTTAGAACTGTAATATTTACATGGAAATATTTGGCACTCTCAAAGTTTCTAATTAATTTTAAATGGAACAGTTGAAAAACTAATTTTTCATGAACTGCATGAAAGTCCACAGGGAGAAAGGTGTTATTTCAACAGGGACACATTATTTTCTTTTGCGTATAACAAAGTGGTGAAATCCTTTCGTCATCTACAGATCACATCCTGACATTTCCTGTTGGTCCTAGACTAGTGCCTTAGCAATGTATTTATATACTATATCTGCATATGATACCCTAAATGTTTGTACCAAGTTACACTTGGAAGTTTCAGCATGTCTGTTGACCAGGCAGCTGGCATTTGCCCTGTAATACTGAAGATGGAATTCCTCTGATCTTACATGTTTAATTGGTCCCTTCTGAGCTTCCTCTATAAGCGCAAAAGGAAGGAACTACAAGAGCATCATTCATGTCATCTTTTAACAGGTATTTAAAACAGGTGAGATGAATCAGCTTCTTGAGTTTTCAGGTGCTAGTGAACAGCTTAGGTGGGTGATGCCTGTGACGTATAATAATATATTGTATAACAATAATATGTTGTATTTTCATCCCTTGATCACTTACCATATAACCTCTATTCATATATGTTGTAAGCTTTTCCTTCCTACATGTCTTCATCTGTTTTTTCTGATACTTAGCCTGTTAGTTCATGGATGGTGCTGTCTTCTGATTTCATACTGCGCTTCTGTGGATTCTGCCAGAAGAAAACCCATAAAGAAAGAAATAACTGACATTATGAAGGAATAAGCTTAAGTCATTTTCAGAATGTACAAGAGGAATATCTGATTTTTATCCCAATGTGATTGCAAATGCACAAGGTCTACTCCGGATCCATACGTCATAATGAGAGAGCTAAAACACAATTTCCATCTTCAACAGTACTAGTGTGTAGTATAAGATCAATGCTCTCATCTCATTAACTGTTAGATTCAAAAAGTGGGATTTTCCAATTTCAGTGTGGTCTCTGTGCTCTTTAATAATCATATAATGGTTTTTTCTTGACACAACTAAAAAGTTCGTTTCATGTTACAAACTTACAGTGTTCTCTGTCAGACAATAATGCTGATATACCAACAGTGCAATCAACATAATCAACTGTGATGTTATTCATGGCACGGAAAAATATTCTCTTTATTAGACTTTCCAAATTAAGATGAAAACATTACAATTACCTAAGGTACTTATGATTTTGTCTAAACTTCCCTTTGCATGTAATATTCTAAAGGATATTGGAAGGTGAACGAAGAAAGACCACCTGGTTAATTTTCTAATAGGGAAAAAATGGTTTTCCAGTGACACATTTAGATTACCACATTTGCTTTTGGTAATCTGTCACTGAGGAAAAATGTATCATATAGCATTAGAAGACTGGGGAATAATGCTACGAGAAATGGCAGAAGCATCAATTCTGGGAAGTTTTAAGAAAAGTTAAAAAACAGAAATAAAATCGTATCTTATCTGACCCAGCTATCTATGATCAATTACAGGATTTCCTACAATGAAAATTGCTATAGTATCTAGTGCACAGTGATGTCTAAAGTTATGTGACTGAACAATAAAGTCCTAAAATGGAAGAAGGCTGAGAGGAGATGGGCAAGGGCAATGTGCCTGTGAAGCTCAGGGAATGAAGCAGGGCGTGACTGACCACAGCCCTTGCAAAGAAGTCAGCTTCTTTGCAATATGACTCCTTTGCAAAGGAGGGTGGTCTTTGTTTTAGATAAACAGTTGTCAACACTTGGGTGGATCAACTGGCGCTGTAAATGTTTCTCCCTGAGTTCATTAAAAAAGTGTGAATGTCTCCCTGAATTAGACAGACCAGCATGGGAGGGGAATGAATATGTGGCTCAGCCCAACACAGAGTATAAAAACTAGACAACTAGCAAAAGTGTTTTGAAGAGAGCAATGGGCTTGAGCTGGCATCAACCCACATATTCCTTCCTGGTGATTGGTGATGCCGAGCATCATGATGGTGAGCATATTACAGAGAACAGTAATGTGAATCAGATTGGTATTGTGATTGAACTGTGTACTGCAATTGCTGTATTTTGCTAGGTGTAACTTACATTTGTAGTGTGTTATGCAGTATATTTTATGTCATTCCACTAAATCAGAAATCCTGTGTAACATCAACTATCTTCAAATAAGCAAATATGATATTAAACATTACACCCTCCATGCATGGAATATCTAAAAGACGGTCAGAATATTGGACTCTGGCATGTCATTTTTCTGTTTGTCTTTCAAGCTGGGCATTATTAGACTGTAAAGCCTTGATCTATAAAAAGGTCAGAGGTAAAATTTGTAGTATGAACCTTAAAATCAGTGGATATCTAGGTACCTGAAAAATAACTCTGTTCAGATTAGTTTCTGTATTGTATATTACATTCTTTGTTACATTCTCCTCATCCTTCTCTTCTGCTTTTTGTTGGAATTGACAGCAGTAGAAACACAGTAGATAATGGACAACACAGATTCAAGCAGTGTCAGACAGATAGGAGATTAAAAGATGTCCTTCATTTTACTCCTGTATTTTCTAGCCATCATTAGTCTTTTTCTTGAAAAAAACCCAACAAAACAACATTAAAAAGTATCTGTCTGTCATCACAAGCTATGGTGGAGCCATCAAATTTTGCATTAATATTTTGGCTGGTAAGACACACTGTCAATAGAATAATACAGTTCAGGAGGGAACACAGGAGGTTTCTAGTCCAACCTCATGCTCAGAGCAGGGTCAGTGATGGGGTCAGACCAGGCTGCTCAGGGCTTTGCCCAGACAGATCTTGAAAAGCTCTAACTATGGAGACTGCTCTCTGAGTGCACTGTTCCACTGCTTGGCTGTCCTCATGGTGAAAAAGGCTTTCCTTAGATCAAGCACTGCTGGTTCATGTTGAGCTTGCTGTCTGTCAAGACCCCCAGCACTGCTTCCCAGCTGATCAGGCACCAGTCTGTATCACTGTCAAGGGCTTTTCCTTCCCAAATGCAGGACTTCTTTATAATTTCATAAGATTCCTGTTGGCTCGTTCCTCCAGTCTGACTAGGTCTTTAATGGTAGCTTTGCTCTCAAGTTAAGTGGTCCTCCTAAAACTTGGCATAATCTGCAAACCTGAGGACAGTTCTCTCTGTCACTTCCTCCAAGTCACTGATGAAGATATTAAACATGACAGGTCCCAGAGCAGACCCCTGCAGCTGTAACCAAAATAATGGGGAACTAAACAATAATGAAATATAATATAATGTAGGCTTATGATAATTTGTGAAAATGTAATTATAGGAACATGTTATGCACCAGCAATGCTGCTCAAGAGTCCACCCAACCCTTCACATCTTGATTTAAATATCAAGGATTTAATCAATATGTAAAATGTGATTGCACCACATAGTATTAAGATCAGAGGTAGTATGTTTTGTTCTTTAAGGAGGAGCAGGTGGACAAGGAACAACTTGGTCATTTCATCTAAACAATAATATGGCATAGTGAAATGTAATCTTTCTGTCTTAGAACAAAGACTTTGGAGTGAATAATTGCCTGATTGTGTCAACGGTCCGTGAAGGACCACTTAGTGATGCCAAGTTTAAGTGAACTTACAGGAGAGGTAATTCCGGCAGGGGGAGATCGCGACCACCGACTCAAGGACCACCCACTCAAGAAACCCTCCAACCCAAAAGATCGAGGAAGTAAAAGTCTCAGAAATTATAGTGGGCATGCGTAGTCATTTGCATGGTAGGCGAAGAGTCTTTAACCAATCATTTAGTAGAAGGATAATGAATATGTATTGGCTATGTATCCGTGCATGTATAAAAGATTGTTTCTTAAACTGATTGAACGAACACGATCTTGGGAGGAACTATCCCCCGTGTTCCCGGCGCCGTGAATAAAGAATGCCTGCCTTCTAACACTACATTGGTGTTACGAGGTTTATTCCCGATTTCGGTGACACAGCACTCTACTTGTTACCAGTCATAAGGTAGAGAATGACCTATTAACCATGACCCTCTGAACCTGTACTCTGGTATTCCAAACAGTCTTTTACCAACCTAGTTGTCTACCCATCCAGACCATAACATCGTAACTTGGATACAGACCCAGTTTTGAAATACATCTCCCACACTATCTATTTATATGCACCTGTGAATTAATGAATAACATGAAGATGTATAGTATACCACTAATGTTTTTTTTGTCTTAATTGATGTAGTTACAGCTACAGAATCTTATAACTCTCTTTTTTTTTTGTGAGCCAAAGGCAAATGGCCAAGTTTTCTATGGTGCTTATGTTCTGAATACGTAGTCTGAGACTTAGAGGGGTTCTCAAAGGTTCCTAGTTGTCTAATTTGAACTCAAACTGGGTGTGTACAAATTGGGCATGGGTGCCTGTGTCTTTCAAATACCTCAACAGGTGGCTATCTGAATCTTTGGATAAATACAGAGCATTTATCAAAACAGAAAGGATCCCATCTTATTTACACTAGTATAATGATTTGAACTGTGAAGTTCAGCACAGAAGACTGGGAAAAAGTAAACACTGGCTGTGTGGAAGCCAAGAGAGTTACTGCAAAACTTAATGTGAGACTAACATTAAGATGAGATGACCATGCAAATATCAACTGCCAGAAAGCTAGGGCCAGGGGCACAAGTGTGTGTAGACTTAGGGAGAAGTTTAACAGCAGTTCTGAGGGATTCATTTTGTTTAGCTGTTGGATTTGGGCACTTAAAGAGTCTTCAAGATGCATGTGAGAAGAAATCACCTTCAAAAATGAGACCTTGCTTTCTAAAGTAACAAAAAAATTATAATGATTAATGGAGCAGCATCTAAATTAAGCCTAAATTTTCAGCTATGCCTGTGCTTTTTTGCTGACCAACAAATGATTGTGCATATTAACTACAGATTAAGCTCCTTGCTGAAATGGTCTTTTCTGGACATGAGTTCAGAAATAATTTATGAAAAATGAATATTATCTTGTTTTATTGTCAGTTGCATGGCTCTAATACAAAGTGATCTGCCCAACAGAGCAGCATGAGGGACCATAATATTTTGGAAACATTTTTGCTACAATTAATTTTTGCAGGTGAATTCAGAGCCCATAGGACTGCTCTATTCAGTTTCAGAAAAGATGCACCTCAAGCAGAAGTAATGCACATTTTCTCAAATTGCCCAGACAGTGTCCTTCAGCTGTGACCAGAAAGAAGCACATTTGAGAAGTTTGGTCTCTGTGCCTATTTCATCCTTGGCCTCACTGCTTTGCCTCATACAAGGGTGTCAGTTAGTGTCAATTATGATGGTGGTTTTTCGTGATGTGGGCATCTGTCTGCTAGGAATTGGACAAACTGCCAACTTACTACATCTGAGCTGCAAAACAGCTATCAGATGGCCACAGTTTTCAATCACCAGCCATCTGGGTTGAACTTGTAGAAATGATTTATAGGGCAAAAATCTTTAAATCATGTGTATTTCAACTTCTTTTCAGGTACATATGGCTGCACCTATGCTAGCACATTTAAATAGGATGAGGTTATGTGTCCAGCACTGCCTCAAATTTATTCACACTGTTTAACTGGAGGTGTTGGGGGTGTCATTGAGTCATCAGTGTCCTCAGTTCCTCACCAGGAAAAGTTTGATGCTGTTGGTCCCTTCCTCTTTGATTTTTGGTATCTGCCTGTGCTTATTTTTATACTTTTTCTTAACACAGTCTGTATATGTGAGCTTTCTCTTCCTTGGTTCTCAGTTATTCAGTTTTCTGTTCTCTGTTCTGCCTAAACTGCTTTAACAAGATATTACTCCTACAGTGACCACTGATGGATGTGGTGGGTTGACCCTGGCTGGACACCAGATGCCCACCAAAGCCGCTCTATCACTCCCCCTCCTCAACCGGACAGGGGAGAGAAAATATAAAGGAAGGCTCATGGGTCGAGATAAGGACAGGGAGAGATCACTCAGCAGTTACCATCACAGGCAAAACAGACTCGACTTGGGGAAATTAGCTTAATTTATTAACAATCCAATCAGAGTATCATAGAACCATAGATTCATAGAACACCAGGACCTCAAGGATCATCTGGTCCAACCTTTCTAGGAAAGAGCACAGTCTAGATGAGATGGCCCAGCACTCTGTCCAGCTGAGTCTTAAAAGTATCCAGCTTCGCGGAGTCAGCCACTTCCCTGGGGAGATTATTCCAATGGTTGACTGTTGTCATTGTGAAAAATTTTCCTCTCATGTCCAATCGGAATCTCCCTAAGAGTAACTTATACCCATTACCCTGTGTCCTCTCCATGTGACTACTTGTAAAAAGGGAGTCTCCATCTTCTTTGTAACTTCCCTTCAAGTAGTGATACAAGGTGATGAGATCACCCCTAAGCCTCCTTTTCTCAAGGCTGAACAAATCCAGTTCTCTCAGCCTAAACTCATACGGCAGGCTTCACCATGGGCTGCAGGGGAATCTCTGCTCAGGTGCCTGGAGCACCTCCTCCCCCTCCTTCTTCACTGACCTTGGTGTCTGCAGAGTTGTTTCTCTCACATATTCTCACTCCTCTCTCCGGCTGCATTTGCACAGGTTTTTTTTTGTTCCTCCTTCTTAAATATGTTATCGCAGAGGTGCTACCACCGTCGCTGATTGCCTTGGCCTTGGCCAGTGGCGGGTCCGTCTTGGAGCCGGCTGGCATTGGCTCTGTTCGACATGGGGGAATCTTCTAGGAGCTTCTCACAGAAGCCACCCCTGTAGCCCCCCCCCTACCAAAACCTTGCCACGCAAACCCAATACAGTGGGCCACTGAGACTTTTGTTTAGAGTCTGGGATGTCTTGTACAATTCACATTCTACACAGAATTACAACTAGCTACACTGTAAGTTACATCTATCCTAGACCAAACTTGACTGCTTTGATAATTGTTATCACAGCTAAAACAAGGTAAAATTGACATATGCCAGGACAAGCCCAAACAAGTCTGGAGACCATGCCCTGTCAGGTCAATACAAACACTGTGTCCTTTAACTAGCAATGAGAAAAGATCCTGTTTACTGGACTACAGACGTGGTTTCAGAATGACTCAGGCTTTCATCTGGCCATGTTGGAGGCAAAGGAAGATGCCCTTCCCAGGTTTTTATCTGCAGGACTTGCTGAAGTTCACTGGGTACAGTGAGCTGAATGTCCAAAGTGACAGTCAAATACCCTAAACAATATGCCTGGCTTGCACCTAAGCACTTCCACATTTTAAGAATGAAATGCCACCAATTCTGTTGTATTTTGATATGCTTAATTCTTAAATGTTATGCATAGATATTTGTTTTTCAATGCAGTAATCATCTGAAAAGAACATTCACTTCAACAATGCAAACGTAGTGTGAACTAAATGTAAATTCTGCTTTATACTTTTAATTAAGAATACTACAAACTGTAACGACAGCCATCGAGTTGATTTGGAATTCCATCAGTGAAGTGCAAATGTGAAACATATGGAAAATATAGTTTAAGTTCCCTTTACTAGGTTGCACATCTCTGTCAGCTGTCAAGGACCAGCAAAATGCATAATCCAATGTGCATTGTAAATTCTGCTGAGCTGAACAGCAATATCTCACCGCCTGCATGTCTTGCCAGCTGCAGGAGGAGCAACAGTGAGTAGCAGGTAAGTGGAAAAGGGTCAGCTCGCGGCAGCGATGAAATTCTGTGCTACTGTTCAATGAGATCTAGCTTTGAGAGATCTTTCACGGGTAAGCTTTTACTAAGATAAACAGACACATTTAACCTTACTGCTACAGACGGAGATTGCTGAATGCTTGGTCTTTCCTTCCTGATAACTCAGCCATGATGTGTTTTGAACTGCCTTGGAACAAAGGACAAAGTGTCCTTGGATATGACATCATTTAATTAAGAACCTGTAGTTTCACTTGACTACCTGTAGCAACCCTGTTGAACGAGTGACATACTAAACACAGTATGGGAATTAAATTAACATTGGTTATTATTGTCCTTGGGTATAGGCATGAAACTGAGTTATCTTCAGGATGAAAAAGGTGTGGGTTCATGTCAGGTAGAATTCATTTAACTAAACTACAGTGACTACAAGAGATCTACAGTAATTACCCCTGAGGCTCCCATTACTGTCAATAAAGAAAAATAGACACCTTGAGAAGGCAGTTTATCTCATGCTAAAGTGCATGCCTAAAACAGGCTGAATCATGGCCTAGAAAGTTTGCCTCTCAGGATGAAAAAGAAAAAGCTTCTTTGCAGGTAACATGAAACTGGGTAAAAATCTGCATATGGGCAACTGCTGCAGACTAGCTAACATCCTGCAAATTCAGACTTGCTTTCCATGCAGCAACCGCACTTGTTGCTTTTCAAGTGTGTGCACACACGCTAACACAGCAGGATTTTTCATACGAAGATGCCTCAATCTCAACAAGGAAACTGGATCTAGTCCACTCCTAAGGGTATGGGGAAGAAGTACAGGGGTCCCAAGCTATTGCTGGAGGATAGTCAAGAATTGCTAAAGAATTCTACTGTCCTACGTGAGGTAGAAAGGCATGGAGGGCATGAGCAGCATGGGGGAAGAGGGCAGGAGACTGTTGTGAGGAGGTTTTAATTCATTCATGGGGACGAGAAAAATCAGTGTGGAAGATTTTGTAGTGGGAGTTCTCCATTTATTTTTCTTATGGTGTCATTTTAATCACAAATTCTCTTTTTCTATGATGCTACTGTTTGCACAATTTTTCTTATTGGATTGCCAGTCTTTCCAGGAGAGCAACTTCTTTCAGCTCCGGTAGGAAATGGCTAACCTTGCTGCTTTCCTTTCCATGCCATGGAGAAGCCTTTATTATGACTGCTTAACAGCTGTGTTGGGATATCACAAGGAATATTGAGGGGAGTGCTGCTTTTGCTTACAGTGGTGTTTCCTTGCAGTAATTTCCTAGCTTGAGTGAGCTATCCTGACAAGCTGGAGCCTATGCACAGGGCTCCCTCCCACACCTTTGCTGTGAGCTCTAAATTATTAAGAAAACAAAAACACACTCTGAGAAATCCTATCAAATGGATTCTACTGTGGAGTGCCTATTCTCAAACTGCTGCCTAGCACTGACTCAAAAACAAAAGCGCTTTTACATAGATGAATAACAGGTAGGGATGTCAAACGGGATTATTAAACTGTTTACACCAGTTCACAGCCAGCTCAGTACCCACTGTTGTGGATTTAGGACAGTTGTTGTCCCTTGCCATCACTGAAGCAGTATGGATGAGATTCAACAAGGACCAAGACTTGGACCTTGGTCTCCACCCCACAATATGCAATTGTGCTTAGTTTATTATAAAGCTTTTTTCTTTAATTCATTTGAGATCTATATCTGAGTTATGATCTCTTTACAGTTACTGGTTTTGCCATGGATTGTAGAGATCTCAAGGGCATTAGAACTTTACAGTATTTCCATTGCTTAATCTCAAACTTTTTTTTAATTTGCATTGAAGTATCAGGATATCCAAATGCAATGCAGAAAGTCACTGATCTGAGCTGACCACCATAATGTACAGGTTAGTCATCTGAATACTATCTCTGCTTGATTATGTAGCTTTTGGCTGATGTCTTCAGCCTGAAATACAAAATCAATGCTTCATATTCTAGCTGTCACGTCATATTGCATTACTTGATACTTCGCATAATGGTCTGCTACAAGAAATCACAACACAGTAAGCTTTTGCAGTCTATTACAGTTATTGCTTAGTAATTCCTAATATTTGTGATGGGAGATGTTAATGATGCATTACTGTTCTTGCATTTGTTTGAATTTTATATAGCTAGTATATTGTTCTTTTATCCATGTCCTTTAGCAGCAATGATAGTAGCCAAGATGAGATTTTTGCAGGTTATGGAGTACAAGAATTATATACACTGACGTGGAGGGAATATTGCTGCTCTAGCCAACCTAAATAATATGGAGTAATAAATGTAGTCTTTTCTTTATTATTTCTCTCCATCCATGCTATTCAAATCAAAGAAATTTAATTTGAATTGTCTCACTTCAGCTATAAATATGCTATGGAAAGTCTGTGCAAACATCAGTTTAGAAATAGAGTGTCTGATTTGCAGTAGCATTATACTAGGTCTGCTGAAAGCTGCAGTGAAATGTACATTCAAATGAAGTCTCAAGTTAGTGGTTATCTCTCTGTGTGCTTGCCTGAATCGAATAAGATTATAACACCTGCAATGAAAATCTGGCTGGACGAAAGTTTGCATCTGTCACAACAATGGATCAGTGCCCCCCTATTACAATATACAGTGTTAAAAAGAAGCCCAAAGGCAAGCTGTAGTAAGAAATTGGACATTTTTAGTTAAATTACTTGTTATGCCATCTGGACTTCAGCTGCTGCAGTTAGAGAACTTTCAGGTTTTGCAGAAACCTGAAAGACATTCTCTCTCTGCTGGCACCTGGAAACCTAAAGTGGAATTAAGATTCAATTTTTAAATATTTTAAAATACCCCTCTCAAAGTATTTCTGATTGATGAAATTGAAACAATACATTTTCACAGAGGAGTAGGCATTATAGGATAGCATAAAGACAGTTATTAAAGACTGTCTTTATAAATCAATTTCCCATCTTCAAGTGCCAGGCAGTTAAAAGTCTTTTATTTAAAATTATTATTTAAGAAGCCTATTGTAAAAATCATACATCTTTTGAAAGACCTAACAGCTAGCTTTCTGATTTGCAAAAAAGTAAAAATAGTATTTTGTGCCTGGACTTTGAAGTCTAACCATAAAGCAACAGCACACACCTTGATTTTATTGCTTCAGTTACTTGCAGTTCCTAGCCTATGAGGCCTTGAATGCTTTTGGATGGTCTGTTTAGTCCTGGTTGCTATACTTAGATCAGCAAAAATCATGATATATGTTTCTGTGGATAAATATTGGCACATCCACATGTTCACGGACACACAAACACATACTCTCTCTCACTATATACGTCTCATACACAAAACACATAATACTAGCATTACGTGGGTGGCTGAGTGTGCCACCCATTTTGTTGATATGCTTTCTGATACTCATAAGATTCATTAATATACAAAGGGATTTGTGAATAATAACCAGTTCTAATATAATATGAATAATAGAAAAAATGCAGAGAATTAAACTTCATTTTAAAATAAGCAAAATCCTATACATGTACACTATTTTCTACATTTTCTCAATCCATATTTTTCAGCAGTTGTAGTCCAGTAGTACTAATTAAAGATTCATTTAACGTTCCTACAGTGAACGTCACTTCTGTATATTGACCAGGAAAGGCGGGAAGAATTTGAAGTTCTTACAAACTAGCAAAATCTTTCAGAGAACTACCTTTTCCCTTGTTAAATCACTTGCCGATTGAGTCGTTTCCTGTTATGTCATGGCTTGTGTTCATGTTGCAATGGTAACACTACTTGGAAAACAAATGTACATTGATGTATTTTTCTAACATACTTTCTGAGTTCCAAAGCAATTCTGAATTCTCTTACGATGCCATCCTTCATGAAAAACAAAAGAAAACAACAACCCCCCCCATTCTTGCTGCAAAGAGAAGCTTAGAAACATTTTACCAGAAGGTAAATTTTATATGAAGTTAATTATGAAATATTTTCTAACCTGACAATAGTTTTTGCACATCTGGATCTGTCAGTACAGGTTCAATAACAGTATACGGAGAACACACAGCCCCCTAAATTCTCTCCTAATACAAGCTCACCCTTTTTTTTTTGTCCACTTACATCAACAGGGAATGTTGCCCTCTTTGTATCTAATGGTCAAATAAGAGATGTAGAAGCATTCCTTCTGAATTCTAAGTGATTAGTCTCAGCAATCCCATTGCCATTGTCTGTGTTTGACAGGTCTGTGATATTCAATATCTTTCTGGATGACCCTCCTTTCTACCACTGACAGAGTTACTTCAAGAATTTAACTTAAATGTGAATGACTCATTTTTAGACAGCTGAAATTATGTGAGATGAACATTTGCTTCAGTGGTAATTTGTACATCAAACAAGAAGTCAGACACATTTTCATTTTGGCCCACTGAAGTAATAGAGAGCATTTAAGCTCTTAAATATTTCTGAAGCAAATCAGATTAAAAGGAAAAAATCTCTTTTGATTTATCAGTTGAATATGGCTAATTAAGTTCTCATTTTTCTGATTTGTAATTATGGTCATCATTTTTATATTGCATGTTGATTTTGCAGCAATATTTGACTATGTTTTAGTAGAGGAATGTCTATTATTGACTTTCCTACTCGTTGATAAAGTTGACATTTTGGTGTTTGATACTTTTTCTTTCTTTCTTTTCCTGTATCGTTCATTGTTAGTTTTTTGAAGTCACTGTCCCCAGTAGTAAAAATTTAGCTTATGAACTTATGCTGTGTCAGCACTGCGAGTGCTTCAGGAAGGCTATATTGCTCTTAAAGGCACATCAGTGATAGAAAAGATACTTTTGTTGTTCTAGCATGTAGCATAACTGTAGGTATGTAAATGTTTTTCACTCAAAATCCTTCCTTCTGGGTTATTTGCTTGTTTTGCCTCTCTCCTTACAGAAACAGTCAGACTTGAGCTAGACTTAAGCTCTTTCTTTCAAATACCATTTTCAAAAGAACATATTAATTGCTCTTAATCAAAAGCAATTTATGCATTATAAAGGATCTCAAAAAATTAAACACGTATCTACTAATTGCTTTCGCATTTATTGTGCCTTTCTTTTCTCTTTATTTACTTTGGCAGAGTCAGACTTTAACAGAATTTAGATCAACCATATTAATTCAAATTATCTTCATCTGTGATTGATGCCAGGATGTGCTTTCATGTTCTTATTCACTGTTTTCAGCTGTGATGGGCAGTAAGCTCCAAAGGAAAACAACAAGCAAAAGAGTAATGCTAAATCCTTAGACCACCATATTTGCAAAATGGCTGTGTGTTCAAGTCCAGTTGTTTTCATGAACAATTTCAGCACTCTAAATTACCCAGTGACAACTTGAGTAATTACTGAAATACAAATCTCTTTCAGCATATAGAGTACTTGGGAACAATTTTCAATAACCATTTTGCATATTCTGCATTCCAAATTCGTTACTAATGCTGAGACACAAGACTGTTTTTATTCTATGGCTGGATGTTTTTCAAGCTTATAGGACATTTAAAATGGCAAAAAAGAACAATTCTGTTTTGAACATTTGCACTAATACAAACTGCATTCCATGAATATTCATAATACCTTCTCTTTCTATGACATTTTTAGAACAAATATTGCCTGATAAAAATGTTTTGTAAAAAGAATTGGAGGTTAAAATGCCATCAAACAAAATTTGCAGAATTCACTGTCTATATAGGTTAACAATACATTTCTGCAATATCTGACTATAATTATAGGATTACAGGATTCTGACCGAAGTGTTTGATGTTAGTTTTCTGAATTTGTCCTCAAAGTTATTTCATTTGTGGTTTAGCCTTTCTCTATGTATCCATATTTCTATCTGTCTTTTTGCATATTTGTATGTCTTCTGGCTGGCAGAAAAGTCAAGAAACTAAATATTTTTTTACAAATTAGTTCAGACTGATTTAAACTGCTAATGACCGCCCTTTTTACTCACTTAACTTTCTTTTTTTATTTAACAGACAATGTCCTTTTAATACATGTCATCTATGCATATAGTTCACTAAATTTTTTAAATAAACTCCATGCTTTAATTTATAATTTGAATAATCACATGTATGCATGAAGAGCTCAGGAAAAGAGGATGCCTTTTATGAAAAAACAGAAATATAGATATACATACTTAATTACCAGTTTTGTTGAAAATGCATTTAGAAATCTCCAGTGGTATAAAATCCAAGTATTCAGAGTTTTGTCAAACTTTCACATCATATAAGCTAAAAGGTTTTATTTCTGAATGAACACAGTAGCTATCCAAGCAAGAGAAAAAAAGAGTTGTATGAGATTCTTGGTGATAAACAAATAAATATTGATTTTTTTTTTTTAATGACTTCAGGCTAGTTAGTATGTTTTCAGTCAATTTCTAACCAGCAATGAATTATCCCTAGGATTCTTTATTTTGATCCTCAAGGTCTTCTACCAGCATAGCTACAGAATCATGTCTGAAAGATACTGTCACAGGTCCTTATCCTCGCTTCTAGGCAGGAATATATATATATTTGTGTGTGTGTGTGTATACACACATATATAAGCACACATGTTAACCCATGTTTTTAAGAGCTCTAGTGATGAAGGTAACTCAGTCTGTGCTGCTAGCTTTAGCCAATTTCAATCAATTTCCACTTCAATTTTTGTCATTAGAAAATCTCTCCATTCTACTTTATTTTTTCTGTTGTTTGATATGGACACAGAGAAAGGATAGATCCTTTATTTACTGAATCTTGTTTTGTGTCTGAAAACTATCATGTTGTGTTCTGTCTTTCTAGAAATATAGTGTCCAAAACAGTGTACCACTTCAGCTGAGGTGTTGCCAGTACATAGCAGAGGATCAGGCTGCTTCATGTGTTTTATGGGTTATATTCCTCTTTGTTCATGTAAATATGATTTTTTTTTTCCTTTCGTAACAGCAGGACTTTGTAATTCGGTGTTCAACTTGTAGTGTAGAATAATATTTATTCTTTTTGCATCAGAACTGTGACTTGTATTTGTGTAGCAGTGTATCCTTGCATAATTTTAGTATCCTTTATTTGTCCCCACTGAACAGCAAATTTAAGAAGCATATGAAAATATTGAATAATACTAGACTGAGGACAGAACCCTGGAAATCCCTACTTGATACAGCCTTCATTCTGACAGAGAAACATTAATATTGTCTCTAGTCTGTATTATTTTCATCTAGATTATGTCTCCTAAGGCTGCTTATAAGAATGTCTGTCAAAGCCTTACTCAGGTCAGCATATATGTAATCTACTTTTTCTTCTCTATTAACAAGGTCTGCTACTCTCTACTAGAGAGAAATTATGTTTTGGTTGACACAATCCATTCATGACAAATCCATATAACTTGTCACTCACCTCCTTATTTTCTTATATCTGCTGCTAGCGGCTGTTATAGCTCCTAATTGCAGTAGAGCTATGTTTTGAAAATTGATGCAGAAAAGCAGTAAAGGTATTAGTCTTCTTATTATTAGTTGTGGTTAGCTGTACCTCTCTGCTGAACAGCAGACTGACCCTTTCCTTTGGTTTTTCACTTGTCACTAATATACTTGAAATTCTCCTAGTCCTTTGCTAATTGCAGCTCTTTTTTTTTTGCCTCTGTGGTTCTCATTTTGTCCCTATATGCTCATGCTATACTTTCATGTTCATCCTTATTAGCCTGGCCTAGTTTCTGCTTTCTTTTTGTTCATTTCTTTTTTAAATCCATGAAGTGTTCTTCATTTAGACAAGTAGGTCCCTTACGATATTTTCTGTCTTTCCTCTGTGGGGGGATAGTTTGTGCTTAAGCCTTTTAAGTCTTTGTTTAAAGAACTGCCAGATTTTTTAAATATCTTTTCTGCTCAGACTAACCTCTCAGGATATGCAGTCCACCAATTCTCTGAGTTTATTGAAGTCTTCTTTCCTGAAATCCATTGCTTTTACTTTGCACTTCTACCCTAAAAAATCTCGCTGCCTTATGATTCCTTCCATCTCAACATTCTTCAGTTTGAAAGGGAAAAGAAGCCTGGAAGATCTTCCTCTCTGATGCTTATCTCCACCAACAGTGGCCACAAGTACATTCCGCAACTTGTTGGGCATATCTGTTCTTTTGCCATCTGGGTGTCAGGTTAGCTGGGATACTAGGACAACTCTGGCAGTTCCTTAAAAAAAGCCTTACTCTCTTCTTCTGGGTTTAATATAAACCTACAGCAGGCTTCCTTGCTAGATGGAAACTACTATGTTTAGTAGTAGTATAGTATGTATAACTACCATTATATTTTTCAGCACAACTGAAGAACATTTCGGTGTTGTACCTATTTCTGTATTCTGGTCCCCAGAGTAGTCTATAATATGCAAGGAAACATTGCTTTTCCTATGCCATTTGTTTGCCTGTGTTTAGTGTGTTGTATGCTTTTTCAGTAAAATCCTATTCATGTAAATTGTCTTGGCACTTGCCATAACCAAACTTGTAAAAATTGGATTCTTGCTCTAATTACAGAGGAAGATGTCAGGCTCCTCTGTTTACTTCTTTTAGAAACCTTGTCTTAGTATGCAGTCATTTAAGATGCTTGGCAAGCCAAGCCTGTATGTTCCTTCTTGGTCCTTCTTTGGCTCTGTTGTGCATATTCATAATGCCTCTTGGTAGATTCAGGCTACCATTTTTGTAGAGCTGGATTTTTAGAAACATTTGTTATGTTGTTGACAGCAATAAACCCAAGGCATTATTCTATTTCTAATGGTCCAAATATGAGCTATTACCAAAATTTCTGAAACTTTTTCAGCTTTATGACCTTTAGCACTGTGTTCCTATCAGCAGTAACAACAGCTCAGGGAATGATCCAAAATGCACGGAGACGGCAGTAGCGGAAGAAAGAGATGATGACTAGAAGGGGACAAGCAATGTCCCTGTGTGGCATTAAGTGGCAAAACCTCCAATTTGGCAAGAAACCACATACTTTCTTCACACTGTGTATCCCCTCATGGGAAAATCCTGATGTCACTAAGCTGTTTTCTGATAACAGTAAAAAAACCCATTTAAAACCACCAACAAATTGCTATTCAGATGAAAGGAGCATTATCCTCTACTTCAGTGGAAAGCTTCTGTTTCTCCGGTCCTTAGTAAAGATTTCAAAAACAGGTACACATACCTTTGTGACTTCTGTTAAGCAACCAGTGAAGAAGCTCTGTGGACACAGGGATTTACTGGTAAATACGCTAAGTCACTGACTTTGTTTGATAATAAACACTTCATATGACATGTCTAAATAACAAATGTAACATAAACTCTCTTGACAATTCAAATAACTTATTTAACAAAGCCATAGAGGTCAAGAATATTTCATGACTAATTTTGTGCTTTACTTTGGTTGGAAATAAATGGCTCATGCACTACATTTCGTGATTTGTTGAATGAAAAACAAAAATAGGCCTTTATTTCCAAAGAATGGTAGCTACCTTCATGTTTCCAAAAACTGCGAGAAAAAGTGGGTTGCCTTACAGACTACAACTTTGGGTTTGTCTTTTGAATTGACCCAAATGTAACTGATTTTAGGGGAAAAAATAACAACTCATCTAACTTACTAATGAATACTTATAAGTCTTTAATTAAGCATATAAATCACAGCAAACCATTTGAATCTAATTTTTTATATGCCACTGCTTTGGAGCTAAGTTCTTATTGTTCTGAAAATTAAAAACTATGTCGGTGACTTTCACACGTTCTTGTTACTTCATAGTAACAGTGAAAGTTGTACAGCTCCACACTGGAGCAAAATGAGCAAATTCTCTGAGATGTATTTCACCTGCCTCCACTGTCTAAATGTGAGGCATACAGTCCCGGCCAGTGGCTAGGCCATTTCTATGGAGAGGCGGTGGAGAAAGGCATCTAGTAGGTAATTCAGCACATGTCCCAGCAGGTACTTAAAATAAATGAGACAAATTGTCCTCCAGAGATGCTTCTTTCTCTGTTGGCTCTAGACAGAGCCTAGATCACTACTTTGAATCCAGCACACTATCAGACATCCTTCAGTCCACTCACAATCTTCTCTTGTGCCCAGAAAGTTTCCTTTCTGACCCATTTGGGTCCTGGCTAGTATATCTGGTGCCCGCTGCTCTCAGCCATCCCTCAGGCTGACCAGTTCTCTGCTGTGACTCTCTTTCTTGCTCTGCCCTAGCGTCTCTGAAAGCCTCTCTCTCTGAGAAAGTTCTCCGAGGCAGGAATAACCTCCTCCTCCTTCCAGAGAAGAACATTTGACACACTTACTCTTCTGAAGGAAGGCAACATATAGTCAGAATAAACACACCAGACTGTCACATACTGCAAGGAGAAAGAGAAAGACCCGTTCCACAGTATCTTTTAATGGCAAAAATGCAGCTACAAGTCCATATCAGATACTGCAAGGATTTTAAGTTGAGTTTCAGGTAGACATATAGAACCACAGTCTAATCATCAGTTATTCCAGCCTGAATCAGATGGAAAGCTTATAAAAACAAAAATATTTTTGGAAGAAATTTTTGTGTTTAAGTACTCGTAGTTTTCCTACATCCTTGTTATATTCACTACCTCATTTCCTTTAAAAAGTTCACGGAGATCAGGAGAGGCTCCCGATGACTGGAAAAAAGCAAATGTTGCAAAAAGATTTGAAAAATGGTATGGGAAATGTGTGGAAGTCAGTCTCACTTCAGGCCCTGGGCAAATCATGGTGCAAGGCCTCTTGGCACACACTTCTGGGCAAACGAAGGAGAAGGTGAATGGGAACAGCCTAAATGTATTTACCAAGGGGAAATCACACCTGACAAACCAGGTTGCCTTCTGTTATAAGACTGGCTTTGTGGGAAAGACCAGAGACCGGTTTGGGGAAAGCAGTGGATGTCACTTACTTCAAGTCAAGTAAGGCTTCTGGCAGTATCAAAATTGTTCTTGTACCTGAGTTAGGATGTTGCAGCCTGGAAGGGTGGACTACTGAATGAATGATCACAATGACTCTCAGAGAGTCATGGTTAATCAGTCATACTCTGTCTGGAGTCTGGTAACAAGTGAAGAGCTAGAGGGGTTTGCCCCCTACTTCCAAACAAAACCATTTGAGTTTAACAGAATGTTCTTCAGCCATAACAGCTTAAAAACATAGGATACTATGGAAAAGAAGTTTGCCCTGCCAGGAGGGAAACAGTGATGGTTGTTTCGCCCGCCATTTCCAGTAAGAGCCTTGCATTTGGGGCATTTGGCCAAGTAGTGGATGATCCATATTTGATTTCCTCTTACAGTTGACAGGATTTAAATCTATTTTCTATTTCATAGGTGTCAAGGTATAAAACGGAAAGAGAAGAAATGGGCTGTGTAGACATGCCAGAAGGGAGGAGCCCTGTTTTCTGCTTCTGGGACTGTTCATGAGTTTTACAAGAGTCAAGTGTAGCATTAAATACAGAGTGGGTCTGGGAATTAGAAGACATGATGTTTCCCAAAGACCTGAGAAACCCATTGTGACAGCCATTTTCAGAGTTTATTTAGCACACTGACATCGCTACATCGTTCATGAAATGCAATGTGCTCATTTTTTAAAGAAAACCAAACACCATAGGTGCTGTTTACCTCTTACACTAGCCTACTCATTACAGCATTCACAGCCAAAAAGCGTTTCCATTAAAAAGTTCAAGGTGAAGGATATTTCAGCTTTGAGCTTCTTACATGGGTTCATGAAAGGCAGGTCCTGCCTGACCAACCTGATCTCCTTCTATGACCGGGTGACCCGCCTAGTAGATGAGGGCAAGGCTGTGGATGTTGTCTACCTGGACTTTAGTAAGGCCTTTGACACGGTCTCCCACGGCATTCTCCTGGAGAAGCTGGCAGCTCATGGCTTAGATGGGCATACACTTTGCTGGGTAAGAAACTGGCTGGATGGCCGAGCCCAGAGAGTGGTGGTGAATGGAGTGAAATCCAGTTGGCGGCCGGTCACGAGCGGTGTTCCCCAGGGCTCAGTTCTGGGGCCAGTTTTGTTCAATGTCTTCGTCAATGATCTGGATGAGGGGATTGAGTGCACCCTCAGCAAGTTTGCAGATGACACCAAGCTAGGCGGGAGTGTCAATTTGCTCGAGGGAAGGAAGGCCCTGCAGAGGGATGTGGATAGGCTGGATC
>WAAD01020597.1:58473-97240 GCA_013389945.1 Fregata magnificens
CTTATGAGGAGCGGCTGAGAGAACTGGGGTTGTTTAGTCTGGAGAAGAGGAGGCTGAGGGAAGACCTTATCGCTCTCTACAACTACCTGAAGGGAGGTTGTAGGGAAGTGGGTGTTGGACTCTTCTCCCAAGAAACTAGCGATAGGACGAGAGGAAATGGCCTCAAGTTGCGTGAGGGGAGGTTTAGATTGGACATCAGGAAGAATTTCTTTACCGAAAGAGTGGTTAGGCATTGGAACAGGCTGCCCAGAGAGGTGGTGGAGTCACCATCCCTGGAGGCATTCAAAAAAGGTGTAGACGTGGCACTCCAGGGCCTGGTTTAGGAGGCATGGTGGTGTTAGTTGACGGTTGGACTTGATGATCTTAGAGGTCTTTTCCAACCTTAATGATTCTATGATTCTATGATTCTATGACATGGAGTTTGAAACTGCTCAGCATGAGAATGAAAATAGCATTAAATTTCCAGCCTGCTGTTTGAATGATACAGCTGCCAGGCACTTATAAAAGGAATGGTACAGCAGACTGTGTTTTCCTTCTTAAAAGTCAGCTTTGCTTTGTTTCTTAAAGGTTGATGTACCCAGCCTCTAGATCCCAAGAGACCAGAGTTAGGTGCCTAAACTCCAGAGATGGATATGATTCCACATATCTCTCTGTGTTTAGTGTATTTTATGATGAAGGCAATTCTTAGTTTGTATACGGGATTTTTATAACTTCAGTGGAGACCACACTCTGTCCCCAGACATGATAGGAGACCTATTGGGGCTTGGGTTTCCATTTGATAGCAGCAGCAAACACCAGAAACTGAAAGTACTTAATGAATTTCATTCACTGATTTCACGAAGCAGCAGAGCCTGAGAGAACTATCAATATCCAGCATTGAACCCTAATGGCAATTCCTGTTTATTCACTGTCTTGTGAGTGTCTATAGTTCATATTTTCCATCATCCATTTCTTCTTCTGAGGCAAAAAACCCAACACTTTGTATTCCCACTCAGTGTTTGTGCTCTTTATATATGCCCAGTATCATGCTATGCATTTTTATTATCTGTGCTGTAATAGAAAACAAATAAAAACAATGTTATAAATCCAATAAAACAATAGGGGAATATACAATATAGGGCCTTGGAGAAAATGTGTGTGAATAGCAGGTAAAAACTAAAATGTGAAATACATATTGATCTTTTTGTTATGACTGAAGAATGCAGAGTGCACAAACAATGGTGGGAAGGATGTATGTGTGGGTCTTTCTCTTCTGGCATCACTGAATTTATGTAGTCAGCCCTCAAGCAGCAGACAAACAAAGCTAATACTTCATCATCGTGATTATTGGGTGATACGTATTATGAAGGGTGTATCTCCACTAGTAAGGATAAAGTTCAGCTTCTCATTATGAGCTTGATTGTTCAATCTTTTCCTAAAGTTCTCTAAAAAAAGGCCAACATGGGGTTGGCTGAAATTACCTGAAGATGCCATTTTCAGATGTTTTTTGTCTGTAGCAGGAAACCCTGAGCAAAAAAAAGCTCACAAAAATTTTAAGATCAAATCCCATTGACTCCATTAGGGCCAGAATTTCACTAGTGGCTTTTTAAAAATACCTCTTTAATTTATAATTTATAGGGCATTTTTACCTTGCACTGCTCCCTGAAAAATACCAGCAATTGCCTTGAGGCATTTCAAATAAACTTTTAGCCAGACTTTACTTCCTACCTTCAACAATTATAGCCTCTCCTTGCAATTGTTTGGTGACACATAATGGTGATGTTTTGCTGTGACCTGAACCCTGAAGAAAAATATATCTGCCCAAGTCATTATTTGAAAAATGTCAAAGCTTCTTAACTACTTGTATTCATTAAAGTATGTAGTTCCTTTAACATCTCTTCCTATTGCAAATATCCTGAAACGGGACACTCTCCTAATGTAATTGTGAGGTGCATCTGTGTGATGCAAGACATAGGAAGAGAATGAAACTTCCCATACTTGGTGGACATTCCATGACCTGCAGACAAACCATTCAAGGTACTCACACTTTTCCTGATATTCTTCTAATACTGT
Organism: Fregata magnificens; assembly: GCA_013389945.1. Classification (NCBI taxonomy): domain Eukaryota; kingdom Metazoa; phylum Chordata; class Aves; order Suliformes; family Fregatidae; genus Fregata; species Fregata magnificens. Next base: position 60,526 of record WAAD01020597.1, read on the forward strand.
AAAATCATAACATACTTAAAGTCTAATGAATTTCTACAAGAAAATTCTCTTTGAGACTGAGTACTCTCTAGAAGTGAAAAGCAACAAGTTGGTTCACCCTGAAGGATTAAAATTATGATGGTTTTAACTCAGCAAAGTCCCTATTTGAAAGTGATGGCAGAGTTTTGTATGATTACAGACTGCAACATCTAAGCCTAAAAATAAAAAGTGCTGTATTATGAAATTGCCAGTCTCATACATTTGTTTAATTTCTAAAATATGAAAGCATTCTAAACCCTTTTTTTATAAAGAATTTTTACAATATTTGAGTCAACTGCATTGTGATTCTGCCTAAAGATCCAAGATACCACGATAACAGAAGTATTTCATAATACTGAGAACATATCTATTCTGTACTTGAGTTGCACCTTATTCCCCAAAACAGTGTTCATGTGATCCAAGTTAAAGTGAACTGAAGGTATCCATGAGGAAATTTTTTTTGCCTTCACTTCAATTACAGAACCATATTTTGATACATAGTTTAAATGAGTTGCTTTAAGTGGGGTTTTATTGGCTCTCAAAAGAAAAGTTAATCAAGATAGTAGATTAATAAAAAGCATTAATTTCACAGCTGATGATTTAAATAGTCAGAGTAAGCTCTGTAGTAAAAAATGTGTATTTTGTTTCTGTAAAATGCTTCACCAGAAAAAGTAACACAAATGGCAATCCATTTCTACTCATTTTAGCCAATATATCAGATATGGTAAATTTAGAAGAAAAGACCTTAAATAAAACTGTAAAGTTATTATAGATATGGTATGTTAATGTTGAATATACAATAAAATCAGAGAAATCATTGAAGCAGCAAAAAGGATTGAATTAAGCAATTAGTCATTATGAAGCCAGAAATAAAAGACTAGATTGTTCTATAAATGTTAAATTAGTAGTTTACTATTTTTCACAGTCCATAGAAAATGTGTCCATGCTGATTTCTTTATCAATTTATTTGTTTATCTATCTGAATTTTTTGGCCCTACAATGAAAAACATGCATCTAGCATTCTGGGTGCAATCATACTAAAATCAAATTAATACATTTCAGCTAGCCTCAGTTACATCAAGGATCCTAACAACAAATAAAAATAACAAAAATAATTATTCTTCCCACAATGTCTATAGAGTATTGCTGTCAAGCCTTAACTAAGTGCTGTGTTTTTGTGAGCATAGAAAAATATGATTGATTTTATGGTATGCCCTGAAAAAAAAAACAAACAGATTCCAGATGTTACGAACCAAGACAGGAAACAGTACCAGAGACAGTGAAATGGTAATAAAAAGATGACAGCTACTTTTTCTTATATATACTGAAGTTCAGGTCAGCTTTGTCTCGTCTCAGAATTATAGAGATGCAGCACAGGGTGAAAGACAGGTAAATCTCTTATATGTGTGGGTCTCCAGCCATTATAGATCTAAACCCATATCATAATATCATTCTGACATCTCTAACAACAGCTAATATGGATCATAGCACACACACATAATATGCTTTCATAAAGAAAAAACACTGCTTAACAAATGATGCACTACATCTAGTACCAAGAAGATGTAGCACTTTTTTACTGTACCAATATAACTTTAGTCTTGAAATGACTAAGGCATGGATGAAACTGCAGGGCTGCCATCTAAAAGAAATAAGCCTAGGCTTCAAGCAGTCTATAAATAAAAACAGTCATTTGGTCTGTAACACTTACATGATCATCTAGAAACAGCTGAAGTCATTTGGAAGACCTGTAGATTTCAAACTCCTTAAAATAAACTACGGACAAACAGATCTGTTTCTGTTACAGATACCCCCTGCCTTTCGAAGTGCTTTTCCCAGCCAGCTCATAGTACATGAGGGTAGGTAGGGACTCAACTTGCTGGTCTTCATCCAAGCCTTAAACTTTCCCAAACCATGTAATTGACAATGTATGTATTGTGAGTAGATAGCTGTAAATGATACCTAGAAAAACAGAAAGGAAAAGCATCCTGAGAGCCCAGTTGTAGAACAGGACTCAGAATTTACTATTTTAAAGTGATCTGCAGATTTTATTAAGTCCAACACATCATTTTTTAATACCTAGGTTTAGTAAGAACAGATGCGTGCTTTCAGCATCCTGAGCTGTAGTGTATTCGTATTCATATGAATTGAGGCAAGAGAGAAGAAAAGTGAAATCGTCATGAGCCATGAAACTAGCCACGCATGTAGTAAATACAAAATGAATTATTTTTATCTGGAGTCCCAATATGGAAGGAAAGGGAAGGTTGTGCTTTGTAAATTAAAGTTATTGTACATATGTGTTCCAAACTGCAATAGATAATTTTTTCATGTAGGATTAGGTAGTTACTTAAATATAATCAATAATGGAGATCCTATAATTATTTTTAAAGATTAAGGCTTTTGACACTCTCTCCCATAAGATTCTCATAGAGATGCTGTATCTGTGTGGGCTAGATGAGCAGACACGAAGTGGATTGAAAACTGGCTGAATGGCTGTGCCCAGAGGGTGGAAATCACTGGAATGAAGTCTAGTTGGAGGCCAATAGTGTACCCCAAGAGTCCGTACTGAGTCCTATCCTGTTGAACTTTAATAATCTGGATGATTAGGTAGAGTGTATGCTCAGCAAGTTTGCTCATGATACAAAATTGGGACGCATGGCTGATATGTCAGAGCATCGTGCTGCCATCTAGAGGGACCTTGACAGGCTGGAGAAATGGGTCGAGAGTAACCTCATGTGGTTCAGCAAAGGGAAATGCAAACTCCTGCACCTGGGGAGGAACAACCCCATGCACCAACATATCCTAAGGGCCAACTGGCAGCTTTGCAGCAAAGGACCTGGGGGTCCTGTTGGACACCAAGTTAAACACGAGCCAGCAGTGTGTTCCTGCGGCAAAGAAGGTGAATGGTATCCTGGACTGCATTAGGCAAAGTATTGGCAGCAGGTCGAGGAAGGTGATGCTACCCCTCTACTCAACACTTGTGAGGCCACATCTGGAGTGCTGCGTCCAGTTCTGGGCTCCCCAGTACAAGAGAGACATGGACGTGCTGGAGAGAGTCCAGCAAAGGGCCACAAAGATGATGAAGGGACTGGACAGGAGCATCTCTCCTGTGAGGAAAGCCTGAGAGAGCTGGGACTGTTTAGCCTAGGGAAGAGAAGGCTCAGGGAGAATCTTGTCAGTGAATGTAAGTGCATGAAGGGAGAGGATGGAGCCAGGCTCTTTTCAGAGTTGCCCAGTGACAGGACCAGAGGCAATGGGCACAAATTGAAACACAGCAAGTGCCACGTGAACATCAGGAAACACTTTTTTACTGTGACCAAGCTCTGTTACAGGTTCCCCAGGGAGGTGGCAGTGTCTCCATCCTTCAAGATATTGAAAAGCTGGGGGCTGAACCGGATGACCTCCAGAGATCCCTTCCAAATGCTAACAGTTTGTGATTCTGTGATTGCATAAGAATTAATTTTTTTCCTTTATTTTCTAAGATGTGATGTATATTCTGCCATCACTGTCCCTAAATTATACATTCAGCTGTCTTCCTTGCATTTATTAGATTAGTTTCTTAGGTATCATGTAAATTTTGAAGGGCTAGTCCCTAGCAAAATATGAACCTGATGCAGAAGCCATTGAAGACAGCAGGGTCCTAAGTGACCATGTAATCTCATTTCCACACTCTTGTTCTACTCACTGAATATAATAACATAAGAATGATAAAAAAACAGAAATAGGACAAGGACAAAAAGATTATGTGGGCACTTGGGAGGTTAATGCATGTGGTTCTGCTTTTTTCATAAGCTAATACATAATTATTTTCTTCAATTAGATGAAATCAGTTAAAAAGCTTAACTAATCAATTACTAAAGAAAACTTAAACAGGAAAAAAAAAAGGCCCCAAGGACCTTAATTTCACATTATTTAACAAGTTAAACAAAGACAAATGAATGCTAGTCATGTACTATGAGCTGTAAGAAAAACTCTCTTCTTTTGTCTGGGTAAGGTAGACTTTTTTAGCATCACCACTTTAGAAGATTGTTTCTGGTACTCAAGCATCAAGATGACATTTCCCATAGTTTTGCCAACTTTCACCAATAGTGTTGTATAATCGTCTAAATAAAGACTACTAGTAGGGTATCTGCATAATCTTACAAGACATGGAACCAGAACTTTTGAGTATTTACATCATTGGCAAGGCACTCTGGAGAACAGGTGCTTTTTCTTTGTGGACCACTGGGAATGGCATTTTCAAACTGGCTGCAAGAGGATTTTCCAAAATTCATCAGAAGTCCTTCTGGCTGTCTCCCTTGGGTTTCTGCTCTCATTTGTTCTGCAGCAAGTACAACACAAGGAGGTCAAGAAGAGTTATTAGACAGAAAAAAAAAAAAAAAGGAAAAACCAGATCTCCTGAGTTTATTTGTATCTATGTCAACTAAGGCCAGAAGAAATCAACAGAACATCTTACCTCATATCCTACATAAAAGTCTACCAGATTGCATCCACTTACTTCTGTATAGTGCCCAATAATGTCTCCTGATTTTGCTGAAGTATATTTTACTTGGAAAATATCTGGTTTCAGATAAGGGTCTTTATTAATAGAATCTCTGTTTTCATTAGTACTCTGTTAAAACTGCTGTCCATTTCTTTCTTAAAAAATTCTCCTATTTATTTCAATTTGTGCACTTTCCCATTGCAGTCATTATGTCCTGCTATAACTTTCTCCACTAGATTTGAGAGTAGCAGGAACTCTGTTTTCTCCAGGAAGATGCTATACATCGAGACAATTCTCAGCCTTCTTTTCATGAAGCAAGCAAAGGAGTCTTTAAGACTTACATGACAGGTTATAGCTGCAAACATTGTACAAATTCTCTCCAGAGTTACTTTTCAAAAAATTCAGTGATCCTTTCTGTCTTTATTTCTTTCTAAATGCCTATGCATTTTTCTCTCTTAAAGATCTGCCTGAATCTTATCCTCACCACTGTTTAACTCTGCAGGAATTCTAGATGTGGTATCTAGAGAATTTTGTCAGTAGTAATTTTGTATTTACTTCCAGATAATTGATTAAAATGATGAATAGCCGTATGCTTAATTCTGGTCCCTCTGGAACCTCGTAGAAATAACTCCATTCATGGTATTTCCATTTGTCAACTACTATCAGGTATTTGCCAGGTAGTCAGGTCTATTTAAAATGCTGCTTGCTGTAATGTGTAGCACCAATTATTCTTCATGAAAATGTAGTGAGGTGCTAAGTAATATGCTATGTAGTAATTTTATCAAACAAACTTTCTTATCTTCAGGGGATGAACTCATCCTGTATGTATAATGTATGTTCTTTCTTCCTATGTGTTTAGCCTATATTTTGTCTTAAACCCTTTATTATTAACCCCTATGTTAAAAAGCAATCTCGAGTGTCTGTCCTCATTTATAAGGAACTTGACATGAGGTTTTAACCCATCATTGTGGACAGCTGAACTGATTTGTCTGTAATGTCACATTATTTTAACATTACAATCTAGCCCCTTTTTAATCCATTTAATACAAACCACAGTGATTTAATACACACTGGTCTTTTTCCCCAAAATGTTGTACGAAGTTGCATAAAATGCTATATACACTATATATCAAAACAGTAGTCTGTATCAGCCAAACCTGTGACTGAATAAAGTAATGAAATTGGGTTCATTATACAAAACCTAGTTTCTGTAAAGCTGTACTGGTCTGTAATTAATTACATTCTAGCACTTGACTTTTTTATCAGCTGAATTCTATGTCATCTTTTGTCTGATTTTGCTAGGGATTGATGCTAGACTAAGTTATCTGTAATTACTGTTCATTCCCCTTGTCTTACTAGCACGATATCAGCACTTTTGCAGTCCTTGCCTGTATCTCTTTGCCTCTATCACCAATCACAGAATTACAGAAAAGCTGTGGTTAGAAGGGACCTCTGGAGGTCATCTGGTCCAAACCCTCTGCTCAAGCAGGGCCACCTAGAGCCGCTTGCCCAGGACCATATCCAGACAGCATTTCAATGTCTCCAAGGATGGAGACTCCATGACCTCCTGGGCAACCTGTGCAAGTGCTCAGTCATGGTAAAAAAGTGTGTCCTGATGTTCAGATGGCACTTGCTGTGTTTCAGTTTGTGCCCATTGCCTCTGGTCCTGTCACTGGGCACCACTGAAAAGAGCCTGGCTCCATCGTCTTTATGTTCTCCCTCCAGGTATTTATAGACATTGATGAGATCCTTCTCTTCCCTAGGCTAAACAGTCCCAGCTCTCTCAGGCTTTCCTCACAGGAGAGATGCTCCTGTCCAGTCCCTTCATCATCTTTGTGGCCCTTTGCTGGACTCTCTCCAGCACGTCCATGTCTCTCTTGTACTGGGGAGCCCAGAACTGGACGCAGCACTCCAGATGTGGCCTCACAAGTGTTGAGTAGAGGGGTAGCATCACCTTCCTCGACCTGCTGCCAATACTTTGCCTAATGCAGCCCAGGGTACCATTTCATAGAATCGTAGAATCATAGAATGTCCTGAGTTGGAAGGAACCTGCAAGGATGATCCAGTCCAACTCCTGTCCCTGCATAGTACAATCCCAAAATTCACACCATGTGTCTGAGGGTGTTGGCCAAATGCTTTTTGAATATTGTCAGGCTTGGCGCCATGACTACCTCCCTGGGGAGCCTGTTCCAGTGCTCCACCACCCTCTGGGTGAAGAACCTTTTCCTAATATCCAACCCAAACCTCCCCTGGCATATCTTCCTGCCATTCCCTCGGGACCTGTCACTGGTCGCCAGGGAGAAGAGATCGGCACCTGCCCCTCCTCTTCCCCTTGTGAGGAAGCTGTAGACCATGATGAGGTCTCCCCTCAGTCTCCTCTTCTCCAGGCTGAACAGACCAAGTGACTTCAGCCGCTCCTCATACAGCTTCCCCTCTAAACCCTTCACCATCTTTGTGGCTCTCCTCTGGACACTCTCTAGTAGCTTCACATCCTTTTTATACTGTGGCGCCCAAAACTGCACACAGTACTCAAGACGAGGCCACATGAGTGCAGAACAGAGTGGGACAATCACCTCCCTTGACCAGTTAGCCTTGCAGTGCTTGGTGCACCCCAGGACATGGTTCGCCCTCTTGGCTGCCAGGGCACACTTGTTGGCTCGTGTTCAACTTGCCATTGACCAGAACCCCCAGATCCTTCTCCACTGGGCTGCTCTCCAGCCTTTTGTTCCCCATCCTGTACATACATCCAGGGTTGCTGTGCCCCAGGTGCAAAATTCGGCACTTGCCCTTGTTAAACTTCATATGGTTGGTGATTGCCCAGCTCTCTAATTTGTCTAGATCTCTCTGCAGGGCCCCTCTGCCCTCGAGAGTGTCAACAGCTCCTCCCAATTTTGTGACATCAGAAAACTTAATTAGTATTCCTTCAAGTCCTTGCCGCCTTTGCTGCAAGAGCATATTTCAGGCTCAAGCCAGAGATCTCCATTAATGCTTTGGAATACAAACTGTTGAATACAGATTGAGCGGGGCTGCTGGTTTTTAAATATTTACCTGTAGGAGACGATTGTTACTTGCTAATGAACAGAAAAGGGTCTCATATTCCTTCTGTGATATATTTGTGTGTATATATATATTATGTTCCATAAAAAAAGAAAGGAAAAGTAGTTATGTTCTTATGTTCTTATGAGTTATTTGCATTTAGTAGGATCTGATTTATACTGATATCCTCTCACATCTTTTTTTCCCATTCAGTATAGATTGTTCTTTTTCCTAATTGTTTCCTTCACTTTAACCAAGGGCTAAAATAAGGGCTAAGGTAGCATTGTCTTCTTTTGCCTTCTTGTCCCTCAGAAGAGTGTAGTATTCCCTGAACAGTTGTTTGCATTTCTCCTACTGATAAAGTCAGTGGCAACATCTTTGCTAGGTAAAAGATTTCTCTACACAGGTGCAGAGAACAAACTGCTCAACTGTAGCTCATTGTTTTTCCACATCTCTTTCACAGTATTTGTTGATCAGCAGGCTTAAGCACCTTAACACTAGATTACGTATTTCCTTCTCTGGCTGGACTGTGTCAGACCTTTAAGATTAATCATACATATACTTTTCTTTCAGGCCACTTTTTCACCTTAAGGGTGGCCTATGAAAATAATAACAAAATTAACAAAAGGCTCTTTGTAACACGGTGTTTGTATTTTTTTCAAGATTCTCAGTAACAGAAACAAATTAGTGGAGCTATTGTGTGAATTGCAATGATAAAATAAAGGTACCAAAAGTGATGTATAAGCTAAAAAAAAATACTGACAAAAGGTTAAACTCAAACCCCTAAGTTCATCAGGAGAAATACATGTGTATTATTGACCAATTATAGCAGAGGTTAAACAAAACATTAATAGGGGCTGGAAAGGAATCCCTGAGAAAAGAAGTTAAAAATATGCTACATACCATAAATGCAGCTTTTACTACAATTTCTTGTTTTAATTAAAATCAGTTACTCTCCTGGGATGTGTCTTTAAATCCTTGCACTGCTTTTCCTGTCTTTGACAGCTTTTATGTGCTTATGTGTTTCTATAATTTGCGGTGCTGTACTTTTTGTATACCTTCTTTCATATCTCTGCTGCACATATTTCTGAAAAGCAAGGATTGAGGATATGATTAGAAATTAACATATTGCTGCTTTTTGAAACAGTAGGTTACTTTCTGGCAAGACTAATTTTATACCAGTAAAAAAATTAGGAAAATGCTGGGGGTGCCTAGTCAATCTACCTGGAGGGATTTCAGTGATGTGAGATACAATATTCTCCACCTCAGAATTTCATCTAAGCTAGCTGAGATCAAGTGATTCATTGTATTCTCCTATGGGAAATTATCTATGAGCCCCAGTGAGGTAGAGATTAAAGCTGCCTACTTCCATCAAAGTGGTTGACATGCTTGGTAGTGTGACTTTAAATATCTTTAAATCAAAAGTATCCAAACCAATTTACATGAAAGGAAATGAAATAAAAGTACCTCTTTTCTGGCTTAGATGTAAATTGGCATGTATGAATTAACAGAGATACGATAGCTGTGAACTGAAAGAGTTACCACCAGTTTTTAAAAGCAGTATAAATCCCTGTGGATGGAAGCTCTGACAGACCTTTGGCTACCAGAGATTTCTGTCACTAATCACTCACGATGTATTAAGAGGAGCAAGAAGGAGAAATTTTGTGTTCATCTGGTCATTTTTTCAGGGTCGGTTCTGCTTAAGAGCAATGTGTGTGTGAGCTGGAGCATTTCCTCCAAAGTAAATGTTCAAGGTAATGCAATAAGCACAAACTTTAAATCGGTTTACTTACCAGTAACAGATCTCTGACTTCATTTTAAATGTAATGCGATTCCATTATTTTGCTAGAGTTAGTCAATATTTACAATAGTGGGAACAAGAAGACAAACTGCCCTGTGTTTAGATCTTTTCAATTTCTGGTGATTTTTTGAAATGAAACACAAGAGTAGATTTTAAAAAGGATTATGTGGAGAAAGAAAAGCTATAAAAGCAAATAAAATAGAACTCCCCCAAACCCTTGTACCCTTCTGAAAATGGATGTCCTGGAGAAAAGCTTCTGAACTAACAGGAATAGCAGGTAGCTGACATCTCTCTAAACTAGGAGAAGGAAGTATAACAATGCCCAGTGATATGAAGTTGATGCTGAACAATTCAAGTCCCCAACTTTAATACAGATAATTACTTTTTGAACAATTTACCTAGTAATTTTTGATAACATTGTTCTGAGGAAAGATACATGCCCACATTCTATATGCCTACATCTGGCATTTTAAAGATGCAATTTATTCCATTCTAATGTTGACACTCAAAATAGGTCAGGTCAGCCATACCCTAAAAGTACCCATTCCCCTCCATTGACATTAAAGGTAGACTAAGTGATCAGCTCAGATGTAGGTGTCTACAATGCAGACATCTGCTGGTATATGACAACAATCCAGCTACATAAAGCAGGTCGAACAAAATTGTGGTGCAAGGATTTCTGAGAGAAGTGGCATGGCCTATAATTTTTCAGAAGGTCAGGACAGATGATCATAATACACTTTTTGGGTTTAAAACTTAGGAATCTTTGATGAATTTTGTTTCAAGAAGAAGAAAGACTTTGTCCTTATTTACTCATTAAGTCCTGCAAATTATGAATCAGACAGAAAAGAAGTTATAAACATCTGAACACAATTCTTCTGCCTACCTACTCCAAAATACTTTGCATTTTTTAATACATAGATTTTGCAAGGTTTATCAAATCCATCCTTGAGTTAAGACTTTGCTACATTTCCCCATTGTTTTGAACAAAGGACCACTTCCACTTTTAAATTTCCTCTCTAATGACAGTGAGTTGACAGATTTGTAAATTTTGCTGCTTACTCTACAGACCATCTGCGGAGTGCTCCACAGGCAATGATAAAAGGAAGACTCAGAGGTCAAGCTTTACTACCTCCTGCTCTCTCCACTTAGTATCAGCCAATTCAGCAGGTGTTCCCATATCATGTAGCACAGTTGTGATTGCTCCATGGCAGAATACTTGGTCAGGTTAGGTATCTATGTATCTTTAACCAGTAACCTGTGGGATCCTGCTGTTGTGGAAAGACAGTTGGGGAAGATAGCATGGGAGGCGCTTGTCCTAACCTAGAATCGGCATGCCGCACAATGCTCTTGCAATTGTGTATGTAGGAGAAAAGATATAAAACCAGCTACAGTAGCAAAATACGGATTGTTTTGTTTTGTTTTGAGTGGGGCAAATGTTACTCAAAGAAGTGTTTGTCTGCATGAAACAGTAAGAGTCAGCATTTTGCGGAGTGCACGACTGAGACCTGCCATGAAATCCCATTATGGTTGAACAGAATATGGGTGCACGGATCGAAGAGTATATCCTGGAGCATAATCCCTAAGTAAAGTTCAGAAAGAAATAAGATATGTGAGAAAGGCAAATTATTTTGTAAGACAGACATAGAAGAACAAAAATTAAATACTGATGGAAGAAGCCTTCTTACGGCTTATGCATCATCATCAGAAATTGTCTGGAGATTAGGGAATTTTTTTTTTGCTGGAAGACACTATGTTTCTCAGAAAAAAATAGCTTTTTTGTTGAAAAATACCTGACTGACAACACGGCAGAATCTCAGAAATTTCATTACTTGATTTAGATACATGTGTGAAACAAGACCTTGACTTAAAATCCTGAGGCCAATTCTGTCCTCAGTTACATGTCTGAAGCTCCCTTTGAAGTCAATGGGGCTTGCATCAGTTAACTGAGAGAAGAATTTTCCGTGTGGTCCTTATATCAGCGATTTCTGTTCTTTACAGTTCAGCTCGCTGCTATAGTAAAAAGAGAATAACAGCAACAACAATAATAACAGAAGATTGTCATCTTTTTCCTTTTCCCTTCCCTTCCCTTCCCTTCCCTTCCCTTCCCTTATTAAAACATGACTCAGATTATTCAGAATTTTTTCTTATTTACCCATCCAATAAATGCAAAAATACTCCAAGCCCAAAACTGCCATTATAAGGTTATGAAACTCCAAATAGTTTTATAGCAGTGTCTACTTTTAATGGCAGTCCACCACAGGGGACAATGCTTGCCCTGAGTTGCAAAACTGCAATAAAAACAGTAGGTTTTTTTTAAGGAAGGATACAAGCCCTCTTTGGATGTTAATACCTCATAGTGTGATATGAAAGGGAGAAATGAAGCATAATTTCGTAACTTCAAAGCTAATAAGAATTCGCTACTGAATGCTGAATAGAAAGTTTGTTTAGTACTCAATTTTCCAACTGGAATCTTCACAATAATTTGCCTCCAATCAGAAAAAAAAGAGAAGCTTGCTAAACGCTAAGGAGGCATTCAAGAGAAGCCACTTGGCAGACACCAAATCAAGACCTGAGGTGTGTTTACAGGATGCAATACAACATGGGGCAAAGCTCTTCAAGCCAGCTGCAAGTGAGAAAGGTCCACAAGACAGTAAGAGAAGTTCAGGAGTGGGGTGCCAGGAGGATGCTGTGCTGGGCTGATTGGCTGAGAGTGCTGTTTGGGGTCCTCTTCATGTGCCACTTCTGCTTCCAGTTCCATGGTGAGATACTCAGAGTTGGCTTAAGGGAAGTCTGCACCACAAAATGCACTGTAAATATTCCCCTAAACCAGGGGCCCATTTTCTGATGGACTTCAAACACAGAGGGAAGAAAAAGCATTCTTATTACTTAAAGGGTGAAATTTTTCAGAGGTCTTGGAAACTATTTTGAAAGGAGCTGGGGAGATTCGTGTAGCATCTGAAAGAAGCTTTCACCCTCACTGTGAGATACAGGGAGTAGGTTTTTACATTTCCCCTTTGGAATGGGGTCATTGTAAGCAGACAAAAGAGTTGTATGAACACTGAGGGCACACAACTGTTCTTCCAGACTGCAGACCAAAGAAATAGAAAGAACCCTGAAGCCTATTGTTTGTAAAAAAAGTAAACACCATTCCTTCAGCTAGGTACGAGGTGATTCTTTTCATCTGCTTGTGAACCTGTGAACTCTTTAATCCATGAATATCTTTGACTGGATATGCTTTGTCTTGATAATTCTTGAAAATTTTGTTACACCTTCAATTTTTTAAAAATTATTTGCAGTTACAAATATGAATATAAAAATTCAAACCCAGCAAGGAAAATTTACACATTTTATTGAAAGCAAACAAAGCATTTTCAAATGTTGGAATTATTTTGACAATTCTACTGTATTTATCTTAAAGTCAACAGGTGGTGGAAATGGATTTTCCTTATAAAATTTCAGGCTCCACGAATAATATTTCAAACATATTTTCAAAACAAAAGTCTAGGGCTTTTCATCTTCCATTTTCACTTTAGAACTCAAGGGAAAGTAGAATTAATATACGTTTCTATCCAGTAATGAGAAACTCTTTTCTTACTTTTAAAACTTCTGAAAGAATATTTTAAGATATTTCTCATTCAGAAGGTTAGTTGTAAACTACCCATGGTTTTGTGCTGAAATAGTACTTGCAGTTTGGCTGCTTGCAGTAGTTAAATTGTAATAGCGTGAATATACATACACATTTGCTGGGGGAGAAAAAGGCAGACCAACACCTTGGCGCAATAGAATTTTAGTAGAATTAAAATGCCAAGGCATGCTTGTCTTTCTTACCTTTGCTTAACACTGTAGAGACTTGTTCATGAGGATTATATATGAGGAACAAGGCTGAAGAATGATAATTTTTAAATTTATTATTTATATGAATAAAAATCAGGCTCATACATAAAGCTAATATTTAATATATGAATAATTTTGTTGTGCTTTTTACCCAACGGAGTCTCTGTAGAAAGAAACAGAAAAGCACTCTTTACACCTTCCCTCTTTTAAAAAAATAGATGATAAAATACCTATTTCTTCCCCCCAACCTTGACTGACAAGACAGATGAAATGAAGACAGAGACTAAGCACAGAAATAGTGGATGTGAAGTGTTTAGAGGAATAGAGAACTGTCAAACATTAAATTAAAAGTATCTTGGGAAAAAACACCATCAATCATCCTTTTCAGTCATCACAAAAGATCATTATAAAAAGAAGTGTCGGTCTACCAAAAGTAGACAGAAAAGTATTAATAAAAAAAAAAAAGCAAAAAAAAAAAACTTACCCTGAACTCAGAGAAAATCTGTGGCAATCAAAATGAAATGTTGCAATAAAAATGCACAAGGTGAAAGAAGTACAGCTTTTAAAATGCAGATAATGTTTGTATCTAATTAAATAAAGCTGGTATTATAAGGATATGTATGTCAAGTTTCACATAGTCCGTGTTACACACTGTGTTTTTATTAAAGCCTACAGTGAAGCAATATCAGAAATATTTTTTCCTAAGGTATGGTGTCATTCTGTAGTTTCTTGTTATTAAGTTAGTGTCTTTTTAGACATTATGTTTGCTGACATTTTAAGGTTCAGAATATGTACTTAACAGCGGAAATCCAAACCTCATTATTTTTTAGAAATCTCATAAACTTTAAGCCAATCATGTAGTTTGGAAAGGCAGATTCATTCAATCAAAGTTTAGGGTTAGTAATATGGGAAATATTAATTTGATGAGATTAACATTGTAATTGTATTATTATAATTTATTTATAATAATATGATTATAGTAAGTCAGTATAGTGATCTGGTTACCCTAGTTTGTGAGGTCACCCTTGAGAACTGATGCAAAAGGCTGCCTCATGCCCTTAGAGTGTTTTCAGGAAAACACAAATGATTTTACACTCCAGGAAGAGACATTAACCTGCTGCCATGAGAGCAGTGTCACAAGTCTCCAAGAAGCCAGCTGTCCCAGTGACAAATGCCACACTGACTTATCTCTGACAGGTTTCTGGAGGCTGCTAAAATCAGCTCCTCTGAGTTTTGAGATGACATTGTTCTCCAGATGGAGAATGATACCACTGATTTATGGACGCAAGGATTCATAGACTGCATGGGAACTAGTACTAGTTCAGCAGTACAGTGTGGTACAGCAGAACTGTTTTGGGGACCCAGCCTGATATTGGTCTTGTTGGACTTTCCTCCCCTGTGCCAGACTTATGCAGCTGTAGCACAGCAGTTTGGCATTGCTGCCATGCTGCTGATGATCCTAGGTTGATCTCTCTCAGGAACAATCTGTGTCGTGCCATTGCATTTAGTTCTGGACCTCCTTCAGATGGACCCTGCAACGTTGGTGATGTTTCTGAAAGGGGAAGTGCAGAGCTATGTGGACCTGTTGGGTATTACATCACCAGCCTTTCTGTAGCTATTTTCAGAATGGGACAACTGAGTGCTTCCTGCTTTTTCCTTTTAGGGTTGTGAAGGTTCTGTCTTCCATCCAAGGACATGACCGGAATTGCTAACTTGTAAATTAATTTCTTTCATTACTTAAGTTTTATAGGTATGTATCATAGAGCCGTAGAGTAGAGTCATGCTCCTCTTCTTTTCATGCATTACCTGGAAGAGTTTCTTTGGTCAGCTTCTGGAGAATGGCTTTTATACTACTCAGAAATCAAGTTATTAATTTACAGCAGACACATGAAATAAAAAAAAAAAAAAAGATGAAGCAGCAGCAAATCCTACCAGCTACCAAAACATGTTAACTACTAAACAGTGTGGCATCAAAACTCTATTTCAGATGGGTGAAAACACACAACCATGTTTTACCAGTGCTGATGTTTAAAACATTTAATGGGATATGCTGTTGATATATACCTGGTCACAGCCCACCTTAAAACAGTCATTGGTCACCATTTTTAAGAGGTACCTTCTCCACTGCTTCTTCTTGAGCTTATGTTTTGCGTTATTAAGAAACTGCAGTTACTTTGTTGTTAATTGCACAGCTAGTAGTGATAAAATATAGCTAGTTTATCATCTCAGCATCTATCAGTTTGCTGAAACAACATACAACACGAATTTCAAATTCAAGGATGGCTGCACAGTGACCTTGGTTAAAAATAAGATCCCTTGATTGGCCTGCATCCAGCATGCAAATTCCAACTGCAGTAAGTAATTTCTGTAGGGTAAGATTGGAAAAAAGTTTGGAGGAGGAGGACTGCTCCACGCAGATGGGCAGGCTTGTCCCTTCCATGTGCCGCCTGGCTGCCTGCATTCCAGTCTGTGGCCAGCACATGCAGGTTTAAAATTACATACCAACAATTTAGTTACTGTGGTAGTTAGTGCTGGATAGAGAACTTCAGGAGACAGATTAGTTTAGATAACCATGAGACTTAGTGATGGTAGTGGCAGCTCTGGTACCAGTTGGCAGTTCAGCTCCTGCCGCTAGTCTGTCTAGTAAACTGCTTTACCAAGCATCAGAAGAAATTTCACAAAGAAGGCAAAACAGAAGTTACGCTTTCTTGCATAATCCCAGGCACTGGGCATCCCTAAATGTCTTGCAGGTGTTTACTTTAAAAATGGGAAATAGACATTGTGGAGTGAGTAATGGGGAATAAGCCTGACCAAGGGCTACCAACTATGAAGGTATACGGATGTTAGAAAAAATTGCCTTTGTCTTACAACTCCTTTTCCTTACAAATACCTTAGTACCTGTCACTATCCAAACAGTTATCATTTGTGTTACCGACTCTCCACCAAGACACAAATTGGTTTTGTTTTCCAAAACTTCAGATTTCAACCAAATTTGTTTTCTAACCAAAACATTTGGCCTAAACAGCAACATTTTTTTCTGATACAAACTGTGATGTCCTTCAACTGTGGCTATGTCTTCCTTTATGCCTGTACAATCAACAATGTCATCGATGGCAATCAAATCCAAAAAGTAGAAAGAGAGAGAGAGGAGAAATTAAAAGTTTCTGTTATTTAATTTTGATTCCGGACTTATTCTTGGTTCCTCCTGTTTTTAACCTTTGAGAAACCATTTAAAAAAATCAGGTTTCTCTCTGATTCTAGTTTGGCAAAGCACTTCATGCTTAAATTTAAGGACAGGAGTAGCTTATCATGGTTTTGTTTGAAGAATATACATAAACACAGTGCTAAAAAAGACAATGTATGCTATTTCACTAGCAGATCTATCTAGCAGATATGCTACAGAAATGGAACAACAGCAGACTCCTGAGTTTTGACATGTCCTACAGAGTCACAAAAAGCATAGCTATCACACATTTATGTTACACACTAAACCCACATTAGAACCTGTGTTTATGTCCTACATCATATCTTGTCACACTAATAAATCCTGAAAGTAAGTGCTTCTCAAATTCCAGCCTCTATTTTCAAGCTGAAACCAGAGTTCAGCTCTGAAAGTTCTTCTTCCTCTCTCTTCTTAGGAGACAGAAGACAATATTTTCAGCATGGATTGAGCCTAGTTGTCGTCTCCTTCTTGGCACACTTATGCTTGCCGTTCTCACTTCATTTGAAAGACAGCTACACTTGCTTTCTGGAGGTGGTGGGCTCCAGTCTGAAAGGGAGAATGATGCCGTTGTTAGTTTCTGCTCTCCATATTAAATCATTCTGTAAGTGTTTCTTTGAGCTACCCTTCCAGTGCTGGCATAAACTAATTTTTCTTAAGTCAAAGGTAGGGCAGAATGGAGTAGAAGAAGAACTCACATGGACAGGCTTCAGCCTTACGTAAGAGGTGATAGATACTGAAAAACTACCATTTCTCAACCAGAAATGATGCCTAGTTCTGTGAACTTCTCTATTCCACTGAACCACGAGATTAAATGAGGCAGAATGATGGCAGGCAGTGCTTGCTGAAGCTTGGTGCTGTCAGTGTGCCTGTAGGAACAACTGTGGTAGATCTCTTTGGTCTCTGGGTCAAAGCCTGAGTTCAAGCCTGGCAGCTATATGCATAGCCAGATTTATTCCTTCATTGGAAAATAGTATGTAGCAAGCTGAAGATTCAGTGAATGATTAATAAAAGTCGGACATCTTATGCATTTATTATTTTAAAATGTTAAGTGTAGGTGTAACAGTGACACAGTGGAAGTTAGGCACACAACAAAGAAAAGTACTTGAGTGAGGTAAAAATACTCGCAAACAAAATGAAAAGACAATGGCTGCTGTGTATAAGTTTCTTTGTGAACTTCCAAATGGTGTTGCAGATATGAATCTTCTATAGTTTCTGTGGATTATTAAAAAAACCCCACTTATTACTCTGTAACATGTATACATACATATACATATATGATTTTTTTTTTTCCATTTCACAGGATACCAGACTGTGATTTGCACTGTCTGAGGCACCTTGAGTTAGATGCATTCGGAAGAAGTACGGATGAAGGAAGTCGTTTCCCTAGCAACAGGAACTTTGTGTGAAAACTCTTCAAATACATTCTTGTCTTCCTCTTTCCTGTTTATGCCTTGCTGAGTGTTTTGGTTAGTGCACACTATACAATTAATCCTTTAAAGCACTATTCTCAAAACATTTGCAATGCCAATATGCAAAATACCCCCTTACCCTGAAAAAACGCTGTGCCCCTTAGAAGTCCTTCCAATGAACTTAAATAATTCACCAAAAAATGTACATTGTACATTTCAACAGCTTTCCCAGAGACACTATTCTGTGAATAATTTAAGGTCTAGGTTATAAAGATAGCCTTATTCACAAAGCTCATCCCAAAGTTCAATTTAATTTCTTTAAAATATCTACTTATGACAGATTTAATGGATATCTCCAGACTAAAAGTTTTCATTTCTCTCACACACAGAGAGTCTTTATACATGAGCATAAGCTAATGGTTTACTAGATTGGTGAAGGGTCAGCTATACCATGAATCTCTGTTAGTATGTGCAATTTGACTCAGAAAAGATTGTAATGTTTTCTCATTGACTCAGTCTTCATAAAACCCCAGGGGATAGCTCAGCTAGGGAGATGGCTTTATTACAACTGTTCTCCTGGCTACAGTCTGCATGCTTCTGCTAACACTATAATACATATTCACAGATAATTATTGCCTTAACGTTTTTCCCATAACAAAAGTGTGATAAATTACCCTTTTTACTTTTCATCTTATTTTACTACTACTTGCATTAGTGCTGAGTCAAAAGCAAGCAAAAACCAATCAAGCTGACCCCCATATTCCTGGTTGTTACCTATGTATTTTTAATCTTTCTTTCCTTTGATGATTTGCATATATGTCAAATTCTCAGACATAAATGATCTTTTGTGTTGAAGTCTACGCATTTATTCCAACTCTGCCTTTGTCTCTGTGAATTAGGGGACTGGATACAGTCTTTAGTTAGGCTGTCTTTGAGAAAGAGAACATTTAATGTAGAACAGAATTCCTGAGATTTTGGTAGAGATATGCAATTTGCTCAGAACAGCCTTCGCACAAACATTATAGTTAATCACGAAAGCTCTGTCAGTTTGCTGGGAAAGGAGAATGATGTAGTAGGTGCAGAATACACTCACAGTCTTTTGGCAGGATCGGGAGACGGGACCGACAAAGCTGTGGCGGAGGGTATTGGTGTGTGGGGGAATTTCTAGAGGTCTCTTACCTGTTCTCTCCAAAAAATGCATGCCTAACTCAGGGTGTGACATTCATAAATTCAGCAAAAATGGTCATGGTGGCTAAGAAGGCCATTGTGCAGCATGGGCACCCTATATAATTGTTTCAGAGCTTTAAAAGGATGTTGTATCAGATTGTAAATGCTGTCAGTCAGGGCTTAATCTTAGTGCCAGAACTAAGTCCTAAGTTAACAGGGACCAACTGTTCTTAGCCAAAACCCCTCAGGCTAGCCTACTAATATGTTATTCATATCCATGTGAAGTCTGCAAAGAGCAAACATCATCCAAGTGAAGGAGAATCATATCTGTAAAGATCTGTAAAGTCCTTTTTCTGTGTAGAATAGCAGCTGTACTGAAGTATATAGGCTGCTCGTAAATTCATATTAATTTTTACCTTACAGTCTGCTGAATGACCGTTATTCATCACAGATCCAAATAGTATTTTTTTTCAGAAAAAATCCCAAACCCTGATTCAATTAATGTGTATGAAATGTATACAAATATGGGGAACTTTTAAAAACAATGAGAGACATGGATTTGTTATGTTGAGTCTGCAGTTTCTGATGGGAGAGATGTATACCAAGAGCAGGCTTATTAAAGCCAATGAACCAATATCAACATTTATATATATTTAGCCAAAGGCTCAGTAGAGAAAGTTGTTCTCACAAATACAGGATGTGTATCATATATTTTCAGAATTGCAGTCAGGATTCTTGTCACATACAGGTAATTCCATTTAAAGAAATCCAGCTGAATAACAAGCTCAAAGATGACCAAAAAATATAACTGGGTTTTCAGCTAGTTCTCATTTGACCAAAATACTATAGACATCTATAAAACCCTAAATGACAAAGGACAATGAATGGGGAAGAACGGACACAAGACATGGTGGAAACAACAAAATTATGAGGTAGTAGGTTAAAACTAGTGAAAGGAAATGCTTTTTTTTAGAAGTTAAATGGAGGGGCCAGAAATTATAAATAAATGAGTTTAGAACTGGATAAATGAACTGCAACAGGACCATCACTAGCTATTAATAGATGAAACCACAATTCCTTTTCCTGTTATTTATATTCTTTCCTTAGAAAACCCCTTC
Organism: Fregata magnificens; assembly: GCA_013389945.1. Taxonomy (NCBI): domain Eukaryota; kingdom Metazoa; phylum Chordata; class Aves; order Suliformes; family Fregatidae; genus Fregata; species Fregata magnificens. The sequence continues at coordinate 80,618 of WAAD01020597.1, forward strand.
TGGCTGATTATCAAAGATAAACAGAACATCAATTTGCATTATTTTAACCACCAAACTGCCTTACCATTATTAGTTTAGTTTTGTGAGAAAGGTGCTGAGCACAGTGTTGGGTTTCATTTCTCATGACTGAATCCTAGATTGTCCTTGGTAATCCTTTACGGAATAAGAATCCTGAAGGAGCTAGAATTAGTGGTCACAGAATGAATATGTTATACTTGGGAAGAGTCAACATGGCCTCACAAACCTTCCAAGATAGTCCATAATCATGTTGATAAGGCAAACTTCTTTGATACAGTCTGTAGCAGAGAGTACAAGCACAGGATGATATCAGAGGTCCTATGAGAAGAGGAAGAAAGGAAGAGCAGAGAGGGGGATTGCTCTAACAGTGCCTGTCCTGCTTAAGTGCACTGCATGGACATCGCCAGTAACTTATAGCAGGTTCCTACTCAGTGGAAAAAGGAGTAATGCCATTCACCACATTTTGCTTCTGCAACTCCGCAATCATACATAAAGCATTACCCTATATTACATGTGACAGGTAGGTTAACATTTTAAAGAGTAATGTGGATGTTTCTGTTCAAACCTTCCCAAACAGCAGAAGTGACTGATTCTGCAACACTGAGCCAGTGTAAACTTGGATGTAGTAAGTTTATTTGGGTTTCCAAAAGGCTGTTGGCAAATACTCTCAGCAAAAGAATTAAACTGGCACGGCACAAGAGGAAAGTCCTCATATAGGTACGTAACCGGTTAAAACAAGAAACAGAACAGGAGTAAATTATTTCAGGAGAGCAGAGTTATGTCAGCAGTGGAACTCTTCAGGGATATGTGCTGCAATCTGTGTTGCTCAAAATATTCATAAATGATGTAAAGCAGAGAGAGTAGAGAGGCATGAAAGTGCTGAAGATACTAGATTTTTAGAGTAATAAATAAGGACAAGGGTCAGCTGAAGATATGAAAAGTTATGAGACTGAGAAACTGGGAAGTTAAGTGACAGATAAAATTCTGTGTAGATAAATATGAAAAAATGCAGCTGGAAAAGTTACATACAAAATTGTAGACTCTGAACTCACCAATACCATTTAGGAGCAGATTTTGTTTTACTGCAGATTGCTCCATAAAATGTCAGCTCAGTGCTCAGTAGCAGTGAGAAATAAATGTTCAAAATTATTAGAAGAGAGAAAAAAAAAACTTTATTATAAGACTGTTCATCTCTACCTTGAATACTGTCTACAGTTATGGTCTCCTCAATCTCTAAAAGGATAATGTAGACCTGAAAACTGGAGGAAGACAAGGATGATCAAAAGTATGGACCAGTTCCAGTGCAAAGAACTAAATTTGTAAGACTGGAAAAGAGAGGAAGGATATGGCAGAGTGGTATGAGTGTCATGGACATGTGTGGCTAGGGCTTGAGGATTCAGCATTTCTTGCACGTCAGAGACTAGACTAATAAATGAAGCCAGATCAAAACAAAGAAAATAAGATTGTTCTTCCAAAGGATGGAATTCTTTGTCAAAGGGCACAGTGGAAATAAAAAGTTGCATGTCTACAGAAGGACACAGGTCATATCTGTAGAAAAGAAATGGATTTAGGTTACTAAAGCCTTGTCTAGATCAGCAAGCCACTGAACTGAAAATAGGACATTAAGCTGAAGTAAGTTTACAGTTTTCTTACTCGTCTAAGTACTCACTTACAGCCACTGCTGGAAAGAGGACATGAGAGAGACACAAAGCCTTTCTTCTGTTCTTATTTACCTGCAGAGACTCTATTAAAACCTTTCATCGAATACTTATGCTATGTACTGATATAATCCTGAATACCTCATTCTTATTTCGTTACGTTAATCATCCATTTATTATTCATGTCCTCTTCCATAAACTTTTACTAGTCTCCAGCCACTCTTATCTAAGTCCTTCATATTTATTCAGGAATCATACTCTTTAATTGAGGTTGAGCTTAAAGATCTGTTGCTTTTTGTTTTCCTCTGGATATTTTCCAATATAATGTTCCTATGGGATTTTTACAAGTGCTATTAAGACCAGCGAAGAGTTAAAAAAAAAGTAAGCAAACAGTCTAAATCTTATTATTTCATTTCCATCTGTTCAATATTTTTGGGGCCATGCTTAAGTCTTCTTTCCTTTCATTTGCCTTAGTTTATTTTTAGCCAATTCTGCTATCACCCTTAATTTTACGACTCTGAAATTCCCCTAGAAAACTTAATTTTTATACATTCCACTTGCCCTGATAAGCAATGAAACACAAATCCTATAATATCAAGCCATGTGTTAAGTTTTGATCCCTCTGAAACCACTGTTGTCACCTACTTCTACTTCTTTGTAACAAGTTTCACCGCTTCATCTTTTGCCAATGCCATTTCCTTTCCTGATTTCCTACTATAGCACCTTAATAGATCCAGTATGTCATTGTGCTTGCCTCCAGATTTGAGATAAGAAAAAAAAAAGACCTATTTTACCCACACATTATAAGGACATAATCACTAACCATATTATTATTGGCAAAACACGGTAAGGTGGAAGACACCTTGTACCGACCGTTTATATAGAAGTAAAATGTAATAAGGCTAAAATTTCATTTAAATCTTGGGGACCATTTAAAGTAATTTAAATTACTTTAAATTTATCCCATCTATGCTGTCCTTTTTACTTATGTAAATGAAGAACTTTTTTCATTTTCATTTCTTTGTTGATCTTTTTCCATTTTTCTAAGCTGTCATTTTATTTTCACTATGTTTTCTGATTATTATGCACGCAGAAAGGTCCAAAAACCTTTGCTGTAGAATCCATCTGTCCTGGGAAATACTCGGACAACAGGCCATGCACCTTTGACCTAAACAATTCTTAACTGTCTTACAAAATCAAAACTTAGCCCACATAATTTAGTTTCATTGACTAGAGCTATTAAATGTTATCAAATATTTTTAAAGGCAGACCTTGGAAATCAGTAATCTGTGTTAGAGAACTATAAACTTGCATGTAACATAATTTAAATTGAATAAGCTTATTATCAGTTGACCCAGTGTAAATTTCTATCACCTTACCACCAAAACCATCATTAAAAAATAATCTCTTGTATGTCAGGAGATTCTTTGACAATATGTCTGATACATATGAAAATTGATATATCTATCACTATTCCAAGAATGTATGCTGTGTTGTTAGTACAAAAGTACTGTTTATTATATTTTGGCACAAGATGCCAGACCAGAGATTTCCCTACAGCTTGTGAAGAGGACCATGGAGGAGTAGACATCTGTACTTCAGCCCGTGGTGAGCCTGTGGTGAGTCCTGAAGGACTGCAGCCCAAGGGAAGGACCCATGTTGGAGCAGGGGAAAAGTGTGAGAAGGACGAGGCAGCAGAGAGGAGCTGTTATGGACCCCATTCCCCATCCCTGCTGCATCACTTGGGGTAGGGGGGTAGGGGAGTTAGGAATGAAGGAGTGAAGTTGAGCTTGGGAAAGGGGTGAGGGTGGGAGTAAGCTGTTGTTTTAATTTTGAACATTGTTTCTCATTATTCAAATGTATTTTCATTGGCAATAAATTAAACCAATTTTCCCCATGTCAAGTCTCTTTTTCCCATGATGATAATTGTTAAATGATCTCTATGTGTTTACCTTGATCCATGACTTATGTCATCTTGAACCTGCATCTTTTGAGTCACTGGCAAATATTCCAGTTATTGGACTACAGGCTATCCTGTCTTGCTCTGTGACAAGAATTGTGTTTTTGAAATATGAAAGTTCTTCCAATTAAGAGTTTGAGCAAGTAATTTCCCTCAGTTTTACTCATTCATTTCAAAGTAATCAGGCTTGCACATTTATTAGTACTAGTCTTCACTCAAGTGATTTTCTGACCTGAAAAGCAAGATGTCTGGCTTTAATCTTTTACCTTTTAATAACTGTAATTGTCAAATTTTGGCAATTTCATCTTTCAGTGCCTTTCTTAAGCATTCTTTAGTGGAGCCATTTTTAGAAAATGTCCTAATTAAATTAGCACTTTGAAAGTGTAGCGAGTGTTCTGCCTGTGTCAGGAAATAAGTGTATTTTATTTCCCCCCAAAATTACTTAAAACATTATTTGATAGAACTTTCAAATAAACAAATGTGGTGTTCTCTCAGTGGAACAACTGAGAGTAAATTGTGCCAACACTTTATGACACGAAAAAAATCATATTAAAATAACTGATTACTGGGTTTCCTTCTAGTCACTATAATAGTCAAACAAATATAATCACTAGAAAATTTCAAACTAAATTAAAGCTTCTGATGTTCTCCTTATAATCAGTTTCTTATTCTTCTGGAATATTAATTTCCTTTTTCGAAATTCAGTGGCAGGTCAAACAGCTACAATGCACATCTTGACAAGAGTTATTTAATCTCATGAAGGTGAAACCATTTTAAACATATAATTTATACAATGTCTGTGCTTCTGTAAAAGCTATTGAGCTCAAAAATCAAAGGGTAACTGAGTGAATCTATATCTCCCCACTGAGGTAATAAATGTACTTTAACACTGACATTTCTTCGGGCAGTACCCTTAAGAGCTATTCAGAGTGCTTAAAATGCTGACATCAGTTAATCCATTTGTTACATCACAAATTTAGGCATCTGTTAAATTTTTTGCTTGATTGCCTTGTTTAAGGCTCATAGATCTAAGTACAATGTCATCTCTTCTGTGTATGGTGTTACTTTATCTATATGGTGTTTTCCCACTTCATTGGTTAATCCATTCTGGTTATTATCTGGAAGTGTTATTAGCAACAGTGATTTCCAAAATTCTTATTAATTCATTTTCACACAAAAATTGAGATTTTTATGGGCCATATACATAATAGCTCAATTTAATAAGAAAAGTGAATTTAAACCTGGCTGTCTTGCTGAGTGACAGATATAACAGTTTGGTCATGAGGCAATAGCTGCCGATCATTTTCTTTGAGAAGATGTCTCAGATGTGACATGGGGTATTACAAAATATGGCAATAAAAAGCTATCCCCAGTAAGCAGCATTGTCACTTCATTTGGAACAGAGCTCTGCTGGAGTTGTTATTGAGCAAAAAGATGGAGAACCTAATCTCTTTTCTTGTCCTATCTTATGAATTAAATTCTTAAGACTAGGGACATTATTTTGTGATACGTAATTTCTTTCAATTAATATTGAAATGAAAATGAAATTAAAATGAAATTATACAACTGGAAAAGACTGAATGGTTTATATAACTGAGGAGACTGAAATACATATTTTCCTCCCATCCTGACTGCAATATAGTCCTTCTGTGACATGATCCAGAGTAATGGGAAACAGATGGGACGTACAGATTGTTGAGATTCAGGAAAGACGTGTTTTCATTTGAACGTGAATTTGATTTTTCCTAGGAGTTTGCTTACATGGAGAAGAAATCTAAAAAGTATTAATTTCAAAAGATTCCAAAGATTTGTTTTTCAAATAATTTGTATTGGTAATCATACTAAAAGTTTTATATCCCCAACTTCCTAGCTTGTCCTAAAATTTGCATTTTCTTCTTCTACTGTCTGATCTGTCACTAGGAAAAAGAAGAATTGTTGTATATAGATGAAAGGGATAGATGCTTTTGTCTTCTCTTTTCCTTCTTTCTGGTCCTGCACTATTTTTCAAGAGATGTTTAGTATTTTCTTACTATATTAATTTAAGCACGTGTTGCAGTATTAAAAAATGTAGGCAAGCACTGAGACTATTTTATAGATAAGCTCTCACGTGAAAATGTTACCATTACTCTCTTAAGTTCCAGCCTTGAAATATACTTCAGTGCAGTTTCCTAAATCTCTATTGTTTCTTAAATCTGACTGCCATGATCTTTTTTCCTTACCATTGTAGGAGCTTTGCCTTTGGAATTTCTTCATCTTCCATAGCTGTCTGTGTCTTATACATTTGCATCTTTTACATAGTTATCCTTAAACCCCCGTTATGAGATAAGCAAATACAGTTACCTGTTTTACAGATGGGGAACTTAAGCACAGAGAGATTAAGAGCTAGGTCATAAAATGACTTAAGAGTTATGATTTGAATGGTGCAATCTCTCCCTTTCAGGTGTCTTTCTGATAGAATACACAGTGCTAGGTTGTTGTTAGACCATCAGTATAAGATGTTGGGAAATTAGACAAATATGGGAACTATACAAATAAATACCCAAATAGTAACTTAACTAATCGTAAGTGCTAGGAAGGATGGGATTTCAGGGACAAAGAAGATTAGATATTGTCCAAATGCATAGTTTTCTGTTGCTGTCTGCATGGCATTAGCTCAGGATTATGGCTGCCATCTAAGGCTGCATAGACCTGGTTTTAAATCTCCCTTTTATGTGAACCACAGCAGAAATCTGTATACAGATTCTTTCCTCTTGAAGTTCCCATCTATTACTTTTGGCTATTTTGAAAGCAAGTGTTTAATGTTGAAGATTTTTTATCTCCTATGACTATCTAATATATTCATTGGGTCAAAAAAAAAAAATCCTCAGGGATTTATTTAGGCCTCTGACTGTAGTTTATGAAGCAGCATCAGGTGGAAAGCGAATGCTTAAGCTCAAGACAGCCATTCAGACTATGTGTTGCCCAGAGCTGCCAAGCCTTGAGATGCCAAGCTTCATTTTGGACAGCAAAGTCACCACTGTACCTATGGACAGGCTCTTGCACTTCCACAGAAATTGGTATTTGAACTTAGAAGTTTGTGCTTCTGTTTGAGCTGGAGCTTAGAAGTTTGAGCAGTTCAGAAGTAGTCAAGAAGACATTAAAACGCCATTTAAATCCATTAAGGTATTCCTATCCATTGCAATGTTAATGCCTTTCCATTTTCACTTTTGAGCATTTGCCAAGGAATTAGAAAAAATGTTCTAAGCCCAGCTCAGCTTCAGGAAACATAATTTTGTCATAGTTAGTTCATGGCAGGCAAAGATCCTAAACATTAAGCTAGGCATTAGGCAAGGAGAGTGAATAATATAATCACGAAGCTAGATAAAATTCAATATCAGGGAGCATAATTTTGTAGATCACTAGAATGAGCAGATGATTAGGAAAACAGTGGACTCTAGATTCCTGGGACTGCTTTTGCAGTTTTTAATCAAATTTATTGGTTAAATGAATAAAATTCAGTAATGCAGTCAAGACATTTAGTTATGGAAATATATTTACACGATAATATTGCTTCTAAAAGTTCTAATACTATTAGCTATCTGCTCTTTCCTGATGCATTTTAATTTTCTCATATGACTACTTTAGATCCATTGATAGCATCTACCACATAAGAATAATCGCAAGCATAGTAAATATGTGCTGAATATGCTAACTTGAAGTAAACAGGTTCTTTTGTAATAAATCTTTGACTTTACGAATAATAGAAGAAAGCTTACATTTATCAATGTTTGTGAATTTCACATATTTATGCTTTGTTGGTGAAAATGTTTGAGAAGGATAAACTTGGTACATAAATTATAACTCTCCAAAGAATAATTAATTTCACTTTACAATAAATGATTTTGAAACTGAATCTTCTCAGACTTGACATTAAATAGCAAGTAGTTAAATATTGGTTGATGTCTTTAAATATTACCTAGACTTTATTTTGCAGCTAAGAAACGAGCAGAAATTAAGTCAAATATTAATGCCCTATTGATCCATTTGATACAATAACTTTATCTGTCATTTATCCTCTTAATATCTCATATTGGGATATGCGTCTGAAGGAGGCTGAGCTTAGTGCTGCCAGCTAAGGTCTAAAAGTCAGAATGGATGGATTTATTTTTCTTACTTTACTACATAAATCCTTTGTGGAAAAAATACAATATGTTGTTAAGTTCAAAGTTGTCTAACTAAACATTGATGTAAAGAAGCATCACATTTAATCACCAAAAGACATATACTCTAATAATAAAGCCTGAATTTGACTAAGGAGTGAATAATTGTTCTGAAGTCACAGGAGGAATATGGTGAGCCCACATATTATTTGGGTTGGCTCCAAGTATGAAAATGGAGGACATTCTTATTCAACATGTGAGGTAGATACAGTTTCTATTAACTTTTGTGAATGTTATCACTAACAAAATTACAGATTAATCAGAGCTGAAGTGGTAAAGGTCTGCACTCTATAAAAGGAAGAGCGTGAAGAGCAAATGAAAAGTGTCTGTCAGAGAAGTATATTTCAATGGCTAGTGTTGAGGATGTTATATGTAAGTACATAAATGTACTAAGCAAGCCCTCCCATGGCAGGAGAAAGCGAGGACAGAATAAACCTTTTGCAATTCCACAGTTTAGCTGCAAGTAAAATGACTTCTTTTCCATCTTCAAAGTTCCTAAGCACCTTAGCCTCCACGTACCATGCAGTTATCATGCTACTTATACTAGGATTTGGTCTTTGACATATACCAAGTGATTCTCAAAGGGACCCCAAGTAACCATTAGGTGTTATGTTTGTTATTTTCTACATAGATTACTGTGGCATTTTCACAGATCCATTATCTGACCTTGATTAAAATTCAGGAAATGTTAGCCTGTTGCCTATGTTCAGGCTGCAGAATAATACCTCTATTTTGACATACCTTTAATAAATCAGACATTTTATTTATCTTAGCAAAATGGAGTGAGATTGCTGGTTTATTTATCCTTCATGCACATCTGAGATGTAATTGGGAGAGTTGATGTTACTGACATATTATTAAGCTATTTCAGCTCTATATGTCATTCTGCAATAAATCAGAGGATAGCAATTTTAAGCTCTGTGCTGGCTACAAAATAATAGGAGTACCTTGGAGTATACAAAACATCTTGATAGTATTAATCAGTTCTCATTTTACAAGTTTTAATTGAAACCATTATCAAATAATGATTCCAGAGCAGAAATAATTGTTAATAAAGTTCTGGTGATCATATCTGCCCCTGCTGCTGTAAGTTCTGGCTATCCCAGCTAAGGGATAAGAGCCCAGCTCTACAGTTTTTCTATCAGAAGATAGAGTGCCTATTAGAGTGAGTGACTAGAGAGAGAGAGTGGATATATAGTGCTTCTGAAATTAGTGCTCTTGAAAACTTCTGGCTGGTTTCTCTGAAAATGGAGATCTTCTACTCTATGATGTGGATGACATTGGTATCAACATCTGAAGTTTTACAGGTATGTGTCAAGTCCTGCCAGAACATTTCCCACAGGACTATGAACTATAAATCCAATAAGGAGGGTGAGGGGATGGGCACAAATGCTGTGTTGCAACAGTTTGAACTGCTAAGTTGTTAACATGCTTACTCACATGTTCTTAGACCACACTAACTAAATTGGCCCTGCTCTGAGCAGGGGGGTGGGCGAGGCAACCTCAGGGGTGCTCACCAAAGAAAGTGATTCTACGATTTTGTGAGCCCGCACCTGTCCCGGGCAATGCCTGGGCATGAACCAGACACTGCTCTCAGCACACTGGTAATGGATGGAGCCTTCCTATTTTTTGATAGAAAAATGAAGGCAGAGAGCTTATTTCTGTGGTTACAAGTTATACATATTTGTTCTGCTTGCCCTTGGGACCAGAAAAGAGACCACGATTTTTTAAAATTTCCTGGCATGAGCATAATGATAGGGAAAACCCTTAACAGTAGGAAAGGCAGGGCATATTCAAATTGTACAAAATGTCTGCTGATGTAAAGCTGTTAAAGTACAGCATTTACTTTCTTGTAGCTTTCTGTGGACTGAGGCTACTGATGAGCCATCAGACGTATCTTCTGTGTCTGCTCCCTGGGAAAGATATAGGCCTAGAAGTAAAAATCCTTGATATCCTGTTTTTCTTACCATTACCATACAGTCAATGCTATTCCTATGCTATTACTATTTAATATGGTTTATTTGAGGTGAATTTTTAGACATAACAATAGATATCTCTGTCAAGTTATATTTTATTATTACAGTTCTGCAAAAAAGGAGTGTCCCAATGCACAGATTCACAAACATACTTTTTAAAGCCATTTCACAATCAGTCAAATAAAAGTATGTGTTCCATAAACAGATTGCTATATTTCCAGTGGAGTGGATGAATTTTTTTTTTACTCATGCTTTCCATAAGGAACACGTTGTGTGATTTTCTAAGTGTTCATCAAGACAACTAATGATTTTGTTGCAAAAGCCCTGCTGTAGTTCATGACCTCTTGTAGAGCTATCTATGTGAAAGCAGTCTAGACTCTGATGAGTCTAGACTCTGCGTTCTACAAATGCAGAAGCAAGACAGCTAGGTACTCTGAAATTTCTCTGGAGTCCATAGGCTGTGCATGGTGGTGATGTTGCACATCTGGAAACTTTCATAATCTGGTTGCTACATAATTTTACCTTTCCTGCAAACTAAACTCCTATGAATGTCATTGAATTCTTGCAAAAAAAACCAAAAAACAAAAAAACCACTAATAATTAGGAAAATGAGTGGGATCTTGATGGTCCATCAATGTACATGTGATTAAGTGGATTTTGTGTAAATAGTGTATGTGAGTCTAGAAAATAGTTCAATACCATCACAAAAGACAGAAGGAACCTAGGAAATCTCAGTTTTCCTTTTAATACGTAAATTGCCTTTTAGTACACAAATTACCTTATCTTAAATTATGATAAGGAAAATAAGTTTGATACTTCTGATCATAAGTATTTTTTGTGCATCAGAGATGAATGAGTGGTTATGAGCCAGAGTTCCCACCAGTAGTCTTGTTTGTTCAATCTTTTAAGGAGTACTTAAGCAAATATATCTGTAACCTGCAGGCTCAGCACACAGAAATGTATGCATAGGACTGTGCTCTCAATATTAACCTTACCTGAGCTCCTGTAACTCCAATGTTGGCTTCGTTTGTGTACCAATCTTTTTACTAATTTAGGCTCAACCTATGGACATGTAATGATTTCTGAATTTTTCTATGTGGGTGTAATGTTCTACCCAGCTGGAGCAGCATTTCTCTCCTGTCTGACACATTTGTCGCACAGTGCCGCAAAACAAACAATACTGTAAAAGGTCCTTTCTCTGCATAATGTATTTTTTTTTATGCTATGCATTCAGAAGACAAAGTTAATGTCAACCTTAGGTTAATGAAATAAAAGTGATGATTTGATTTCAGCTGCTGGGAGCCCTGAAAAGGGATGTTTGGGGTTTTTTTAATTGCCTTCGTGCACTTATTTACCTGCAGTCTGCAGATGTCTTTTTCTCAAACATTTTCACATTGGTTTGACAATGTAAGATGAAACATATTTCTCATGAAGTTTGATATAGTAGTTACAATAACAAAAGTATAGTAACAATTATAATAAAAACTCTTGGAGTTTAGTGTAGCGGACACTCCCTTATCCTAAGTAAATACATCACATATGAGCATCCGTCTACATAGACATATAAATTTATCAGACCTTCTTACTATATGCTTGCATTGTGTGACTGCCAGAAGTGGTAAAGGAATGGTAGCAAATGGTCTAAATTTATTAGAGAAAAAGAAAGCAAAAGGAATAAATAAAATGAAGCGGAAATGCAGCTAATTAGATCAGTGCTTAGATAGGAACTGGTGCGTTTGAGACCATTGAAAATCTGATCTTCAGAATCTAAATTCAAAGCGCAACTTTTTATATTATAATTATTGAAGTATTTTATTCCTGTCAGTCCTCAATTAAATAGAAAAATGATAATTACTTCTTATATCCTAATTTATGACTATAATCATAAGCAGAAATGGGAGTTGAAGAGAACACACTTTATTGTATTTCTGGATTATGATACAGGATAAAGTACAGACTTTCATACATTGTCTCATAATAACTTCTTCATTTTGCTGGAAAAGGTGTCCAATTTCTGTAGATAGCAAAGCAATAATGAAGATGGTAAATCAGTAAGCATCATCTAAGTTGACAGCATCACGCATTTATTAATGATAATCTTCTTATTTATAACAAATGCAGAGTTCCCACTGAAACTAAAATTATATTTCAGAATCTGACCTGAAAAGTGTTTTTGAGGGAAGTTAGAGTATTTCCATATTTTCCAGGTTGATATATGGGTATCAAAGTTCAAATTCCAACCACAAATAGACTCCTTCATAATGACTTTTTTTTTCCTTACGAGTTTCCCTTTTTTTTCTGAATTTTACATCTTGTTTATTACAGATTTTTACATGGTTGTTCCTCAAGACTTCTCACTAAGATAAGTATAAATGTCATATTTCTGTAATACTATGATTTTTTATTTTACTTATTAGAAAACAACTATTTTGTTCCTCCTTGGAGAAGTCACAATGATTAAGTGGACAAAAAAACCCCCAAACATGTTAATCAAAATAATCCTATTTACAAATCTCTTTGATTTTCATGGTAGCATCTAACTGTATCAAAAATGTAAACCCCTATCCAAATTTGGATCAACATAGATTTAGATGATATCCTCTTGTCATTGTTCTGGAACTATTCCATTAACATGACTTGGAGTCATATAGATGGTCAGTTAAATTTATTTATTCATGTTCGTATAAACCGTATATCACTATATACGAAAAAGAGATACTTGCTTAATGTCACAAAGGACATCAAGACAATTGGCAGCCAGAAATGCAACAGGAAAAGTAGAAAGAAAATTCCACTAGTTTAGAAACTTCTCAGTGAAGGCAGATGAAAATAGTCTGGATATTTGGCCTTCTTTATCCCCAAATGGTAGTAGCAAGGTGTGCAACAGCTGACCTTTGAGACTGACCTTTTTTTTCAGATGCTGCTACATTGGCCACATTACCCTTAAAGGGAACAGACACTAACTATAAAAATACTGCAAATAATATTGTAGATTAACCCTGCTGCAAAACCACAACCATTCTGCAGTACCTGTGTCAGGAAAACTGCTCCCACCAAGGGGTTCCAAGAGAGTATTAAATGACAGTGCATTTAGGCACTGAATATGAGAAGCTTTACATCATCACCTCCATTGGCTGAAAAAAGGGGGAGCTGAGGATCTTTTCTGTGGGTACTAGACTAAGAAGATTAATTAATACAACTTTCCTGTAGAGAAATCGTGCTGTGTATACTGTACAAAACCACTTTTCGTAACAAGATAATATTTCTACATATATTTATTTTTAAAAAATGTTTTAGTTCAAACAAGACATTAGTCCTTAGACAAAAAGTGTGTTTCATAAAATGAAACAGTATAGAAATGTATTTTAAACAGTTTACAGTTTTCCAAAACTCAGAATGACTGATGTAGTTACCATTTAATATATGTTAGTCATCATACCAATTTAGATAGCTAGGGTATTTAAAAAACTAAGAATAATCTAATCACTATGAGCTCTTTTCATTGTCAACAGAATTAGAGAAAAACATAAACACCTCCAGAAATATACAAGTACCTCAAGAGGGCAATTCATCTTACCTTTCTTAGCCACATACTTCAGAATGACATGACTATCCATCGTTTGTGCAGCCAGCAAAGGCTTACCAGCTTTGACTTAGACATCTAAGCCTTTTAGATAGCTAAGCTAAGTCATCAAGGTGTTCAAACAGTGCTTTATGGAATATAGAAAATGCATTAATTTATTATAGCTAAACTCCACATTCCAATAAATGAGATATAGACAGAGTTGACTGACATAAACTGATAATACACTAAACTCATAAACTGTTAATACACTTCATTTAAGCAAAACAGGCAGATTCTGATAAATTGCATTATTTGGCTACTCAGTAAACTTATCTGAGTTATAATGTCTTACACAATGAAACCAAACCTATCTTGTTATAAGATAAAATCACTGGCATAGCAAGAGCACGTTAAAAATTGAATACGGTGCCCTGTCAGTTTCAGCAATATTGCTGAACTTTCTCATTTAGATCCTTGTACCTTGAACTCTTCATATTATCAAATTAGCTCACACATGATATAACTGGATTCTGCTGAAATGGATTTAATATATATACTTGCTCTTTCATACTTTAAAAAGTCAACTGTGACTTTAAATTGGCATAAGATCAAGAGAAGCACAATATACAGTCTTTAAATTTGAAATGAGAATTTTCCTCTACCATGTTTTGGGAAAGTTCAGAAGTTATAGAAAAATATTGATTATTATATAGATACTTTGATATATACCATATTAATCCTTTATCAAGGTAAATTGAACATTAGTTTTTTGGAAAGAAAGGGCTTCTGATTCAGTTGAGTACTTCTTGCATGGAAGAAGAAAAAAAGTCAAAAGCGAAAACCAATATTTTCTTCAGCTCTTATATTTTCAAGGGGTTTTAAATAGCAAAAATTCTGGTGTATGCAGAATAGGCTGAATTTGGTATCTTTTTTCTCCAGCTAACATATTAATCTTTTAATAAATTTGCCCCCTTCATATTTGCCCCCAACTGATTTGTTTTGAACAAAGATATAAGATAATTTGAATAAGTTCGTTTACGACATCCCATTTCATATTTGGTAAAGTGAGTTTTTATTGTCTTAAAAAGACAACATATATATTGCTTTACTAAGTAATACACTTAAAAACCTGTTTCATGAAAAATTCTTCCCACCTTATATCAGCATCGTAATATTTTCTCCACAAAGCAGTGATCAGTGTTAGGTTATGTGATTAAAGGTCCATCTCCATAAGCCTGTCCCAGGGGAACCTCAGCCCCAGAGGCTGGGGGACACCAAGTACTAGGAGCCGGTGGGGGCAGCTCTCTATGGCACCTCGCAGGTTGAGGGAGGGTGTCACTGTCTATGGCAGTCTGTTCCATCTCCTGATTAAACTCCATTTATAACTGTTTTCCTGGGTGAGGGACTCTGTCCTGTGCGTGAGCCTGTATATGGGGGTCTGAGTGTCAGCACCTGGAGTCAGACCACAGGACCATAATTCTGGGATGGATACTGGAAAGACCAATAAGCCTGAGAGTTGGCTACTGGAGTGACCAGGAGGGCCAAGATAGCTCCTGGAGAGACCATGGCATCTGGAGGCTGGCTGCTGGTAAAGTCATAGGTCTGGACCAGCAACTTGGGAAGACCTGTCTGCATGTGTGTGTCTGTGTGAAGCAACTGGGAGACCTGGGAATCCAGGGACCGGCAATTGGATAGACTGGTTGTCTAAGGCCAGTTACAGGGGGCATCACTTCTGTCTGTATCCCTCTGTGTGTGTGCGTGTGTACGTAGGTCTGAGTGTCAGCAACTGGAGTGGGGCTGCAGCCTCAGAGGCTTGTATGCCCAAGTGCCAGCAGCTGGGGAGACTAGGATCCATGGGCAGCCACTGAGAAGTATGAGTGTCTGAGCCCAGCGGCTGGGGGGATTCACACTGTACCTATATATATCTTTTCCACTAATGGATTTTCACCCCAATTAGCCCAAAAGGAGAACAGAATGAGGCTGTTGGTGCACCTTGTGTTTATGTCAGTGAGGTGTTTTTATGCCTGTGTTTATCTGTTGGACCAGCTGTGTATATAATTTCGTACACAGAGAGAGCTGTGACTGTTTACCCTAGAGAAGAGAAGGCTCAGGGGGATCTCATCAATGCATTCAAATACCTAAAGGGAGTGTGTACAGAAGATGGAGCCAGGCTCTTTTCAGTGGTGGCCAGTGACAGGACAAGAGGCCATGGGCACAAACCGAAGGACAGCAGATGCTCTCTGAATATCAAGGAACACTTTTTCACTGTATGGGTGACCAAGCACTGGCACAGGTTGCCCAGGGAGGTTGTGGAGTCTCCATCCTTGGAGATACTCAAAAGCCATCTGGACACGGTCCTGGGCAACCTGCTAAAGGTGGCTCTGCTTGAGTAGGGGGGTTGGACCAGATGACCTCCAGAGGTCCTTTCCAACCTCAACCATTCTGCAATTTTGTGATATAGTATAGAATTCTGAAGGACAGGACAAATAAGTGGTATCAGAAATTTTGAAAAGCCTACTTCAATTATGAAATCTTGCTCAGATCCAGAACTAAAATTGATTTAATTATGGATAAACACACTTAAAAATAATATCTTAACTCATGTGTTTCATTATCCTATGCTTTGTTTACTATCATATGCTTTTTATGATGCTTGTATGAATTCTGAATATCTCTATTTTGAGCATAATTGGTTGTAAAATCTGATAATTTTGGCCTAAGTTTACCATTGACCAATACGTCACAGGTAACAGTTCCAAATCAAACAGAAATTAATTTTTGATTAAAGGTTAGATGAGTTGAAGTATTTGCTGTCATCAGGCTGTGTATCTACATATAATGACAGTGCATGGTTACAAAAGATGCATAAAGATGCTCCTCAGGCCATCTGATGCAGTTAAGGAACAAGGAGCTAGGGAAAGGTCTGCCCTTCTAGGCTTCCCAGCATGAACAAAGAAAGAAATTAATTGAGAATTTTTAAATTATGAAACAGAAAAAACTAACATACTGAGAGAGAAGGTAGTGCAGTAGGAAAGATTGAGCAGAATCCATAAGATTCTAAAATCTGTAAGACACTGGAAATCTGAGAGGTGAAGGGAATAAAATGTTAATATATGTGCTGTACTGTATATATCATATATATTCATCCTGGGCAAAAGAGGATGGAAGAGTGGTTCATTAAGAGACTGGGACTTTCCTGTTTCACCTAGTCATTATTTTCTTCAATCCCATCAGTGGCAGGGAAGGA
>WAAD01020598.1:0-21515 GCA_013389945.1 Fregata magnificens
CTGAAAGGAGGTTGTAGTGAAGCAGGTATTGATCCTTTCTCCCAAGTAAATAACAATAGGATGAGAGGGAATGGCCTCAAGTTGCGCCAGGGGAGGTTTAGATTGGATATTAGGAAAAATTTCTTTACTGAAAGAGTGGTTAAGCATTGGAACAGGCTGCCCAGAGAGGTGGTGGAATCACCATACCTGGAGGTGTTCAAAAAAGGTGTAGACGTGGCACTCCAGGGCCTGGTTTAGGAGGCATGGTGGTGTTGGTTGACGGTTGGACTTGATGATCTTAGAGGTCTTTTCCAACCTTAATAATTCTATGATTCTATGATACCATTGCATGATGAGGACTGAGATACCAGGCATCTCCAAGGAACAAATGGACCTATAATATCATTAATCCCTAAATAATCCCTTTGTGCCTTGGTCAGTATTCCTACTGCAAAGTTTCTTTTTCTTTTTAAAGAACAAGAGTCATGTGTGGTTATATATTTGCAGACAAAACACTTTGTGTTTATAGGTACTTTTCAGCATTGCTCTAGAATATTAGTACCTCTTGCATTAGTATCTACTTTGTGCAGCTTTTTACCCTGCACCAAAGCTGTGAATTTGTTTACATTGTTCTACCTGAAAATTCTTCAGAACTTATTGCATTACTCAGCTGAACCAGATTTTTTTTTTTAGTTCCATGCAATTGTCTGCATAAGTAAAAATGATCTGATGTCCATGATGCTGTGGAATAATTGCTGGAGGTGACCTAGAAGTTAAACTTATATTCACATTGTAAAGAAAGGTACAGCAGTGAAGAAGCTTCCAGGGTGGAGTGCGTCTGACATGCAAGGAATCCATTCCATGGAAGTTCCCTTGGCCTGTAACCTTAGATGTTAGCTACACCAGGGGATCTTTGTGTGCCGACTCTAAGAGGAACTGCACGGAGGGTGGAGCGGAGTGCAGACACCGTGGCCAGGCTCTGTGATACTAGAGAAACTTGAAAGTACCATGGAACAATGATAAGCTGCATAGTTACTACCTTGGGCCAATGCCTGTCATGTTTTTGACAAAACGCTGTCCTTTTGGTGAACTTTGCTCATTATAATATCATTATAATACCAAAACACACCTCCATCCCAAAAGCTACCCGCCTCTCATTCAGGCGGTAGCTGGGCAACAAGATTCAAGCTATTCAGTTACTAGTAGTAGATGCATTTTTTGAAACTCGTAACTATAGAATCCTCACCAGGTAATTATTGTTTTGTATTAGGAAACTAATAGAAACTGGATGAAACAATGAAGAATCGAATAGAGAAGTTTTGTTTGAGTCTTGTAACTATAGAAATGTTGCTTGGATATCCCCTTACCATCTTGATTTGAATAATCAATAGACATCAGTAGAACTGACCAATGATTATTTTGGGATATGAATATTGAATCAAAGAAACCAATCATAACAAAGATATGTATGACTAGAGTCACTCAAGCTCCACCTGAAAGGTAAAAATAGTATAAATATAGCTTAAGAGAGAGAGGATGTTAGGGAAGATACCATCATCGTGTACCACTCTGACTTCTGGGATCAGTCGAAGGGCTGAGCCTCTCTTCCCCCATATCGGGACACCTTTGGGTGAGATTCGAACACTTGGTTACACCAAGTGCTTCTGCACGCAACTTAGAAGTCTCTATAGAGTCGCTTTACATCTTTTAACACGTTTGTAGCCAAGCAGTATTACTCATAGTCTTGGTATTTGCACGTGCTTTGCAGACAGTGATTTTATCCCCGGCAATCCAAAGAACCTGTGTATCTGTTGCTTTAATAAACTGCACTATTCATTAATCTATAGTTCTCATTGAACATGACCAAACTCTTTAAGGGTGGCCGTGGTAGTTCATGGAACGCGACTGGACTGAATCATGTTATTTGTGCATCCGTAATCGTGATAGTTCAGTGCACTGAACGCGACCGGACTTATAACGACAGTTTGGGCTGCTTTAGCCTTTAATGCAACAGATGCTAATATGTCAGTTGTATAGATGTGCCTAGAGATAAACTTACACAGCGATACGTTACACAAGCTTCCAGAATGGTATAAGGAAATCTTCAACGTATGAGTGTGCTTGGCTCAGTGATAGCTTGAAGTATTGATAAACATATTTTAGTTTGAAAGCTCAAGCAAGCAAGATCTATAGCATGGGAATAATTTTTAAAGAATATCCTCATTCATGATCAGTGACAACAGTGAAAGTCAAAAGTTAGTCTGATGCTATTTCTGAAGATGGACACCTTTTTGAACTTCTTCAAAGTGTGATATCTGTTTAGATACCTACATACATCAATTTTGGGGAGGCGTTCTCAAACTGCTCTATAGGTACCTGAGGATGCACCAGTTACTTAGGATGGTATTTGCAAACACACAGACACAGATCAGAAAGAAATACAGTGTTTGTTGCAAGAGTGAATACAACCTTACAAAAGAAGTTCACCTTTTCCTGTGCCTAGTCTGACAGAGGGTAACTAAGACTTCTGCTGTTAGTGCAATACCCACAGTAGCTGTATTTTTGAGTCCTTAACTTGAGGAATTATTGAAGTAATTGACCATAATATAACAGGGCAGATCAATGAATAAGTATAATGCTAGGGGTTTTTTTATCACCTTGGGTCTGTAATTTCCATATTGTATTTTAAGTTCTACAATAAGTATAGCTGATCACGCGAAAGTTTCTGTGACTCTGGGGTTATTCTTTATGCGGTGGGGCATTTCATTCAGTTCACTGGTTTCATAAGTCAGTTCTTAAAAAAATTAAAATGCCTACATAGTCTCATAGTTTGGAAGGAAAAACTGTATGTGAATTCTCAAATATATCTCCATTAACTACTTCCTGTTCAGCATGTAAATAGAAACTGAGTGTTATCAAAATCAGTTAACTTTCATTTCTAAGTCATACACATTGTGAAAATAATAGTAATTTTAAAAGATCCTCATTCTACGCTTGTCCAAATGAGATTTCTATTGCATGTCCTGTAAAGGCAGGAATTAGGGAAAGAGAACACAAACTGCTAGTAGAGCCAGCAGTTGTTTGCTTCTTGCACTTTTCCACTGTGTCAGTATTGTGAAGTAGCTAATTTGAGTGAGAAATTATGGTCTGAGAGAGGGAAATTGGGGCTACATGAAAACTGGAATTTTCACTTTTGGGAAATTCTTTGTCTATTTATAGATATAACTAAACATCTTTAAGCACCAAAATGAAAATCTGTTATTTTGAAATATCTTGAATTTCAGAAGGCATTCAAACCTTTTATTGTCAAAAGGGAAAGTACAGTCCATTTTATTTTTTTTTCCTTAAATAAACATGATGAATTGCCCTGACTGCCCAGGTCCCTGTTTGCCAGTCTAATCAGTTACAGGCACAAGAAATCTGAAAGCCCTTACAGCTCCCAAAACTAAGATCCCTTTCTCCTTGAAATGGACACTTGCTTAAGACAAAGCTCCTTCATTCCTAAAAGGCCTTCTAACTCTAACAGGCAGGAAACTTCACAGCCGATACAAATGCTTGTTTAGACATAAAGAAATCTGCATTTTTCAGTGGAAAAATGTCATGTCAAAAATTTCTTTGCTGCCTTTAGCAGCCAGTTTGTTGCACGACATGTAGCTGACTTGAGAATTCAGTTGAAGTATGAGAAAAATAAAGTGGATTTCCAGTAGATGTTCCATGCTGTTACTGTGCAGTTATGCCCATCTGCCATATGACGGAAGACTAAAACAGTGATTTTCAACTGTCAGCTTTCAGTGCTATTTTTGTAGCCAGATAAATCTTATATATTTTGTAGAATCTAACAGAAATAAGAAGGCTACATAGTCAGAAATCTAACGGTCAGCATCTAACCTTATATATGAACAGAAATTCACTATAAAGAAACAGAATATTCTGGTCACATCATAAATATGGAGTCATCCGATTTCCTGATCCTCTCAAACTCTTCTCTTATGCAGTGAATAGTATATTTAAATATTTTCCAATAGAGAATGCTAACTGCTGACACTACAGTGTACATATCATAACCTCCAAGTAATTCTTACTGAATATGTGGTTATCATTTTGCTGTCTCCTTGTCTGTCTCTTTCTAGTTTTGTATATGTATGTGTACTCTTATTTGATTATACTTTGCTTTGCATGTGTATCTCTCTACTCTCAGAATATCTCAATGTCATTTTTTTCTCTCTTCCTGGTGCACTTTCTGCATTCTAAATATCTGAGGCTGCAAGTAAAGAGATCTTGCAGTTTTTACATGGTTTACTTTCTTTTTTTTGCATTTGTACTTCAATGTTGATAGAAAGTTTAAGGGAAAGATAATGTGAGGTCACAGAAATTAAGACAATCATGGAATCAATAAAAATATCAACAGATGATACTATTAACTGGAAAAATAATAATCAGCTTGCAAGTAGAGAAAGACCTAATTACAGTAACAGAAATATGATAAGAAGAGAGAAATATTTTTGTAAGGGATTGGAATACAAAAGGATCTGGGAAACGAAAAGATAGGCAGTGTATATTGTAAGGAACTGGAGATAGAAAAGGGAAGGTAAAGCTGATTGCATGCATCTGAATGCATGAAAGCATTTGCACTCAGCAAGACAGCAAGGACAGAAGTGATATTGAGAGCTTTGAACTCTATTGTATCTCTCAGTTTGTAAGAATTCTCATGCTATATCAGATCTCTCATTTGTTTGGCTGGGTATCTTGTCTAAAAGTTGCCCATACCACCTCTTCTGGGAAAAGTATATGCACAGTAGAGAGAGGTAACATAACTTGCATTTCGTCTTGGGTCTTTTCTCAATTAGAGTTTTGTATAACCCCTGAAGCACAGGAGTAATATGCATTCTTAAGGTGTTGTTATTGCCACAGTAATGTTGTAGGAAAAATCTTATACTGTACAATTTATATACATTGTGTTTGGAAAGTTCTTGACCTCAAGAACTGTGGCAATAAGTTCCAAAGTGAAACCACACACTGTGTGAAAAGGAGTTTCTTTACAGGTACAATTTTTCAAATCTCTTTGAATGTTGAGACAGAGGAAGAAGTAATTTCTGACACCTGGGATATCCTTGATGTCCATGTTCTTTTCCCTAGTTAATGTTGTTAACTTCCTATTCTCTGAACAAATATGTTAGTAAATGTTGCTCCCCTGTAGAACATTTTTTTAGAGCAAGTACATTTTTCTTGCATTCCTTTCCATTAGCCAAATTAAGTTCATTTTCCTAATGTTTTTAAAGTTGCTGCTGGTTTGTCAGGGTCTACTTCTTCTGAGTAACTAAAACATTTTGCCACATCTTAGCCTGCTTCCACTTCCATGTCATCTATAAATAAAATAAATAATCTGGGATCTTTTATGGAGACTTAAGTTACCCAAGGATTTCCGTTATGCCATGATAAAAACTGAAACAAGATCTACAGAGAGAGTTAAAATACATTATAAGTCCAACTGGAAAACACAGTCATACTTTCTGGCACACAAGCTGGATCTGAAACAGTTGTATGGAGCATATATGCTTTTTTACTCTATTCTACTGAAATATGATACTGAACAACATCTTATAGATGTGATTTTTTCCCCTCCTCAGCTACACTGATTGGTATAATAAAATATATTACTTTTTCCTGAAAAGCTTGTCTTGTCACTGCCCCACTGAGACAGCATGTCATAGATTTATTTCTACCTTTTCCATTGGCTCTCCTAGGATTTTTATTAATGCAAGTTATTTACTGATCATTCCATGGCTGCTTAACTTTATTACTTTTTGGACATTTTAAAGAATATTTTGGACACATAAATACATCTCCATCTCTCCCCAGTTTTTCTTTACCTACCACTTTCCTGGTTATTCATAGTAATGACCTACATCTTTTCACTAGTCCTGGCCTATGTATATAAGCTCATTATTCTATTGAACATCAAGATCCATACCATTAATTCCTCTTCAGCTCAGATCTTCATCAAAACCTTAAGAGAAAAAAAGATGAGCTTCGTCACATGCCCTGAAGACTTTTTTTTTTTTTTAAAATGTGTGTGTGTGTGTGTGTAAATTGAGTAAAGAACTCATTACAGTCCTTTCCTGGCTGGGCGGAGAATCGTCTTTCCCCCTAAAAGGCAGGAGATGAAATCATATTATCATGTTTAAAAGATTATGAAAAGATATCTTTAGGCGTGGGACTGATGTCGTCTACCTGGACTTGTGCAAAAGAATTTGATGCCGTCCTGCATGCCATCCTTGTCTCTAAATTGGAGAGACATGGA
Organism: Fregata magnificens; assembly: GCA_013389945.1. Taxonomy (NCBI): domain Eukaryota; kingdom Metazoa; phylum Chordata; class Aves; order Suliformes; family Fregatidae; genus Fregata; species Fregata magnificens. The sequence goes on from WAAD01020598.1 coordinate 6,281, forward strand.
TTTGATGGATGGACCACTCGGTGGATAAAGAATTGGCTGGATGATCACGCTCAAAGAGTTGCAGTCAACGGCTCAATGTCCAAGTGGACACCAGTGACGAGTGGCGTTCCTCAGGGGTCGGTATTGCGACCAACGCTGTTTGACATCTTTGTTGGCAACATGGACAGTGGGATTGACTGCAGCCTGAGCAAGTTTGCCAATGACACCAAGCTGTGTGGTGCGGTCGACACACTGGAGAGAAGGGATACCATCCAGAGAGACCTTGACAGGCTTCAGAGGTGGACCTGTGTGAACCTCATGAAGTTCAACAAGGCCAAGTACAAGGTCCTGCATGTGGGTCGGGGCAATCTCAAGCACAAATACAAGCTGGGCAGAGAATGGATTGAGAGCAGCCCTGAGGAGAAGGACTTGGGGGTGTTGGTTGATGAGATGGTCAACATGACCTGGCAATGTGCACTTGCAGCCCAAAAAGCCAATCATATCCTGGGCTGCATCAAAAGAAGCGTGACCAGCAGGTCGAGGGAGATGATTCTCCCCCTCTACTCCACTCTTGTGAGACCCCACCTGGAGCAGTGCATTCAGCTCTGGGGCCCCCTACATAAGAAGGACATGGACCTGTTGGAGCGAGTCCAGAGGAGGGCCACAAGGATGATCAGAGGGCTGGAGCACCTCTCCTAGGAAGACAGGCTGAGAGAGTTGGGGTCATTCAGCCTGGAGAAGAGAAGGCTCCACGGAGACCTTATAGCAGCCTTCCAGTACCTGAAGGGGGCCTAGAAGAAAGCTGGAGGACTTTTTACAAGGACATGTAGTGATAGGACAAGGGGTAATGGCTTTCAACTGAAAGAGGGTAGATTTAGATTAGACAGAAGGAAGAAATTCTTCACTATGAGGCTGGTGAGGCAGTGGCACAGGTTGCCCAGCGAAGTTGTGGATGCCCCATCCCTGGAAGTGTTCAAGGCCAGGTTGGATGGGGCTTTGAGCAACCTGGTCTAGTGGAAGGTGTCCCTGCCCATGGCAGTGGCGTTGGAACTAGGTGATCTTCAGAGGTCCCTTCCAACCCAAACCATTCTATGATTGTATAATTCTATGGGACAAAAAAGACTAATAATAGCAAAGTAAGTAAGTTGTTAACTAAGGCTGTTTGATGTGATGATATTGAATATAATAGTAAGTATTTTTGGAAAGGGAATATATGGAAAATACAACCTGGAAAATATGAAGATATATGTATCAGCAAGGGAAGTAAAATAGGTGCTGTTTAGGTGACAGGACTAACTAAAGGATGTTGAAGAATAGTAAGAAAGGCTGTTAAACCTGAGAACTATACTCATAAGCCAGTAGAAGACCTATATCACAGTTAAGTTACAAAGCAATTGACTGAAATTTAAGATACTAGTCAAAGAAATGAGGGCTTAAAACAATACTAAAATGAAGAACACAAAAAATGTTTTCCATAAAGATTTTTCTCCTCTAGAATAACTTATGATATTTACATACAATGTTAGTTTGTATCTTATTGCTTGTATATTTTCTTTTTAAGGCTGGCTAGGAATGATCAAAGACCAGAGTTGTCATAAATTATTCAACAAACACTCTGGTGTCTAATTAGAGGTCATTATTTCCTCACTGCTTGTGCCCAACACTTCACCTTAGCTGATTGTTTTTCTCATTACTAATTGCATGAATTGAAGTTCCTTTTTAATCAGTTGGACAATTTAATGTTTCTCTTTTTCTTAATAAAGCTATATATCACTTTTCACGGTTAACTGTCAAAGCTGTGTAATCATAGTTCCAATGACTGCATTTAATATGACGCAGACAGAAAGCTGACATGAGTTTTGTCTAATTTTTCAAGCTGTGATGGAAAACATCATCCTTATGTTATTGTCTTCAGTCCCAGACTTACAAAAAAATCCCCCCAATAGAAAAACACCATTGAAAAGAAATCACAGTAAGTCATATTAGGCAACATATTGCAGATGATCTAATAGCAGAGCTGTGTAACTTATATCTTTGATTTGGTAATAAAATTAAAAAACTGCAGGAAAGACTGATTCTGGTCAACATGACAGTAACATTTTTCAGAAATGTCTTAAGTCAGGAAAAATGGTGGGAGTTGTGTAAACATTTCAATCAATCAGAAATTAAATGCTTTTCCATATTTTGGAAGTGTCCTGCATCACTTGCAAAATATCATGCCAGAAATGAAGAGCTATTACTAAAAAATATGTGCATCAGTTGCTAAGGTATACGTTAGGTATGTGAGAATCTAGGTTCAACTCCCTTACCTGATTCGATACAGAAATTTGAATTTAATCTCTTGTATTCAAGAAAGTACTCTGAACAAAGAGCAGTGAGATAATCTGGTATGAAGAATCTCTCAATAATCTTACTTCTGGTTGAATGCAGTCCCTAGTGATGAGTGAAAAAAAGCTTCTTAATGATCTGTAATAAATTGAAACATCTTATTATTGAAATATAAATCTTCTCCCTCTTACATTCTACAATATATGCTGCCAAATTAACAGGAAGGACTGTCTCCTTCACTAAATCACTAAATTGAAAGTCAGCCGATTTTCACTCTGTCCTGTAACATCCCTTAAACTTATTGTAATATGTATGTTCTTTCTCTCCAATAGTTGAAAAAAGTAACTTGTACAGGCTATGTTTAGACTGCGTGCTAAGTCTGGGTTTGTAGTCTGGCTTCTGCCGTCTCCTTTGGGACATTTTAGTGCGATGTCCAGTACACTGCTACATCACCACAGTCCTCAAGGTGGCAACCGACCCTAGAAGGCATTTCCTCTTCTAACTGTTGTGATATCTGATCTTAACAGTCAGCGGGGGTTTTATGGGGTCACCTACTGTTATAATTTACTTTACTGTAGATCTGCAACACTCCCTAAGGGGTCTACTGGTGAGAAATGGGGGAATAATAACTGATACAGACAATGAAGCAAGAAGCAATATGAGACATGAACTTAAGCCAGAGACTTGTAGTGAGATAAAGGAAATCTGCATGAAGGAGAAGAACCTGGCTAACTAAATTACATTGTTAAGCGCTGTTGTATTGCTTTAAAAATAAGATGGATAGAAGAAAAATCAAACATTTCCTGTTCTATCTGTACTCAGGCAACAGAGGCCATAGGTATTCAGCCTCAAATGGCTACAATACTTGTTTCATTTGCTTTTATAAATGTAATATACTACACTTTTTATTCATGCTTTGGAAATCCTTCTTTGCATTGCCAAGGTAGCCAATAGCTAACCATTACAACCTGTAAAACTAAGAGTATGTACAAAACAGAATGTGATGCCATTTAGTGATTAACAGTGTAAACATTCATGATGTCATGTTATGTATTAATACTTTCAATAGAAAACTAGTCACAAATCAAGAAAACTGTACATTTATTATTTATCATTGTACATATAAACTTTTATTGTTATATACCCTCAAAAGTCTGTAACAGAGACATGCAGACTAGAACCTAGAATGTGTTAAGATATAGAATGGAAAATTTAATCAAATAACCTCAGGTAGGAAGTGGAAAAAGGAACATAATCCCCTCAGAGTGCCACATGATATAAAAAAATCTAATCACAATAAACAAACAAGGAATTTTTCTTAGGTCACAGATAGAAGTGAGATGAGACCATCCTGTGCAAAGGGTCTTAGTTTTCTCTGTGTTTGGGAGGGGAAGTGGGAAGAAGGAGCCAGTAGCCACATTAGAGAAGTAAAAAGTCTGTCTTAAATCAGTAGTGGAAGATGCTGGGGAGAACACCTGAAAGCTGAGAGATTTTGTGATGGCTGGTGAATGTATGGACTAGTTGCTTTCCCATCTCCAGTCATTGGTATCTGCTGAAAGGGCACACTTATCACACGCTGCCTTAAGACTACAGCTCAGCGGCAGCAGATAGGGCTAGAGAAGGTTTGAGCAGTGGTGAATAGAAATTGTCATTCAAGTGATGGCAGAATCTCCCTCCATGGAATGGTAGTGCGAAAATAATTTCCAGTCTCTAACATGAACAGATAATTATTATCTGTAGTTGTCTGAGTACCTTCCTGGGAATAATCTGGTTTGCTGCTCCAGGGAACACAGCAGAGAAGAGCACTTGATGCCTAAAAGTAAACTGTCTCCAGACTCAGCAGGGAGACAGAATCTAACAACTTAAATATTTCAGGAACGACTTGCTAAACTACCTCTTAAGTTTAAAATGGTATCCATTTAAAAAAAAAAACTTTAATGGGGAAGGGTGATTTGCCTCTCACCTTTCAGATATGGTGGATGCTTCTGGGCAAGAAAACGAATTAATGCATGATTCCAAACTCTCATCAGGTTCAATATACAGTGTAAGTGTACTTAAAAGTATGCTACCTCCTTAAAAAACTACTACAAAATATACAGTGATTTTTCACCTCAGGAAGTATAATCTCTACCAGAACTCCAGCAAACACAAGCATGGGAAATGTTACGATACACTCATTTGGAGGGGAGGAGGTGCTCAAACCCCACTCTTCCCACCTCCCACCGGGTACTCTTTGAGAGCTTGGAAGCAACAACACTTTCCCAGAGCAACTCCCTTGAGTTAGACTATTTACATCTGTGGATGCCCACACAATCTAGGACACAGGTCAAATATAGGCAGTTTTTACTGGCATTCACATTTTAAAAAAGTATTTACTTAAATTTAAATCTGAAATTTGGCTGTATACTTTACATTACAACACCTAATTCCAATGTAAGGTTAAGAAATTTAAAAATAAACATCCTTTCAAAAGCTCTTGATGGAAATTTTTAGAGAATTAAGTTCATGGTTCATAAATTCTCTTTTCTAATTCATTTACTTTTTTGGGCATCCTCCATGAAATCCAGGGCTGCTGTCTCTCAGATCAATGTATTCATCCCGTCTGTCTCCACAGCCCTAAATATTTTGATGGTTTAGTTGACATCAGTTCATTGCTTTTCATTTATCTTTAAAACTATTATCTGTAAATATTTAAGAAGCAATGCCTTAAAAGAAAGAAAGTAGGCAAAAAGAATACACACCTCTTTTCCTTATTCAGTATTCAAAGTCACTGTTTTCTTTGCAAGTTTTAAATGACATTAAAAGTAACACATTTTGCTTTTCTGAAAGTTTCAATAGACCAAGGGAGCAATAAACAAACTTATAAATCTTATAGTGCTTTACCTACCTTGTCAGGTACTTTCTCAGTCATTTTTATCTGGACTCTTAAGAAAATACCCAGGATCCAGTATATTGAAACAAAAGTACTTAGGTGTGATAACACACACCCCCATCCCCAGTATATGAACGCTGTAAGGAGCTTTAATGATATTCTTCTGTTATTAGACAATGCAAAGATATATAGCACAACTGACATCATAGCAGAGTTAATTCTGAGATTATAAGGAACTGTCCTACTCAAGATATGTTGCACTCATTTTTGTACAGCTGATAGTCCTCAAATTTATATAGTTGATATTGTGCTCATTGCCAATTATTTACACCAGATTGTCCTATGTTACTTCTAGGTCAGATGATGCTAAGAGCGAATACCTCCCCATGTGGTCGTATGCCATCCAGTGGCATTCAGATTCTAAATCAGTTGGTTGTGAGGAAAGTTTTCTATTGTCCTTCTTTGTATAGTCCTACTAATGATGATTTTCTGATTCTCTCAGAGCTGGCAACTCCATTGTTTTGAAATGTCAGGTCTTACCCATTTTTAAAAAGTTCTTAGCTGTATTTCATCCTATCCCTACAAGCAGATTTGATATTCACATCAGTTTTGAGGGATAAAATAATCTAAATTATCTAATCTAAAGATATAGGGGTTCCAGCTGCTGAATTCGTAGAACCTAAAATAAGACCTATGATTGCATGGTACAGAAGCAGTTGCAGCAGGATAAGCTATAAAACCCAAAAGCTGGAGCTGAATGGACTGTTCTTGTACACATGGAGAGGGAAAAGGCAAGGACTGTCTGTCAGTCAGAATAACGCTAGTTATTGAGGCTAGATTTGCCTCTCAGGATATGCCTTTGTGATACTATTACCTCAAGGTCTTTGCTAAGTTTTAGGCCAACCCTCCCTACCATTCACATGCAAGGCTGTTATCCAGATTTGTATTTGCTTTAAACCTTGTATTGGGTGTCCCTGGCAAGGTTTTGGTAGTGAGGGGGTTTCAGGGGTGACTTCTGTGAGGAGAGGCCGGGGCTGACCTGTGTCAGACGCGGCTGATTCCAGCCGACTCCAGTGGACCCACCGCAGGGCACAGCTGAGCCCAGCAACCAAGATGGTGGCACATCTGGGAAAACATACTTAAGAAAGGGCAAAAACGCTGCACGGGTCTGAGAGAGAGGAGTGAGGAAAACGTGAGAGAAACAGCCCTGCAGACACCAAGGTCAGAGAAGAAGGAGGGAGAGAGGGTGCTCCAGGCACCAAAACAGAGATTCCTCTGCAGCTGCTGGAGAAGACCATAGGGAGGCTGGTTGTCCCCCTGCAGCCCATGGACGACCACGGTAGAGCAGATATTTGCACTGCAGCCCCTGGAGGACTCCATGCTGGAGCAGGTGGAGGTGCCATGAAGGATGCTGCAGCCCATGGAGAGCCCATGCTGGAGCAGGCTCCTGAGAGGAACTGCGGCCCGTGGAGAGGAGCCCATGCAGGAGCAGGTTTTCTGGCGGGAACTTCAGCCTGTGGGGGACCCACACTGGAGCAGTCTGTTCCTGAAGGCCTGTACTCCACGGAGAGGATCCATGCTGGGGCAGTTCTTGAAGAAGTGCAGCCTGTGGCAGGTAGAAGTGTTGGGAATGAAGGACTGAAGTTGAGCCTTGGAAGAAGGGGGTGGGGGAAATACGTTTTTGTTCATTACTATCCTACTCCTTTGGGGTTTTTTTTCAATAAATTAAATTAATTTTCCCCAACTCAAGTCTGTTTTGCCAGTGATGGTGATTGGTGAGCAATCTCCCTGTCATCTCTATCCACGCACGAGATTTTCCATCTTATTTTCTCACTCTGCTCTGCTGAAGAGGGGGAGTGAGAGGGCAGCTGGGTGGACATCTGCCAGCCAGCCAAGCTCAACCCACCATAAACCTGTACTAGTATATCTGGCTAGAAATGTAGGTTAGAGCTCAGGTTTGATTTTTATTCAAATTTTCCAGCAAGGGTAGGTATTAAATCATTGGTGGGCTCATAATTCTCCGGTGTCTTTCCATTGTTCCCCAGAGGAAAATAGGGAACTATTTCTTTTTACAAATGATGCAAAAGAAAGCACTGTGTGTTTTCATGGATCAAAAAACGTAGGATGTGGCAGTAGTCAAATAGAAGGGATGACAAAATTTGCAAGGACACACTGATGCATTTTTCTGTCAAGTCCAGTGAAGTCCACCTGGCCCAGATTCATGCAGCTATTTCCCAAATTTCTCAAAGACATATATCAAGAAAAGTGAGCATTGGAGCATCTTTCTTTTTTCCCCAGAAGTATTTTAGATGAAGTTTCAAAAGGCAAAATAATTATTTAAAATTATCCACTTCATCGGAATATGACCTTCAGCACGAAGCTGTCAACAAGGTAGTGAGATAGTCAGAATTATTAACTGGACCCCAGAGAACTCAACTGTAAGTAGTTTTGCGAGGTTTGAGAGTTACAGTATACAAATCAGACAGTGGAACCTTTAACTTTGCTAATGATAACCGTCACTCTAGACTTATGATCTTCTGGATAGTATTTCAGTTGATTCATCTTTTTTTCCTGTGACAAAGACATAGATTCCAGTGATTCATTACTGTTAACATTCCCATTAGCGGAATATTCACTCACCCTAGGGGCTTGTGTAACAGCAATCCACCGTAAGAAGAAAGCATTTCAGGTTGCACCAGATTTTTTGTAAATACTTGAATTATTTTTATTTCAGATAAATATAAAAAAAAGGAACTCTCTCATGCCTGTTATTCTCAGTTAAGGCCTGAACCAATAGATAAAACCCACACCACTAAGTAGGTTGAGGAGTTAAACAGTAATGCAGACTATACATGTCATGCACAGCATTCTGAGGTCATAATTTAAAAAGCAGGCAATGATTTGGTCCACAAGCACACAGCAGTCCTTATCTGCTCATCAATAGCTCACCCTCAGTGTTAGTCATTAATACGCTTTCTCAAGAGATAGTGTTCTCACCAGGGCTATGGAATTTGCAGCCACTATTTTTCATTTCCTCTTGCACCACGATAAATGGGAAGGATCTGGATTGACCAAGCTTGGTACCTGCATTTGCTAGTTCTGCACTGTCTCTAGTCAAGGCAGTATTAACTTCCAAATCAGTCTGTTTTATAATAATGGTTCAGTTTTAGAGGGAGTGATATTTCTGACCCAATGAAATCGTCTGACCATCTAGACTCTCTATATAGTCAGTAGAGAAAGTACGCACTTTCTGATGTGCTTGTCTTCCCAGGTCAGGTGATTTGCATTCTGAAATTCCTTATTTATCTCCCTGCCTGTAAGGAAGACGGGGTTTGTTAGTTCTGGCTACCTGGATAATCCAGTTCAGTTGTTCAAAGATCTAGCTTAGAGCAGATCCAACCCTTTGCTCTTACTGACTTAGGAATCTTAATTAAATACTTAAACTCAGGTGAAATGAATCGACACGTTCAGAGGACTATTCAGAGACTAACTACTAGAAGTCTAACTGCTGCTTAAATTAGGAGACTTCAGTGTCTTCCAGAGAAGTCTCTCTAGGACACCTATCACACTGGGAACTTGTGCACTTAAGTCAGTTGATTTTAGTTGTCACTGTGAATAACCTCCCTCCAGCCTCATTCATCTCTTCAGGAAACCTTTCTTCACAGTTTATCACATATCCTTCACACACACAAAAGGTTCTTTTATCATAAAGAGCTATGGTAATTCTCCAAGAATAATGAATTTTTAATATTAATATTGTTACAAAGCATTTGTCCTGTCTAGACTCTAGACATGTGACACTAAACAGAAGCAGTCCCTCTTTCACCCAAACACTGTGATGGAAAGGGCTAATTTTTCAGTGTACACATGACTTCCATCAGGCAGCTACTCAAATTTAGATGAGATACGGGGACACAAAATGATAGCAGTCAACGGAAAATCTATCTCTGGGAATGGCAGCAACAATAATTCAGTGAATATTGTTGTGATCAAGCCTCATGTTACTGCATTTTCTGCCAGCAGCTGAAGTACCACTTGTTAAAGAGTTCATAGCTGTACGAATGCATATGTATATTTCAGCAAGTTCTATTTCAGTTTGGTCTCCCTTGAATATATTATATGCTGGAATAACTTTAATTTTTCTCCCTTCCCTACCAAATCTAATTTTAGTCAAATATACTTTTTTACTTTCAAAAGAGCTAGACTGTGTTAGCAGTGCTGTTATTGTCCCACTATTAATACTCGAAAACATTACAAGGGGAAGAAAAAGAGACTCCTTTTAGTAAAATGCAAAATTCATCATGCACGCATCACACCTTTGTGGGTTTGTTGCATTCCAAGTAATGAGGAGCAGTAAATTTACCCTAAATTAAAAAATAGAAAAAGCCATATATTTTTCCACTTTATGACAGTATTTACTGACACCATACTTCCTATTAACAAGCACTATCAAAGTCATTCTAAACAAGAAACCACAGTCTGCAGTGACTGTAGTTTTTTACAAATTTTGAGGATAGATGGTTCAGTTCTGGATCTGAGAGGTTCATTTTAACTGCCTAATAATGTGAATAATAGCTGTGGCACTCTCACCCTAATCGGTTATCATGATATTGGGGAGGGTGGTGAATACGTATCTTTAAATTGCATGTCCCATTTACATAAAAAAGAAACAAAGGGTGTGATCTTGAGGTAGCATAAATAAATTTAACTCCGTTATCTTTAATAAAGCTGTAAGGTTCCAGTCTGTACCATGAAGATGCTAACCTGTGACTTCAGTTAATGACCTGGTCACACAAGAAAGAGTTCATTTAAATTGCTTAAAGTTGACAAATTAGGCTGCACATGGAGATTTGTAAGTTTGTTCAATACTTAAGTTGGAAGCAGTTATTGCTCACCTTTTCCTTTCTTCAGCCTTATGTTAATTGCCACTCCTACCTCTGGGCATATACCCAACAGAACCATACTGGTCCTTCATACAGTCTTTCAGTACCTCTGCAGGATTCCAGGAATGGGATTCCTCCCACAAAAGTTCAGATCATATTAGGTGAGCAGATAGATAATATTAGGCCCCTTTTGTAGTTAATGAAGAAAAATAGGTACAATAAGGGGTAATAAGATGCAGTACATCTGACCTTTGCTCAGATTTATTCCAGTCTGCTTCCACTGACTATGAAGGAGAATGTGTCACCTGCTGAGACATAAAAGTAGATGTCTTCTTCTAGCCAAAAGAATACCCATTGAATTTGACAATATTTTGCACAAAATGATAAGGTTATAAACAGACTTGTAAAAGAGGACAAATATTCCAATAATTAAACAATTATATACTTAGATAATTGAATAATGACTTAATTCAAGCCTATTATAGCTAATGCAAACTCCTCTGCTGAAGAAGCATTTCCCAGAACATTAAGAAATTCACATCTGTTAATCTCTGAAGGGTGAAAATATTGTGCCAACAATTTTTTTCCTCATAAATCTAGGTATTTAATCTGAAGAAACTCTGCTGACCTTCTTGGCAGCGTTATGCTGCAAAATTGATAAACCTCCAGAGAAAATTTTAGATACTAAACCATTCTTACAATTAAAACATTGATAATAATGATTATGAGAATGTGGAAAATATTTATATGGTATATTTATGCTCAGTACTTTTAACTGTCTAGTTAGGTTTCCTGTATTTATCCATCTACTCAAATGTTCTGAAGCTGACTCTTAAAAGTAAATTATATGGTGTGTTTCACATTTCATATTTCTTTGATAGGCAAGGTTTAAATACAGGAAAAGTGGATATTAGGGGCAGTTAGTTTTCTTAAAAGTAATATTAATCGTTTAGGTAATTTATAGTATGGAATCACACTAGCAAATCATCCAGGTTTTCAAATCCATATAAAAGAAAAACAGGTTAATTTCCATCTCACAGTTTTGAAATTGTATTTTGTAAGCTATATTTTATTAAGCTATGGGGGTTTTTGTGGACTGTACTGAGATTTGGATTCTTATACATGTCTCACTTGTTTTAAGAAAAAAGAAATGTCTCGTGAATATGCGGGGACATGTATTCATGTCAGGATCTGTTAACATGGTAACCTGACCTTAATTCCAAAAGTCCCTTAATGGTATCTTAAAAGCCGAGCCATCTCTTTAACTCCACAATGTCAAAGTTCCTTATTAATTACAGAATCTTTGAGTAATCTTATATATTCAGAACTTACCTTATATGTGGGTAGGTTAGAGCACATATTATTGTTTTTAAGAATATTCACTTTAAGATGCCAACTGATTATTACCATAATTTTCCACACCATATGTTACCTCACAATTTGAAGGAGTAAACATAAGTTACTAGAAAAACTTTCTTGCTTTTTTATTTAGAAAAGAAATTATCCATCCCAAGGCAGTGTTTGATCAATCATATTGGCATGTAGAAATTAGGTGAAGGTAAACTTGATTTAATTTTGTGGTCCAAAATCCACGTCATATACTGAATGTATATAGTAAAGGTGATGTCATATATGTTTGACCCTGTTTTATCCAACTTTTTTATTAACAAACCAAATCAAAGACTTTCTCACTTGGCAATGACCAGGCAAAGAAGTAGAGGGAGGGAAAAAAAAAGGTCCTGAAAGTTTAGTAATGTTTCACTTAGATGTAATGCATCTGAGCAGTACTTGGGAGGGTTTTCTATGCTGAGTTAGATTTTTGAAATTACTGGAATTTGACTGGGTTCACTTTTCCTCACAGATTTCACTTCATCTGTGCCCTGTACTATATAAAATATTGCCACATTCATTCAAATTAAAATTACTTGAGAATATAATGCTCCTCTGCCTTCCCAACCTTGCCCTGAACAGTCAAGAGCCACGCTTCCAGTTTTACTCAGCAGGAGATAAAGGGCAAAACAATTTGGTTTCTAATACATAAGCTAATAATTTAGTATAAAGGTTGCACACTTGTAATTGCATCAGGTCAGTTTATTTAATAGATTTAAAGTTTTCCCAGGTGAAATGTTCAAACAAAGGCTCAGAATAAAATAATGTATACTTAGTGACTACTGTGTCTAATTCACACAGAAAGATATTTGGTGGTTATATTTTTGTATGTATTGTAGGTATTGTGTGACTTGTGTCTTTTTTATTGTTTGTTAACTTAATTTTTTGGACAGCATGCTCTACATCAACTTGAAAAAGCATTAAAAATGTAAAAAAGTGTTTTTAGTTTACTTTTTTGTTGTTTCAATCAGCTTTATGGCTAGCAAAAAGATCTGATTTGTTTTTGCAGTTCTGCTTCTAACTCTCCTTCTCACAAGTCACTGGGCATGTGATTTTTCTGTCATCTAAACCAGAATAAGCAACCAGGGAAAGAATGAATGTTCCAGCAGTGCGCTCTCTTTTTGTGTACTACTAGATCCTGAAACACTTGATTAATTCACTGGGTCTATAGCTTTCAGATCTAGGTCTTGCAAAGTTTATCAATGACTGTAATATTAGCTCTGCTATGAGGACCTTTGTGAAAGGCATCCATTTCACTTCTTTATCAAAAGCACTATCGATGAAAAGATCCCAAACACTGCAGTGTATTTGGGGTTTGGCCAGCTACACACATAGGCATGCTCATATGGCAAGTGAATGGCTAAATATTATTGCACTGGTGCCGAAGCAGTTTCCTCTCCTTGGCGGCTGCTAACTAAAAGTCATCTTCCCAAGACCGGTAGGGAGTCTCTGTCCTGCTGTTCTGTGACATTTTTGGGTACTGTCCTGTTGCAGCTAATATTGTTAAGTATTTCCTTCATGCACTGGGCATGTTGATGAAATAAATCCAGCTGAGAAGAAGCACCTGGTGTTATAAATTCCCATGCCTATAGTGAAAATTTAAATCAAATTTAACCTCAGCAGTTTACTGTTTTCCTTAACTAAAAATGTATGCAAGCCAATGAGAAACACATCAAGTCAATGTATTTTCATAATATGTTTTTTTATTGTTGTGGTATTGTGACAGAGGATAATTCTAAAGATTAATGTGTACCAGTCTGAAATGTTATTATTAAAGTATATTCTGTGTGTTTTCAAATATGTATGAAGTAGTACATATTTGATTGCTTCTATAGAATATCTAGCTGCAAAAATACATCAAGAGGGTAAAATATTTAGCAGGGTGCCCAGCTTTACAGAGTCTGGCAAATTTATGTTGCTGCATACTGTGCTGTTCATATAGGCTCTGTCTGCATTATTTAGAAATTTTCTATGTCATAGTCTTGACTGCAATTTCACACACCATGCTATAGTTATCTAAATTCTGACTTCGGGCAACAGGTATCAGAGCTCCATGTAACATTCATTGAGGAAACTGAAGCAGAGGAAAGTTATCATCATACTGAGAAGTCAAGGACAGAGAAGTACTTTACTATCGTGTCAGACCACTGACAGAGTGACTTGTCAGTTAAGCAGCATTTTTCCTGACTTCCAACTGTTTTCATTTGTAAACAGAACAACAGAGCAGTTGTAATGGAAAATGAGCACTCTCACATCAAAGTGGAGGTAACAGATCATAATGAGCTGTAGCCTCCAACTTTGTTCATTTACAATTTCAATGTAAACATGAGGCCCAGGCAAGTTCTATGTGCGGCATCAAATCTTTGCGTCTTCCTCTGTTATGACTTTTTGCATTATTTGTACAGGACAGAGGAGGACCTAGGTCACTTTCAAATAGTTGAATACTTCAGGCATTTTAAATAGGAACTGACATCTATGGAAGTAACCTTAACACCAACTTTCATTCTGTAAATCTGAGATCCGAAAGTCCTTCTCTGGTTCCTAAAAGGTGGTGCTATACAAACCTTTTCATTCTCAGACTGAGAAGTCCTGCCCTTTTTCTTGTCAGAAATGGCAGAAGGTGTGTAAGGATTGAGCAGCAGAGCACAGCAGGTGACAAACTGGCAGATGTTCATTGTCTGTTTTAGCGAACTCTGAGCTGTGAATGGTGCAGCTGAGGAACAGCACACTGCTTTCTGTTGCATCTTCTTCAGAACTGATAGTCTGTGACAGATAGCCTGGATGGGCAGCCATGGAAGCACCTTCCTAAGTAGCTGCACTTGGAGCTGCAAGATCTTAATCAAAAGAGACCTGTCAGAGGCAGCTAATTTCTGAAACCTTTGAATTCTCTGAGTAGGTTAGTAATTGTATCACCAGTAGAATTCACATTCCTCCTACAAGNAACTTAACTTCTCTATCAAATTGATAGGGAATTAATGTGCCTATTTGTGGTGCTCTGAATTATCCTGCTGGACTGTATTTAATTCTGATGCACTGTGAAACCACTTAACCTACATCAGCTCATAATGAACCCAAAGGAAAGCAGAATCCATTCAGGTCAACAATGTCAAATTATTACATATCAGTGCCATCTCAAGACTAAAATATAAAGCCACAGTATTAGGTAAGCTCAAGTTCTGTGGATGGAGGTACAAGCAAAATTCCCTAGGACGGTAAAGGATTTCCTCCCTTGAAATACAACTCCCGTGGAAACTGTGCCATGATCAAAGTCCTTGAAAGGTTGGAACTGTCATGTAGCATGTAGGCAAATATCATTAACACAAGGGAGCATTGCATTTCAGTGAAGAAAAAACATAAGTGGAAAGGTACAGAATTCCAAAACACTAAAAACCAAAGTTGTTAGGCCAAGAGGTTGATGATGTCATGTTGATATAACACAAATAAATCCTGAAATGAGTTAAANAAAATTTACCAGGTCTGACTCTTGTTTGGCCTAAAAATTCCCTGTGCATCTGTATATACACTCTTATCTGGAGACTTGAAGTCTGAACTTCCTTGTGGAGGGGGCTGATACATTACAGACACCAGCCAGATATCCCCTCTAAGATCCTGACTGCAGGGATGACATATCCTGTCTGGAAGTTGGAAAAGTCCTCTGGAAAGTAACAGGGTGCATCTGAATCATTTCTGGCTGACACTGGAAGTGAACCTTAATTCCCTGCTTTTGGGAAGACTGCTTTAATTCCAAAGGTTTTTTACAGAATAAGGGCCCTAAGGCTATTTC
>WAAD01020599.1:643-20784 GCA_013389945.1 Fregata magnificens
GTGCACCTGGCAGAGCATGGGAGGCTAGAAAAGTCCTTGACTAGTGTAAGCACTACTCAGCAACAACCAAAGCATCTCTGCATTATCAACACTCTTTTCAGCATGAATCCAAAACATAGCCCCATACTAGCTATTATAAAGAGAATTAACCCTATCCCAGCCAAAACCAGCACAGAGAGAGGTATAAACAATGCTGTATGACTTGGAGGACCCAGACACAGAGCTTAGTCATTCAGTTACTAAGGGAATTGCAATGATATGACTATTACTCATGTGATTGTGATGAGAAGAAAATATTATGGAAGGGAGATCTCCAGTGGAGGAATGAGGCACATGGAGAGGTAATATAGATGGAGGTCCTTCTTCCTTTCTGTCTCTGCAGGTTGCTGTAATCCCAGTTTTGATCTATTAATTGCTTGTATATAGCTCACATAGCCAAACTTCAGAATACGACCAAATTCAGACAATCCAAACCCACAGACTATTTCAAATATATGAATAAAAAGAATACAATTATGAATAACAAAGATAGAAGGAAGTGTATCATCTCCAGTGGGGGGGAAAAAAATCCCCAAAACCCCACCAAACTGCATCAAATTCAGAGCTTTGCCTAACTCATGGGTGACCGTCTAGCCAATAAATATAGTCCCTTGAGCCTTTTTCCCGGTCTTTTGACTCTGGAAAACAAAGCCTCCCTTTCCAAAGCATTTTTGGTGAGCCCTGAAGAGAAAAGAGATATTCATGTGCTAATTTGAATTTACGCATTTTGATGTGAATTTACTGAGTTTCACAGAATAGTGTAAACCCAGCCTTATAATCCCTCACCAAGTAGCTTTGGACACACTCCCATGCACAATTCCAAATCTAGCTGTGCTGAGCACAGATCTGCAGTGTTTAAGGAGGGCCTGACTGAAAACCTGTGGATGTCAATTAAAGTCTTTTGGTTGTCCGCAGCAAGGTTTTATTAAGGCACCTCTAATGGGAGACTTCCTGGAGTATGTATGCCAATTAACCAAATGGTTGAAAGTAGGAAATAGCTGTTAGGAAAGGAAAATGGTGATGGTGATTTATAATGTGAATTTTCATTAAAAACAATATCTGAATCTGATGTCTACTTCAGGTTTGTTTGGGGCTGAAAATCTGTCGAGCTGAAAGCCTTTTATTTAAGTTTATCTCCCTCTAACTGACTTTGGGACCTCTGTAAGGTTGCTAAATAAGTGAAGCTATTCACAAAGTGAACCTTGGCACCTGTAGCAAAGTTACAAAGAGAAGAGATACTTCAGAATTCAATTTACTTTGTATTAGCTTGAGATCTGATACTCATCATCTGCTTTAACTGCTTGTTTTATCTAAACTGCTAGAGTCACATGAACGGGAAAGAAAATTAAGAGATTTCAAATTTGTTGCTCTAAGCAAAATGACTTCCTTATCTAATCTAATAAGAGGCTGGATGAGTTTCCCTGTTTTAATAATCACTGTGTTCCAAACTTCCCTTCCATTAAAAAAATTAACATAAATTGTCTGGAGACTTTATCTTACTATAATCAAGAAAGTTTTCTTCAATACCACCCTAAAACATAAACCTGATAGTAAGCTGACAAACTTTTGCTAGAGGCTTTTCCTAGCACAGTAGAATTTTAATGATGCATTGAAGATTTTAGAATAAGAAAAACTATATTTATAAAGACCAGAAGGATGTAGAAATCTCAACGTCAGTAGCTGATGTGAACTTGGGTGTGATTAGACTGGTATAAAAGCAGGAGTCTTTTAGAGAAAGTCTACAACAAGTATTGTTGATTTAGAAGGTGGCATTTGACTACTAAGTGGGCATAGTATGAAGTACTGAGATACAAAATCAAGGTGTTTAATGTTTTGGTGCTCCACATTATGATCTCACATTTACCAGTCTGAACCCAAAGCAATGCTATTTGACTTTGGTGCTTATTCTAGAGTCCCTGAGATTTAAAACTTGGTTGTCACTCCTGCTGAGATTTAATCAGCTGCGGTTTTTAATGTTAACAACAGTCTATCATTCACAGAAGAGAACTCGTAAGAAAGATGATTAAGGGTAGGGAGGTCACATCCTTACAAGGAGGGAGAAATCATATATCTCATAAACTTTTGAGTTGATTGTTTTGTTGGTACTGTATTCCTTTTGGCCTAGGTGCGTGACTGAGGAAGGTACAGAAACTTCATGAAGGATTAAAAAGCAAGTCACGGCTTTATTATACATATAAATTTACTTAAAACATCACCAAGCATAAGCAATGTTCTCTGTGAATATAGGGGTGCTCTGCTATCGGGAGATGTCAAAATCTGTAGGTCTAATTACGCAGGTTTTTTCGGCAAGCAGTTAGGGTAACCACCTTGTCCTCCTAGTGCCGTGTCTTTCACTGTAGTTCATGGCCTTGATAAGACTATTGGGATGGTTTATCTCTGAGAGGTGATCTTGGCTTTCTGAAAGCAGGGACTTCCAGTGACCCTGCTGCAGGGAATGCCATTGAAGCTGTGATGGGTGAAATGTCTTTTTTGGCAAGGTGGCTCTGTAAAGAAGGTGGAGAACCGGCTTTAGCCCTGACCAATCTCTCTCTGAAAGGAAATCTCTTTTGACTTCTGCTGCTTTAGTCAATGCCTTAGAACGATTGCTACCTTCAGTTCAGCTGGATCAATGGTGTATGAACGGGTGGTAGATTAGCAGTTTCTCAGCTGGCTGCAAGAACCATATGCATTTAGGGTATTTTTCCTGTTGCGCTAGTGACTACAGCAGTCAGTAACTCACTGAGAATCCTGTTCTAGTGGCCCTGTCAGTAGCCACTTGGCAAGTAGATACAATTCCTTCAGCTTTAGCTTCTGTGTCTTTTTAGACTGAAACTTTCAGAGTCATGACGGGTTCCTTAGTGACTACAACATGTACATTTTCTTTCACTGAAGCCTTCCAATTTTATTGCTGAGTGATTTAGTAATATTTAATAAAATTAAATACGACCTTTTTTTTAGAAGGAATGGGTTTGCCAATCAATCCTGATAAAGGAAATTACATTTTGTAAAGATGTCTCTTTACCTTTCCTATCTAATATCCTTTCCCTTGTTGTCCTAACAGTCATGCAACATTGCTGAGGCCCAGACAGTGATCAGCAGAGTGATTCTTGTAATGACAATCCTGGCTGTGATTTCTGGTCACACAAAGGCTAGATTATACATCTGTGGCAGCTTAAAGGGGTCTGAAAATGAGAATAAAGTGAAGTTGTGCCCACCAAATGGTCCATTATATTGCCATGAAATGTAAAATGGCTTCTGTGAAACTGAGCAATAGGCCTCTGTTGATTTTTAGGGGTGAAAATTACTGTACAATTGTAAGATAATGTATTATTTTAGGAAAGCATATACTGCAGGCAGGGTATGGAAAATTAAAAGGTTCAAATCTCATGAGTTAATTTTAACATTTTAACACACAGATACATATTGTTATAACATGTTAAATATATATGTACATGTTATGTATATATATATGCATGTTATAACCTCTCTATATATATTTAAAATAGATTTTAACATGTAAATACACACAGATACATATTGATACAGTTTCACACAGACATAGATATATTCTTTCCAAATCTTTTGGAAGGTCATTAGCCTACTGACATTTTCAAGCTAAACCACAAAATTAAGGCTACAAAATTCAGTCATGTAAAATATAGAAGGCTGTATCCTATAGCTGTCTGCATCCAGAATAATATCTTTAAAGTCATTACCAACTATTGTGAGACTTGTGAGAAAACTGCAATAATTAGCAACATTGATTCACACGTAAAGGAATGTAGTATTTACTCACCAGAGCCTTTTGAATAGAAAGCAATCATGTAAAGAAGCATCTTGATATAGTTTAAAGGAAAATACCTTCATGAATTTAATATTTCTGTTCAGTAACTGTCTGGAATAGATCCAAATTTGCTTTGAAAATTAAATAAAATACTTCAGAGGTACTCCTGAAGCAATGACTACAGAGTAATTTGAATGTCTGCTGGAGACACTTTAAGGTAAGAGAAAGAGTTCAACACCATCCAGGTTGAAGTGTTAAAAATGAGGCAAAATGTAAAGGGTATAACCACCCTGAACCTGTGTTATCTTTCACTTCTTCTGGCTTCAGGATTACTCAGCTAATATTCAGGGTAAGAGGATGGGGTGGGTTTTTTTCTTTGAGTTTTTTTTTTTCTTTCTCCTAGAAGGTTTAGTGCTAAAATTCTGCCTCCTGTATTCATTAAACCCCAGCTCACTAATGCAGACCTTTGGATAGAAAATTTAAGTACGCGCTTTCCTATTGCATTTTGATCGTGTTATAGTTTAGATGCAAAATATCACTAGGGAAATGTTAAAACTTTCAGGTTACCCACTCCCAAAACAAACAGTGTCCAAAGCCAGCTCCTGGAGGGATCCACATTGTATATAGGTCCATATATGCCAATATATTTGCAGTAATGGGCTTTTATCCTCATCAGCCGGAGGAGGGAACAGCATGAGGCTGCTGGTGCTTTATGTGTTTGCATGAATGTGGTTTGTGTTCCTGTCTGTGTTGATCTGTGTGGCTGGCCATGTGTATATCTATATATATGTTGTTTACTTCTGTCTGTGTGCCTGTTGGAAGTACATGTTCAGCCTTGCTAGTGGCTGAATGTGGGGACATGGAGCTGGAGCAGCCTCACCTTTGTTGGCTGCCAGATTCAGCCACCCCTACAAAACCACAGGATAATTCAACCTGGAAAGGACTGCAGGAGGTCTTTAGCCCAACCTCCTGCTCAAAGTAAGGTCAGCTATGAGATCAGACCAGGTTGCTGAGGGTTTTCTCCCCTCGGATCTTGAAAATGTCTCTGGGCAACTTGTTCCAAAACTTGACTATCCTTGTGGTGAAAAAGTTTTTCACTATAGCAAGTCAGAGCTGTGTTCCTCCCTTTCTCTCTGTACTGGTTTTGGCTGAGATAGGGTTAATTTTCTTCACAGTAGCTGGTATGATGATATGTTTTGGATTAGTGCTGAAAACAGTGTTGATAGCACAGGGATGTTTTAGCTATTCTGAGCAGTGCTTACACAGAGTCAAAGTGTTTGCCTCTCACCCCACCCCACCAGCGAGTAAGCTGGGGGTGCACAAGAAGTTGGGAGGGGACACAGCCGGGACAGCTGACCCCAGCTGACCAAAGGGATATTCCACACCATATAATGTCATGCTCAGCAATAAAAGCTCAGGGAAAGAAAGAGAAAGCGGGGCCGGGGGGGGGGGAGGTGTGTGCATTTGGAGTTATGGTATCTCTCTTCCCAAGAAAATGTTATGTGTGATGAAGCCCTGCTTTCCTAGAGATAGCTAAACATCTGCCTGCCAATGGGAAGTAGTGAATGAATTCTTTATTTTGCTTTGCTTGCACATGCAACTTTTGCTTTACCTGTTAAACTGTCTTTATCTCAACCATGAGTTTTCTCACTTTTATACTTCTGATTCTCTTCCCCATCCCACTTGGGGGGAGTAAGCGAGCTGCCAGGCGGGGTTAAACCACAATACTCTCCCATACAAAACTGAATGCTCTTCTTAGAAGATGCCTTCTCAAGTTTCCTTCCAGGGTTAGAATAGCTTGAAGTACTTTCCAACAGCAGATTGCTCTGACACGTGGCCTGGTCTACCACTAGGCTATGCTAAGGATAACTGGCTAGTAAATGATATGTTGTCTGTTACACCGGCAGAGTTTCATATACAGTTTGGGGCTTAGTGGATTAAGCCACAACAGCCAACACTTCAGGGTTGCAATGAACATTCAGAACTCTTCCATATATTTGGAGTATTAGCTAAATAGCAGCTTCTCTCTTGCTTTACAGCTTACACAGACATCCACTACCTTGGCAGGTTCAACACAAATTCTTGCTGTCAAAACCGTGCTATATGCTTACAGGTTCAGATTGAGACTCCTTCCATTTGCTTTTGAGGTTTGGGACACATGAACGGAAGGATCATAAACTTGTATTTACCAACTGATGGAAAAAGAACACAGGAAAGAACTCCATTAAATGTTTTCAATTAGAGTCCTGGACATGTTATACTTCTTATTTTCCAGTAATCCACTTTAGTAAGCAAAAATAATAGAGGCCATTAATACTGCTTGATAGTAAACCCTCCATCAGCAATTCCTGAAAGCCCTGGTCTAAAGAAATTATATTTATAAGATGAATGATGCACTATTACTAGGAATTGTTATTTCAGGTTTCCCAAGCTAGCAGGCAACCTACCTTTATGCAATAAAAAGCTGACTTCTAATCCATTCTTCTCCAGAACTTTTTTTCAGTCACCTAACAAGTTACTTCAGCCTTGATCCCATGATACCTGTATGACTCCATCTATTCTTCATTATTGACAAATGGAAATCTAAAATTACATTAATGGCTCAAGTATGTCTAGATTTAGAACAACTTTAGAGGTCTCATTTCTAGCTAAAAAAACCCTGAATGGCACAAGTTTTTATGATTTACAAACAATCCAGCAGTTTAAAGGAATTAGAGCCTTTTCCAAGGAAGAGTAGAGGATACAGGGAAAAAAAGTGCTTGAAAGTCTGGTGTTGTCAGGCTATTTTGGCATTCTATCTCTGTGCTTTATTTTGTGAGCTTTTTGATCACTGTCTGAGTGTGAAGCCTTTGTTTTCCTCAAAAAAATTGTCACATAAATATAGGTATTACAGATGAAATAAGCCTATTAGATCATTTTATCCCTTTTCTTGTCAGTGCAAGAACATTTCCTATGGTAAATTATCTAGTGCAGGCCTAGAGAGAAAACAACTCAATTTTGTAAAAAAAAAACAACCCAAACCAAACCAAAACACCACCACCCCCTCCCTACAGAGGTTTCAACATTTATTTTCATTCTGAATCAAAAGACTATTTGAAACTCATGAGAGAACAGAAAAGATAGAGAGAGATCAATACAAAGCAAGTTCCACCAGTGTGAAAACTCACTGGGAATTTGGAAAACTTGAATTCCTATTTCTTACAATGGAGGGATTTCAATGCACCTTTCCCACATCCTGGCCAAATAAGAAGGCTGCTAACAACTCTGAAGAACCGTGTCTCCCTTAAAAGACTCTTTTACTTTTGAAAAGCACGTACAGTTTAAGATTTTTTTTTCATTTCTGGTTTAATTTTACCATCATTAATTTGCAGTACATGTTATTTAATCTTGGTTATACACTAAGACCACCTTAAATAATTCCTCTCTATCCTCGATGTTTATAGCCTTCAAATGTATGTAGACAGTTAACATGTCGCTTCCCCCTTCCCCCCTCCAGTCATTGCTTAGCAAGTTATACATATTTATTTCTTTTAATCTTTCACCGTAAGTCAATCCTTTCAGCCCCTTAATAATTTATGTTGCTTTTCCTTGAATTTCCTCCAATGTGTCAAGATTTTCTCTAATACTGTGAGGCCCTGCATACTTTATTCTAGACATATACTCATCTGTTGACATGGGGAGAGATAGAAGGAGGGGAATACCAGTAGCTTATGTTTGCTTCTTTATTTTGCATGCTTGAAGTTTGGGACTCTTTTAGAAAACCAGAAACAAATCTTGTTATTTCTCTACTTATAGTTAGTGTACATGCTATGTATATGTACACACACATATAATGGAAATATGAAAATGTTTTCATGTTGTACCCTTCTGAAAGATCACCTAACATCAAAAGACTGATAAACAAATCAAAGCTACAAACACAACTCAGTCAGATATCTGACAGCTGTAGCATCTCCAAACACAGAACTCTCCTCTCATGTCGGTGATCTTACAAGCATTCAAAGAGGTCCTCAAGTGAATACGGCTTAGTAAGTTCCAGTCTTGGAAGGTGGTATGCATACATAGCAATCTCAAACATAACAAAATGAAACATTCTCTACAGCAGCTGGGTGTTAGGTTATGTGAGGGATTTAAGATGGTGCTTAATTTCACAAGGCAGTTTTGCAGGTCAATGTTGATGCCAGTTCTGATGGAAAGGAACTCCCTCACATCTAGAAGACTAGCCAGACCTTAGGGAGGCTTACCAAATTAGTTTGGGATCAATACGAGATCAAGCTCTTCACCTGACAAAAGCTGTCTAGAGCTGACCATGCTGCTGGAGCAGTGTGGGATTTAGTCCTTGTGAGTGACCATATCATCAGCTGGGGACATGTCTCTGGAGGACCTTAATCCATTCTCAGGTGACAAGACACAGGGACCACTGAAGAAACATTGCAGTGTGTTGGGTATTGAGACCAACCAAAGAGCTAGTCATCTTCTCCCAAGAAACTAGCGATAGGATGAGAGGGAATGGCCTCAAGTTGCGTCAGGGGAGGTTTATGTTGGACATCAGGAAGAATTTCTTTACCGAAAGAGTGCTTAGGCATTGGAACAGGCTGCCCAGAGAGGTGGTGGAGTCGTCAACCCTGGAGGCGTTCAAAAAAGGTATAGACGTGGCACTCCAGGGCCTAGTTTAGGAGTCATGGTGGTGTTAGTTGATGGTTGGACTTGATGATCTTAGAGTTCTTTTCCAACCTTAATGATTCTATGATTCTATGATCAGGGTCTAGATGACTGCGCTGGCTGATGTTTTCAGATTGCCAGTGTAAACATTAGCTCAATGGTTAACGATAATTAGAAATCAAAATTGTGAAGGGTGAAGGATGTACCTGAATGAACAGCAGGAAGTAACAACTTGTTCCCCCTTTCAATGTCTTCATGGATGTCACTTCATAAGTCATCCAGTGGTATTCATTATAATATTAAGTAAATTACGTGGTAAAAGAGATTTACCATGTCTAAATACATCATCTGCTCAGCTACTCGGCATCTTCAGTTACCTCCCAAACAGTATTATCATTCTCAGCCACAGAAAACTTACAACAACAAAGTGTTTATTGTTTCTCTGCTAAATTGACATTAAAATACATGTATATCAGGTGCCTTGGGAAAAACAGGAAAGAATCCATTATGAAGCTTTATTTCAGTTATTTAAAAAAGTTCTGTTTTGAGTCTTACCTTTCCATTTTGAAATATTTATGGGCATAAATTAGCTGACATTTCAAACTACAATGGACTTTTATATTGGAGGACTTTAAATTTCTAAATTCTTGCAAGTAAATTATGATTTTATTAAAAAAAAAGATTTGTTAAAATCATTCTTTCCACCCAAACTATTACAATTACAGACAATTTTTTTCCCCAAATACTTTAAAATCAGATTTTGTTCATGATATTGGGCAATTCTAAAAGGATATCCTTGATGACACCAGTAAAAGTTTGTTTTACACCCTTCAATGCAAAAAGAAAATAATCTGCTGTCATGAGGGAGCCTCTTCTTTTGCAACAATCCATCAACTTTCTGAATTTGCTCTTCTACTGCATGAAGTCTTCTAGGTACTCTAGATACATGCCAGTTTCCTTTGGTAAAATGTTTACTATTTTGATTTTTTAAGTCTCGAGATTTCTCTTTTTTTGATTTGTTTGATTTGTGTTTGTATATTTATCTAATGATTAGATTTTAGAGTTTTATTTCCCAGAGTTCAGTGATACTTTTATTTTTCAGCAGTTTGTAGCATATGACCATAGAATCATAGAATCATAGAACAGTTTGGGTTGGAAGGGACCTTTAAAGGTCATCTAGTCCAACCCCCCTTGCAATGAGCAGGGACATCTTCAACTAGATCAGGTTGCTCAGAGCCCCGTCCAACCTGACCTTGAGTGTTTCCAGGGATGGGGAATCTACCACCTCTCTGGGAAATGTGTTCCAGTGTTTCACCACCCTCGTTGTAAAAAATTTCTTCCTTATATCTAGTCTGAATCTACCCTCTTTTAGTTGAAAACCATTACGTCTTGTCCTATTGCTACAGACCCTACTAAAAATTTTGTCCCCATCTTTCTTATAAGCCCACTTTAAGTACTGAAAGGCCACAATAAGGTCTCCCCGCAGCCTTCTTTTCTCCAGGTTGAACAACCCCAACTCTCTCAGCCTTTCCTCATAGGAGAGGTGTTCCACCCCTCTGATAATTTTTGTGGCCTCCTCTGGACCTGCTCCAACAGGTCCATGTCTTTCCTGTGTTGGGGACCCCAGAGCTGGACACAGGACTCCATGTGAGGTCTCACCAGAGCACCTCCCTCGACCTACTGGCCATGCTTCTTTTGATGCAGCCCTGGATACAGTTGGTGTTCTGGGCTGCGAACGCACATTGCCGGCTCATGTCCAGTTTTTCATCCACCAGTACCTCCAAGTCCTTCTCCACAGGGCTGCTCTCAATCCCTTCATCCCCCAGCCTGGATTGATACTGGGGGTTGCCCCAACCCAGCTGCAGGATCTTGCACTTGGCCTTGTTGAACCTCATGAGGTTCATATGGGCCCACTTCTTGAGCTTGTCCAAGTCCCTCTGGATGGCATCCCGTCCCTCACGTGTGTCAACCGCACCAGTCAGCTTGGTATTGTCTGCAGACTTGCTAAGGGTGAACTCGATCCCACTGTCTATGTCATTGATGAAGACATTAAACAGCACTGGTCCCAATATGGACCCCTGAGGGACACCATGTATCACCGATCTCCATCTGGACATTGAGCTGTTGACCACTACCCTCTGGATGCAACCACCCAACCAATTCCTCATCCACCAAACAGTCCACTCACCAAATCCATATCTCTCCAATTTAGAGAGAAAGATGTTGTGGGGGACCATGTCAAAGGCCTTACAGAAATCCAGATAGATGACATCCGCAGCTCTTCCCTTGTCCATTGATGTAGTCACTCCATCATAGAAGGCCACGAGGTTGGTCAGGCAGGACTTGCCCTTGGTGAAGCCATGCTGGCTCTCTTGAATCACCTCCCTGTCCTCCATGTACCTCTGGCGTAGCTTCTAGGAGGATCTGTTCGATGGTCTTCCCAGGCACAGAGGTGAGCCTGACACGTTGGTAGTTCCCAGGGTCCTCCTTTCTAACCTTTTTAAAAATGGGTGCAATGTTCCCCTTTTTCCAGTCACCAGGGACTTCAACTGACTGCCATGGCTTCTCAAATATCATGGAGAGTGGCTTGGCATGAGGTGATATTTTCTTTATTTGCTCTCTGTCCCTTCATTCATTATGTTTTCTTTATAGCAAGCTGCTGTATCCCAATACTTTATCTTTCTGATTTTCAAATAGATTCAAAATATGCTTCCACAATGCAACTGTCCTTCTTTTTGTATAGTGACACCACTCTTAATCTAGTCCAATCACATTGTAGTGTATTACTGCCACATCATTCTCCTGAGGCACTTCAATAGGTCTACAGTGTGTACGATGTATAAAGGACATAAATATGCCTGATATTGAGAGCTGTGATGTTCCACCAGTCCATCCCATGTATACCCCAGTTTCCTCCTTGAAGTTATATCCAACCTTGCTCTTTTTCACCCTCTGAATATGTTCATTTATGCATTTAATCTATCCTTCTAGTACATTTACTGACTGGAGAAATTTGTCATTTATGCATGAAAATCTCTTCTTAAACAATGTATCATACTTATAGAACACTTTACATTTCAGAGGATTTTACAGATATTAACTAATTAATCAAAGATACCTGCATAGAATAGAAAATAGAATTTTAGTATCTCAATTTTGAAAAGACAAAACTGAACAGAGAGATTTAGGTGAGTTGCTCAAGGCAACATTGAAAATTAGTGGCAGATTCAGAATGATGACTCAATATTTCATGGGCAACACTTCTGTGTTCAAACATTTGGGAAGCATTTCTTCACTGTGCTTCAATTTCAACACCTACGAGAGCTTTCTTAAAATTTATCACATGGCCCTGAAACACATACAGTGATTTTGCTATTTGTCAAATTATTTTAGCATTGCTAATCAACAGAAATCAAAGCTTTATGTTGCTGGAGAAGGAGAATTTGCAGATTTCCCTTTGAGAAGCAGAAAATTTGCATGCAGGTGTGGAAGACCCCGATATATTGGATTTAAAATCTTTGGCATATATAATATGAGCTAGTTATATTTTCTCTCTCAGAATTCATGGTTTTGAGCACATGAATTTTGAAGGATGCAAAAATTTAACTAATGCCTTTTTAAAAAAAACTCCCTCAAACATGCCTGATAAGTGTGATGTTTTTCAGAACACACAGATGTGTTCAACATTTGCAAGGGAGGAAAATATATCAGCATGTCCATAACATCAACCCTTCAGAAAGATAAGTCCCTTCTCTCAAGAACTGTAACCCCATTGCTAATTACTCTAACAGTTAGTGGAGCACAAGAACATAGGAACACCTTGCCTAACCCAATATTCTTTCTCTAGCAGTGGCCAGTTGGGAAACTTAGGAAAATGCATTAGAGCCTGTTCCCAGTAAGGCTTCATTCTGTTAAGAATTCATTGATCTGTCAAGACTGACAATTATAACTGCTCTTGAAGCATTTTTTAGCATTAAGTATAATAACTCTTGCTCCTCTTCTTGTCAATAAAAGCAAGCAATTCTTTTTCTAAGACCTAGTCTACATTTAAAACTCTTTTCAGTGAGGACTGTGACCATCCTAAATCAAGGTTCTAAGAGGAAAAAACCCCATAACCTAAGAAAAATAAATCCCATTTGAACTTGTTTTATTTGGTCAACTGAAGAAGGAAACACTTGGATAAAAGCGTCTTCTTGCTCATACACATTGCTTATCTACTACTGGGTTCAAATACTGCGTTGACATCAAAGAGCAGAAGTGTAATGGTAGACTGAACCTGGACACATATCATGGACAAATTCTTGCAGGGCAGAGCAGTGTACCCGAGGGGATCCACTGGAATAAACTTTAGCCCCTCTCTTTTGTTGATTTCTATCCTAAAGAAAGGAGGGCATGAAGCAGAACAGTGCACACTCACTTCTTGTCCTGATGCAGTATTTGCACAAGGCCAAGCTCTGCACCCTTGTGCACAAGGCACAAGGCATGCATCCTCCCTTCCAGTACAGACAAAGGGTTAGGCATCCTGTGGCAATGTTTTACACCACCTAAACAGGATGCACATGGAAAATATGACGTGTTTAAATCTGTTATCTATGTCAATGAATAACCCTTTGCATTTGTTTTCTGAGAAGAGAAACACCTCAGATGTTTTCTCTACAGTGTTTGATCTTGTATGTGGCTCATGGAAGCAATTTCCAGGCATATGAAAGGCATAAAGGTGGTTGGGAACAGTCAGCATGGATTTTGAAACAGTATACCATAACTTTGTGTGATGAGTTATGGTTTAGATAAGAAGACCATAAGATTAGAGGCAACCAATGACAAACCTTTGAACTGAGCAGTAAAAAGACCTACTGGTACCAAGCTAATAGTTCCTCATGGGTCAGTCCTGGATTCAATACTGTTTGTTGTGTTTACTGATGATGGCATGAAGTGCCCTAGCCTGGAGAAAAGAAGGCTATGGGAAAGGGTATGGCATATGAAATCTGACTGCAGTCTTCCTAAAAGGGAGGTTATAAAGAAGAGAGAGACTTTCCTCAGGGCTGCACAGTGAATGGACAAGACACACTGGGCACAAGTTGCAACAAGGGAATCAGTTCTTCATAATGCGAGTGGTTAAGAATTAAAAGAGCTTGTCTGGACAAGCTGTTGAACTTCCAATCTTGGAGATTTTCAAAATCTGACTCGACAAAGTGCTGAGCAATCTAAGACAACCTGGAGATTCACTCATCTTTCAGTGGAGGGTTGGAGTAAATGACCTCCAGAGGTCTCTTCCAACTTAAATTTTTCTATAATTCTACACATTTTGTATGTCTACTTTATCTAAGTGTCTGATTTCTAATGTTAACAATCCCAGCCTTTTATTTTTTGTCTTCTGTCTTGTGACCCATCCCCAAGTAAAAGGCAGTACTTACTTTTGTGATGTGCCTGAAATATTTCTCTGGTTGAGAAGAATGTGTGCACTCCACAGAAGCAGGCACTTGTTCCATCTTGTAATCTTTAGTCCTTTTCTGTACCTGGGAGATACTCATCTTTTCTGAAATCAGTCTGATTCTCTGTCTCCAAGCCAGCTTTCCGGCCTTCATAGCTCTCTGGGACCTCATCAGCCAATCTCCTCTGCTCACTGTGGTTTATGGAGACTGCTCACTCCACCCTCTAGACTACTGACCTTGCAGTCTCATTTGCTGAACATTTACTATTGGATTATTTAGAAAATTTGACCACATTGGGCATGAAGTGAGAATACTATTCGTCTTGTGCTCTGTATTGACTACACATACTTGGAACACCAAAAATCTGTTTACTCTTCAAAAGCTTGATAAGGAATTAACCAAAAGTTAACACCTCTTCTGTACCACAAGAATATTACAGCCATGCTGTAATTAGTTGCTGAAGTGGGCAACAAGCAACAAATTTATTCCTTAGAAAAGCCAAGAAGCAACAAAGGGTGAGCCTGTCTCCGAGAGTTGTCTCTGAGACACAGCATCCCTTGGGGCGCCCTAATCAAGCCTGTTAAAAAAAAAAAAAAAAAACCCAAAGAAACAAAAACATCTGTATGACTTTACAACTGTGCAGGGAATCACTATGTGATCTGATACCTCATAATCTCGTTGTGGAGGGATGGCTTTATTAATGAATGCATTATACTTTTGTCACACACTGAATGCTTTCAGTAAATTAACCACTGGAAAAAAAGGAAATTAAAAGCAATTGCCTTATTTTTGTTTGAATGTGATTAACTGAAAAGACCATATAGTATAGAGTATATTAACAAAAATATCCTATGAATATTTACCAGGCATACTTAATCAACTGAGAATACATGGCAGTCAATGAATCAGTCTTTTTCTGAGACCTTAGGTACTCCTAGAATAATATGCTGAGACAGGCTGAACAAATGTTCTGTTGGGTCAACTATCAATTTATAATAAAATGCGATGGTCTACATGTGCACAATAGATGGCGAACCTGAAAACAAAATTTACAGTTTATTGAGTATATAAAACAAATTTGGAAATGTTCTAAACATGATAACTTTATAGATAGCATGGGCAATAAAGGTTTCCTTACAACCTGGAGTATAACACACACATACACACATGAATCCTATACCAATTTAGGTGCTAGATCATCATGTTTTCCAAAAAGCCTCTGTGACCTCCTGGGTATTTAACACTTCCCAATTACCTATTTGTGTCTACCATAGAAAATTTTGGAGATGTTATATGACCTGCAAACTCTAAATCTTACCGCTGAGATAAATTCACGGTCCTCATCAAGTCACTTGAACTTAGAGTGTTGCAGTTTGTAATAGCACAGTTGAGTACAGTTCAGTGAAAGGAATGTAAATATGAGTAAGGCTGGAGAATTTGTTGCTTCACAACTGGATGCTGAATAATCAGATGAGGTCTTACACAAGTTAGAACAATCCTCAGGTGCTCAAATATATTCTAGCTTTTCATGGCAGTTATAGGTCATTATGTTATAACAACATGATGGATCTCTGTATTACAATTTGCTTAATCTTTGGCTTTGACATTCACCACCAGCTGGAGTTGGGTGACTACGGTAAGCAAAGATCCAGCCATAACAACTTTGGCTGAGCGAGGATTCTCCCACCCTAACAAATCTTTGACTCTTCCGATCAAGACAGCTTACAGATCCCTTCAAACCACTGAATCCTTTCTTAACATAAGAGAAGTTTTCGTCAGAGCTTTGTCTTATGTGCCTTAGTTTCCTGACTTATACTATCAGCAACACATATATCTTTATAACACTGTTATATAATATTATGACTGATGGGTTAAAGATTAAGTTTATTAAACTGGGAGATAAAAGAGTTGCCCCAGTGAGTGCTTGCCTGGAGGAACAATAAAAATGGATGTCTTTCAGTCACAATGTTGATATATACGTATGCACACTTAAATGTTTCCATAAATACCCTTCAGTCCTGCTTTATGGCAATGAATTTCAAAACTGTGTCCCTTTTCCTTTGGAGCTAACATTCTAAACTGGAGTTGAAGTAAAAAGCTGAGGAAGAGAGAGAGGACAAAAACATTATCCTCTTTTGATGAGCTAGCTAAGAAGCAAAGAGCTTCATGAATTATCAGATTGTATCATCACAGGTGCATAATAATTTCCATTGAATTCAGCTGCAAGCATTGAGAAGGCATTCAGTTCATACATGAGCTCAAAAGTGTACTTTTTGCCAGATTGCTGTAGTATTCTCCCATGCTGAGGCAGACAATGGAACATACAGTCAATCAAAAACCACACACACATCGGAAAAAAAAGAAAATTAAACAAGAGCCTAGTTAGAAACACATATCATTTATACTACCTGCAGTCAGGTGCACTTTTTACAATTACTAGAGATAATGAAATCAATACCTGATACCTAATACCTGATGCCAGATACTGTAACCCTAATTCCAACTTCCAGAATGGCCTTTCCTATTTCTCATTTGCTTCAGAATACTTTGTTTCTACAACATTACCAGTTACACATACCTCATGAGAAAATTGGGGCTATGGGTAGGAATCCTTTGATAAAAGAGTATTTGCAGAAAAAAGATTAGGAGATAGTAAAATTCCCATGGGACCTTCAGAATTAGCTTTATGAATTCAGAAATAGAATTAAATTTAATGAAACTTAGCTGCTGAAAAGCTAGGTAACAATAAAGTGCCATTATCTTTGTGAAAGCTTGCTCAAGTCATAGAATCACTAAAAAACAGGGCTGAAAAAGAATTCAAGGGATCATCCAGGGAAGAGAGGAATGGAAGGCAAGATAAGTTATTTCTGGGTTTTTTTGATAGGTGCTTTCAAGCTTCCTGTAAAAGACACCTAATGATAGGAAGACCACAGATTCCTGAGGCAATCGATATTAGTATTAAAATGTTTTTTCCTGATGTCCAGTCTAAATTTTTCTCCATGCCCCTTGTCTTAGCCTCAATAGATTTTCAGCACACGTTATCTCTTCCTTTATTTCAACAGGTTACTATCGTATATCTCCATCTTCTTTTTTATAGGTTCAACTAACTTGTGGGTTTTTTTCTGTTTTGTTGCTTGTGTGTTTTCTAGATCTGTCCTTTGCTTTTCTCTTCAATTAGGTCAACTTATTGAAGCGCAATGCTGGAAACCAGCTGGTGCTCAGACTGAAGTTTTCTCAGTGCTTAGTGGGGTTTAAGGACTACTCCCTGACTCTTGCTCTATAGCAGAGCTATACTGCAGTTTATAAATGCTAATAGAGCATTTACAGTCTGCTGTCATATAATGACTGCTTCCCTCTTATAGCCTTCAGATGCTCCTTGAAGAACTGCTAACTAATTAGCAGTTCACCATCCTCTATTTGCCCTCCTTTTCTGCCTGAAAACAGAACATCAAAATTCCTCCTGCCATTCCCCACCCCCCCAGTTATTTCTTCAATTTGGAAAGATAATTTTCAACTCTAATTTTACCTGAAACATACTCAGAGTCCCTGTCAGCTTTTTACATCTGTGTACTCAGTAAGCAGGCTCGCTGTTTATTATGATCCAAGTTGTTAATTCTGATACTGAACACAGCATTTAGGATAGAACCTTGA
This sequence comes from Fregata magnificens, assembly GCA_013389945.1. NCBI lineage: Eukaryota > Metazoa > Chordata > Aves > Suliformes > Fregatidae > Fregata > Fregata magnificens. Next base: position 18,212 of record WAAD01020599.1, read on the forward strand.
GAAACCCAGTCAAGACTGATGTTAAGTCTCATATTGCCTGACTTATTCCATTTGTCCTACATGGCCTCTGAGAGAGAGCAAGACCCTGGAATCAGGCCTGCTTGCCCAGGACTACACTCCTCCTGGAGCTGACTTTACAAATTTCTTTCACAGCACGGCGATGTGGATGAATGCCCTCACCAGCTGCTTTCATTTGTTGATCAAAGTTCTCCACTCTGCCACAGACCTCTCCTATTTAATCAACTTCACATTTCCCAGGGGTAATGAACATAGAGCACGTGTATCTTTTAAAAAAATTGAGTAGACTATCATCACTTTTTTTCACATGGATGCTTTTTCCACCAAGGTGCTGGATGGTCTGTGGACATCCCAGATGTTCCCTTTGGACTGGCTTTTTCTGAAGACAGTAACCTGTGTATTTTTTGTGAGGGCACAAGATATATCACATTTACTTGGTAATTGCACATAATTTCTTTAAACAGAGGAAGCGATTGTCTTTCAAATTAATCCCCGCAACAACATAGCTTTTTAAAAAAATTAATATCTGCCTAGCCTTTACCTCTGAGCAGTATCCAGTGCCTCTAGTCACCATTTCTGCCAGAGTCTCGTGAAAATAAGACAAAATCAATTAGTTATTACCTTCATCATTCTAAAATACACATACAGGCTGACAGAAAAAAAGGATGCTAATTTTAATTCTGGTGTAAATGTTTATTTTCAGGAGGTGAAGACATGTTCTTTGGACTGATTTTTTAATTCTGCCTTCAAGAAGGTGTTAGCTATTTTAAAGATATTTTTCTTTGACAAAGATAGAGGCAGTTATGTCTGGCCAAAAGTAGCCCTAAATTTTAGTTTTGGTATGTTTTATTTCATTATTTATTAAATATAAGGACCTGTTTACCTAACAAGATGTCAAGGCTGTTTTATTGATTGTAATACTGGAAATATTATCTTCTGGGTGAAAAGGGAAGAAGATATTTATTAATTTTCAAATGTATAAGGTATTCCATTTTTGTCATGTATTTTCTTCCTAAAGGCGTATAATTCTTTGCCAGTTTCTAAGTTAAAATAATTTTTAGTTTAATACTGCAAATTTCTCAAAGTCAAAAGGTTTTGCGAAAACAAGAGGAGCTCAATAATGGTTTCAAAGTTACACTGAAAAACAAGCAGAATAGTATTTTTTGCTTAAGATTGAATTTGAATATTTAGGGTGGGGTTTTTTTAATCTAAAGAAATAATTTTTAAAAGTTAATTTTAGATAGCATGTAGCAAACAGTGAGATAACTATGAACATATTTCAAACTTGCTCATAGAAACTTCCTCAGGAAATGTCCTTCATACCAATTCAGTTGTTAACCCTTCAATGAACTTACAGTAAGCATTAATGTTGTGGTTTTGTAATATAAATATTTAAAGCAGCAAGTTGAATAGAGAAAATGGAATTAAAGTTTAGTTCTTGCTGTGTATATGGCACAAAACAAATATTTGGGAAAAGCGAAAAAACTGTTGTCACTAGTGCAGACTGGTATTAAGATCCTGGAGGCTGATGGAGGTTGCATTCCCTATGTTTGAATTCCTTAATCTCCACAGTTTCATGTTAAGAAAACAGACAAGCTAGAGATGGGGTTGTAACAGGTCATTTAGATGACCCATTTTTAAATAATATGTTGATTCTTTGAATATCGTGAAACTTAGTATTCATTGAGTAGCAGCTGATTTCTACCTGAAATAAAATTTNTTTGATAATGTTGAAGCTGATAAGCAGGTCACTTTTTAAAGGGGCCTTGAAATTATAAGGAGAGGTGATTAGTTTCAGAGGCTAAGAAAGAAGACAGAAGGCAAGTGAGAGCTGGAGAAATGGTAATCACAGTGAAGAGAAGAGACGTGGGAGCATGAAGAGGCAGAGTATATCCATGATGGGAAGAAAAGGAGCTACAAGCTGGAGAGATCCTGGGCTTCCGAGAGAACTTTTACACATGTTGAAGAAAGTGAAGGACCAATGGATAAATCAGGGCAGAAGAACAGATCTGTGACATCTAAAGTAATCCAAAGTGCCTTGATTTGTCATGTTTTTACATTGTGTACTTCAACTTCTGTCTATTCCCAGAGACTTAAACTGTCATTGGGTATCCAGCCCAAGAAGCAGCCCCTGACGTAGTTCAATTTGCTAACACAGATGTAGTTAGAGAATCTCCAAATTGCACCTCTACACAGGTGCAGCACTCTCAGTTAAAATGCTTTTCCTTCTTTACAGCTTCTTATATGGGGGATAGCTACGAGGTAAGACTATCAGTTTTCATTAATTATGTAAGTCTCCAGTAGCTGAGGAGAAAAGCTTGAATATTGTGCTGTGCTATGAATGTTCAATAAGTCATAAGTGAACAATATATTCTTTTCAGGAACTTGGCTAATTATTTTTTGGGGGTTTTGCAAGACTTCAGCATATTTGAGGCTGGCATGACTGTTGGCAGATTATCAGTACTTTGGGCACCATAATATTTATTTCCTTGGAGTCAATGTTTTTTAGCCGAGAAACTGAGGAATAGTGCTGAGTAAATGGAATGTTATGTGTC
>WAAD01020600.1:0-92616 GCA_013389945.1 Fregata magnificens
CCCCTCCCCCTTCAAGTCTAGTTTAAAGCTCTGTCTATGAGCCCCGCTAGCTTGTGAGCAAAGACCCTCCTCCCCCTTTGAGAAAGCTGAATCTCATCTGATGCCAACAAACCTGGTGCTATGTAGGCCATCCCATTATTGAAAAAACCAAAATTGTGGCGGTGACACCAGACACGGACCCATGTATTAATAGACTGGGCCCATCTGTTTCTTCTGATGTTGCTGCCTGCAACTGGAAGGAGAGAGGAAAAGATAACCTGTGCTCCAGATTCCCCCACCAACCATCGCAAGGCCCTGAAGTCTCTTTTGATCCCCCTTGGACTACGCGTTGCGGCTTCATTGCCACCCACGTGGAAGAGCAGTAATGGGGAATAGTCCAAGGGCCGTACCAGGCTAGGAAGTTCCCTAGTGATGACAGCTTCAGGCGCAGATAACACAGCAGCTGACTACAACATAGTTTTTATTTTCCTTGAACTGCCTGAACAGATCCAAAAATGGTTCCCATGCACAGACCCATCTAGCAGACAGGTTGCTCCAGATTGAATCTCCATCCTTGGAGGTCTTCAAGATTTAACTGGTCAAGTCCCTGACAAACCAGGTCTAATTAGACTTGCTCTGAGGAGGAGGCTGGACTGGATGACCTCCAGAGGTCTCTATGAGGAGGAGGTTGGACTGGATGACCTCCAGAGGTCCCTTCCAACACAAACTATTCTCTCATTCTATGATTTCGCGGAAAGACGAAGCTAAAACTGGGAGGTAAAGCAGCACAGCGTTTCCCAGTGCTGTCTGCAGACTGCTGGCACTGAAACAATACAGAGGGCAGACACATTTCTGCAGTCAAGAGGTCTGGCTGGGCACTGCTCCCATTCTTCTCAGGGAGCCATCGCTGCTTTCCCGATTTCTGACTCCCTGGAATCCAAATTGCAAGTTTACCATACTGCCACTTAAGAGGACTACTACTAAAAAAAAATATCCCTCTGTTCGTTTATGTGGTTAAGCTTTGCTGTTTACATGACTTCTGTAAGCAGGAACCAAAAAATTCTTTGAGGGGTTCTTAACAGGAACAAAATCTATTTTGGGAAGCCTCTCTGGCATGTCCCAGAAGTTGTGGCAAACAGGAATGTCTGTTCCTGGAGCACTACAGATTTGCACGTTGGACCTTGTGCTCCGTACAGCCCAGATGGGAGTACCTCCATCGCTCAAGGCTTAGATGCCAATCAGAAAAACGTTCCCAAATTCGGGGATTGGCACCGTCAGTGCTCTGCATCAGCTTTGCATGGTGCAGGGATGAAGGTAGCCCTTGTCAAAGGCGGTTTAACAACAGCATTGCCTGCTACTCCCAAGACATCCACTCCAGCGGAGGGGCCAGCACCTCTGGGCATGTACGAACCCGTAAACTGGACAAGCAGAGATATTTTTGACAGGATAATCTCCGTATTCATCAGCTCCTTCTCCACACGGTGATGATAATACATCGTACCCTACTTCGCATGGGTGATCCGCTGAGACCTTTAATGCTGAAGGAGTGTTTAGATGCCAACATAAGGCATAAGAACTTATTCAGATAAATAGATCCTTCCTAACACTGGTGGAGATAGTAACTATTTCACCTACTATCTCTTACTTATAAACATTTGAGGCTAGCTCATGAGCTGTGCCTGCACTTTCCCAGGCAGTTGATCCATTTTAGGAAAGGATATAATTTACAGGCATTTCCTGCAGCAGCAGGATTAATACTCAATGAGGAATAACTCTGCCCCATGTGAAAATCTCGGAAAGTATTTCTCGCTGAAGATCGGGGTGTTCATCAAGAGGTCAGAGGTGGAAGGAGTTGGCCAGGTGTCTGGCAGAATGTGAGATGTTGCTTCATTGCTGGGGTGGTGATGGAGAGTGTATCTTGTTACAGAGGGAACCCTTTGCCGTGTTACCAGAGGGACAGAGGTGCCTTGGAGGATTGGATGATGTTCTGGATCTCCTCCATGCACGTAAAGCCGTGATTTATTTTTCAGTTGCCTGCTGGATTCATTATTATATTTTCCTTTTAAGATTCAAGGATGCTCTCCTTGAACCAAATGGCAGAAGGCCTGACGTGCTCAGGGGGCATGGATGTAAACCCTGCCACCTGATCATGTATTGTGCAATTTTTTAGTTGCTTGAGCTGCATCAGCTGAGAGCCATTAGTGCCTGGAGTTGTTTTTCCTTTGTTTTCTGCTGTATATAAAAGGATAAGAGTTGTAATTTTGATGCTACTTAAATCAACTTCTCACCTATCTCAGCTCCCTTAGTGGCAACCCTCACATGATTACAGAGTAGAAAAGCCACGCTGACAGGACTCATTGGCATCTTCCTTTCTGTCACCTTCTCTGAGCTGCAATGCCGTCTCAATAGAGCATCACCCAGGCTGGTTTTAAGTTATTTGAGTTTTCCAGCCTTGTCATGGGGAGGTTTTATTTCATAGGTTACAGCATTTCACCAGCCCCACATTGCCAAAATTCGTGAAGTGGATGAAAATGTGAAAAATGACAATCCCTCAGATCCCAAACACCAGTTTCTGGAGGTCCCTGGTAGGCGCATCTCTAGATTTGATACGACACTTTTATACTAGCTTCACAAAAGCAGGGTAAAGCTGCCTGAATGCAAACACCTTAAGCCAGACAAGATAAAATCCACTCGAGGACAGCACTGAGCTAAGAAGAGGATGGATTGTGGGTCTGATCCAACTCCCACACAGCAAATGGAAAGGTTCCCACTGATGTAATCAAAGCTGGATCAGGCCCAAAATGACCAGCGATTAATCATTACTATTTATTTGTTAGCACCAGCAATCGATTTGAAAATTTACAGGATATAAATATAAGACAGATCCTGCCCCAAAGAGTTCAGCAGCCAAGTTTTCTGCTTTTACAAGAAGAGGCACTCTGGGAAGCCCACATCAGGTATTCATTTAGCATGATTTTAATCTATCCTTCCACACTTACATGTTGCTGGGACAGAGAGGGCATTTAACTGATGAGGGGTTAGTATTGCTGAGTCTTCTGGAGGAAGCTTAATGTGCAGAAGGGAGTTGAATCAGGTGGGAGGACCTGGAACATGGGGAGCGGGAGATCATTGCACGAACAGCAGAAGATATGGGGGAAATGACTCTCCCAGGGCTCCAGGCCAACAAGTCTCAGAGACAGGGAGGATGGTGGGGGTAGCCTTGGACACAGTGATGGTGGAGAATTCCACGCAAGTCAGGGCCCAAGGTGTGCAGCAGCAGTTATATGAGAAGAGAGCAGGGAGGTGAAGCTGTGAGACAGGAGGAGGTCATTTAAGGACGGTGGCTGTGGAGGAGTGGTTGGAGATGGTTCTCAGAGCAAAATTAGGAAAGGGCACACATGTGTACATGCACATGCAATGACAGGCATACCCCTCAATCATTTTCTTGAGTGCTTCCCTCCTACTCAGCTCTCTGGCTGACTTATCTTCTCTGCCCAAGACAGCAGCGATCCCCTCCAGCAATATCGTAATGACAACGTTGAAAGTTAATGAAGGTGAAGATGGAGATGACGGCAAATGCTGGGTCACAGGATGCCTTCAGTGCTTGCCCTGGACCCAGCACAATGAGTTTCAGATCTGAGCCTCCAGGAATGGTGACGACACTCAATTGCTCAGAGATGAAGAAATTCGGCTGCCATCAGAGCCAGATCCAGAGCTGCTGGAAATGGGCATGACTCCACTGACCTGCTGATTGACATGGCACCATCATCTGTTTCCACCAGCTGGAGGCTCCTTGGGGATCTCCATAATGGCACTTGCTGCCGGTCTTTGTGGGTAGATGGATCGTGTATCCCTTGATACTCAGAGGACCATCAGCTGAACTGCACACCTACTTCAGGGGTATGCTTCACTAAAGCAGTGATAGGAAAACAGTCTGTGTGTCCTTAGTTAAAAGGAGCTGGTGATTTAGGGTCTGACTTTCACTGCAGTCTATGATAAAGCTCCTATTGACCACAGTGAGAGCTTAATTAGGGCTTTAAATCTACACCTGGCAAATATCATCTGAATGGCTGGATATTTCCAAAAAAAAAGCTCCCCTTTTGCTCATGTCACAGATCTGCAGTCCCAGGCACTCAGGAGGAACAGCAGCTGATGCCCACGTGCTCTCGAGACTGACTCCTCTTTCATACACTCACTAAACTATGTAACATTTATACAATCCAGCAGGCTCCATCTCATAACTCCAGGCGATTCTGAAAGAAAAGGAGATAGCATCAGTATCATAAACCCAACCTCACATCATCTGCTTTCATGCTTCAGCTACCCTAATGTTTACAGATCACATATCCCAACCACGTCAGTTCAGCTTGCGACTGGTTTTCAAGTCTGCGGACTCCAGGAAAAGACATAATGGGCTGTTCAACTGGAATTAAGGCAAATAAAACCCCGTTATATTCACTCACATGTATTCATTTTACTGCCCTGGTCATTCTATATTTGTCAAATGTCTTTTGAGGTTTATCTGAACTATTTCTACATACAAGTTTTCTTGGAAGTTTACCTTCAATTCTTAAAAACTCTCCCAAAAACCCATACTGGAAATGTCAAGGTGACATCTAATGTTGTTTGAGGACTTGTAGGGCATGTGTTTTAAGGCAGTTTTATGTGATGTACTAGTGAAAAAAAAAAATGTTTATGTGAAGAGCCCTGTAGTAATTAAAAACAAACCTAAAAACATCTTCCAGTGCATTTGGCATTTTTTAACCCACGCATTTCGGGAAGCAGCGATAAATGCACACACTGCACACCTCTCTGAGGTCAATGTTTTGTCTCCTTTGGGGCTGGCAGTGATAAGCGGGGTCGCTGTGTTGCTCCAGGGTGCAGGAGCAGGGAAGGACCTGGAGGTGATCCTGACAGCTGCAGGCTGCTCCCCATCACCCTTCTCCTCCCTGATGCACCAAGCCAGGACATTTGCTGCTGCAGCAGACTCATGTCCCAGCTGCGTATGGAAAGCAGAGCTCATGCTTCCTTCCCAGTCCTTTGCCCATATCTCCCTTGTGATGGGCAGCTGCTTTACCCCTGCAAGATCCCTTTCAACCCCAACTTCCCCCCGTGGATGAGTCGTGTGGATCTACCCGAAAAGAAAGTGTGATTCACCCAGGAGACATCGATCCAGGATTCCTACCTGGCAGCATTCTGCATTAGAGCCATGTTGCCTACTTACTGCCTGCTATCTTGGGTGAGCCCACAAAGGATGTGGAAACCAGTGAGCAAACCCATTTGCTCCCATTTGCATAGGGGTGCATGCAACATCTAAAGAGATTGGCATGTTCACTGAGCCACAACGTGCTCCTACCAAGCGAGGTGATTAAAATCAACTGTTGATACCAGCAACCATCTCACTTCTGCTACTGAACTGCAGCCCCTCTGATCCGGAGCAGATAGGACTCTGCACACCCGGGCAGGTTCCTCATTGTCTTTTCAGGAGACTTTGTTGGCAAGGACTTTGATTCAATGCCAGGCGCTGTACCCAAAAAAGGATCAAAACTCAATTTGTCTTGATTTAGTTGTTGGGACATAGGTGTGGTTTCTTTGGAGAACCTTTTGCAGAGAGATTGAGGAGGGGTGGCATTTTACACTAAACACAGCTCTTGGGCACAGGGTTAAGTTTTCAGGAGTGGCTCTTTATTTTTAAAGGTCTCCAGCTTTGTCCTGTACCTTATATTTGGTGACAGCAGTCTTGGGCAGGATTTTAGGCAGTTCTGCAGAGAGCAGTGTGGAGCTCGTAAACTCTTGCTATTGTTTTTAAATCCACAAATAAAATAAGCACACAGCTTTGAGGAATAATTGACTTTCTGTAGTCTTAGAGTCTGATCATCCTATTTCCTGAGGGAAATATTTATGCAGGAACATCTTGTGCTCTACTGCAAAATATCTAGTGTGGTCAGTCTGAGCAAAAGCTGTGCTGTTGGGATTTCTTATAAATTTCATTATGAAGGTAATTCTCCTCAAGAATCAGAATCTCCTGTCCTCTCCAGAAGACTGGGTACAGAAGAAAAACCCAGATTAGGATGCTCCCAAATGGACAGTTTGCTGTATGAGAGCAACAACTTTATTAGCCACTAGAGAATCCACACTGGGAAGCCCTCCAGTTAATGCTGTTCACTAGTTCCACACTCAAATGTCTTGTTTTCTTTTGTTGCCCTTCTCTGTTGTCTGACACCAGAAAATGATGTTGCCACTCCCTTCACTAAAACATGGCAATTTTCAGCTGCATTGCCCAAAGCTCATCAAAAAACCTAAAAACCCTATAGGAGTTCCCTAAATAGCCAATTTTATAGGTGGGGAAACTGAGGCTTAGAAATTGAACAGCAAGACCCATGAGAGCATCTCAATTATAGATGAACTCTTCTCCTCCCAGAAGGATGGGAGAGAGGCGTTAGTAACGGGCCGTTCTCAAACCTGAAAGAAGTTTTCCTGTATGTTATGTTCACCCCCTGGATAGGAGGATTTCCAACACACTGATCGGGGTGTAATCCCCTTGCCTGTGATGAACAGCTCCTCGGCTCACATGCGGGCAGCTGCTGCCTGTTAGCACACATGGTTCTGGAAAAGGTGCTGAAAAAGAAACTACCTAGTCTTTTCTGGCTCCATTTATTGGATAATTTGGAGAGAAAATTATTTCATTCCTGGTATTCAGTTCTCTCATTCAACCTCATTTCCTCTGCATTTCCTTTTTCTTTCCTTCAGGGTCTGGAAGAAACAAGCCTCCAGAAACAAACATGTGAGTCCTTAGTGTTCAATGCAAAGACTATTTTGTATTGCAAGGAGACTCTTTTGTTCAGACAGCTACCAGCCTATAGCTAAGCAAGCTCTTCAATGCAGGGGTTGTCTTTAGCTTCATGTCTTACACGGTAACAGCAGCCCAGACAGTATTAAAGCAATATCTTTTTAAAAGCCAGTTGTTTTGCATTAGGTATATCTCTGACCAGTGGCTCCCTAGTAAAACCCAGCTCTTGTTGAATAAGAGCTGAAATGAAGGTGTAGTCAATGTGTGAATGCCTATCGGTGCGTGTAGTAGAGGGAGACGAAGAAACGCCAGGATGGGTGTTGCTCATTCATTCAAAGCACAGATCTCTAAATCAGTGCTGACGTCTCACCTCCCTTATGAAGGTAAGGGTTGGTTTCTGTGCTGCGGCTGCTGGAGAAGAAGTGGAAAATAACAAGTACAGAATGTAAAAAATAAGGTACTACAGGCATTGTAAATGTGGTAGTTAAAGTATACGAGATATGAAAGGGAGCCTCCAATCTTGCCAAGGAATTTTGTCCTTTCATCGCTGTGCAGATAAATGGCTTTAAACCATTCGCATTGGTTTTGAATGTCTAGAATTCAGAGTTAATCTGAACAGAACCAAATTTTATAGTAGGCACCAGAGCAGGTTTGTTTTCCAATGGCTTTTCCAGGGACCCGTCACTCCAGACTGCACAGGATAAACAGGGGGAAACTCTGGAAACAGTTCTGCAGCCCTCTCGGTCAGACACCGGCGAGAGAAGCACACTGAGATTGAGTTACATCAAAGACAGGCAGAGACGCAGCAACAGAGTCACTAAAAACCAGAATCCTCCACATCTCTGTTCTGTATGAAGTCTGGATAAATCAGAGGCAAATCCCCCTCGCTCAACAGCTCTGGAGGGATTCAAACCCACCTGCCTGGGGGAGACGAGGTGGGATGTTGAGATCAGTGTCCAGCTCAGATGGTCTCACCCAGGTCCTGCAGAAGGAAGGGTGGCTTGAATGGTGACTGTAGAGATCCGACAAGGATACCTTGATTGAGATTCGGTGTTACAAAAGCGTCTCTGCTTCTGTCCAACTCATCTTCTACCCCCTACACTCCCTGGAAATTATTTATGACACCTTTTTACCCCTTGCAGACGGCACCCTGGACCAAACTTTACTGAGGAATTTGGATTTGTTGGCTGCAATGCAAAGGGGGAAAAAAGTCATAATAAAACAACAGCCTGTCAGGAGAATAAACTGCCTGTGGTGTCTTCACAGGAGAACAAGCTGCACTGCCTCAGTGAGATGCAGGGCTAGATCCCATCAGCATCTGTGTGATACAGGCACCTAAACCACCTAGGCTCTTCTGCAAAATACATCTCAATATTCCTTAGAGAAAGGTGAATGGATGGTTCTTGTATTTATGCTGGTATTAGCCTTTCTTATAGCTTTTGTCCAGAGTGTTTTTTTTTCTTCCTGATGATGGAAAAGTGTCATCTGGGGTCTTTTCTGGTGTTTCCCTCCTGAGAAAGGAGGAGTGGGAATCTCACAGCAGAGCATGTTTTCATGGTTTCAACCTTCATTGTGTTGGCTGAAGACTTCCAAGGGAGGGGACCAAGCTGGGCCAGAGGACCACTTTCCCTCCTGTGTCCCAGTCCCTCTCCTGGGCTGCACACCATCCATGTGCCGAGGCTCTCGGGGCATGTGTGTGCTTGGTGGTGAGCACAGCAGGAAGATGGCTGACATGGCACCAGGCAGCTTGGTGCTTCTTCATGGCATCACATGGAGCTATCGCCTGCCTTTGACTCAACAACCTGAAAGCCCTGGGTAGGCAGAGCACCTGGGAACAGAGCAGCTCCCAACCTGTCCTTCCTATCTGTTGGTTCACAGTTACCACAAAAACACTCCGGTCCAACCCTTAACAGGGAACAAGGGAGAACACTTCAGCTTGACATTCCTCCAAGCAGCTGGGAAGGTCACTTGGCTGCCCCTCCAATGGTGATTCATGCGCCCTGGGCCACGGTGAGAAGAGAGGAGAGCCTTACAGAAGTTCATCTGAGAGGTGCCAGGTGGCATCAAAAAGTTGCAAATCAAAGACCTTTCTCAACATGCAGTTAAGAGTCCTGGTTCCCTCGCCTTGGCTTCTGCAATTTTGTCGTCTAGGCAATCACGTCAAACTGATTTGAACGGGGATTACCTGGGCAGTGAGGCATACAGAGGAGATGGACTTGAAGCAAAACCTTGCATTTGCCTAGTCCCCAGCAAACTCTGGAGCAGCTGAAGTCCAAGTTCAGATCATATGTCCCTCTAATCTTGGTAATTCTGGAATAGGCAAGGAAACAGGGACATCCACACCTGTGCCAATGTTGTCACTAGACCCTGATATGACCCTCCAGGTTAACTTTGCAGGTCCAAGTCACAAGGAACAGAAAATCAGTTTATCATAGCTGCAGTTTAGCAGTCTGGGGTGGCGATTTTCCTGGTCTCGGTCTCCTTCCCAGAAGACAGGTATCTCACCTGGTTGGCAGGCTGAGCAAGGATGAAAGGACAGACAGGGCAATTGGGTCACAGCTAGCCAGATTAGGCATAAATCACATTTTTAGAGCAGCAGAGAGAGCTTGCAAGCTTACAAGGAAGATGGAGCAAAGAGTTCCCCATGGTGAAGTATTTCTTCATCTGCAAATTGTCTGCTGGTGCCTTACAGCTCTACCTTGCTGCTGTAGTCCAAGGACTACCAATCCTTTGGTTGAAAGATCGTTCTTGGGGTCTATGTCTCCACTATCTCCCTAGAAACACGGGTGCACAGGGTGTGAGCCTGCTGGCTCACCAAGCAGAGCTCCCTGTTCTCACAGCCACCGCCGCAGCTAAACCGATTTGTCATCCGAGCAAGCTGTTTTCACAGCCCCTGGAAGCCTGTTCCAGGACTTTGCTGATCTGATGCTTGGGAAACTTCATCTAATTTCCAGACTAAATTTACTCCAGGCCAATTAAAACCTATTTGTTCTTGCGCCAACATTTTTTTTCTTTCACTCCAGTGTTTCTTTTTGCTCCCGGCTATTTTTACCTTTCATGTGCAACAACACTCATTTCCCCTCTCGGCCGCTGTTGTGCTGAGCTAAAAAAGCCAAGCTCAGCAGCCTCCCCTCAGATGAAAAGTCCTCCATCCTCCCGTCCATGTCCTGGCACTTCCCTGCACCTGCTTGGGCTGAATGACTCATTCATGGACATGACCAACCAGGCCTGGAGGAGATAATCCAGATATGCTCTTACCTACACCTCACACTTTCCCAAGCAGTAGATACAAAGACCCCCCCAAAAAAATTGCTCCTGAAGGTGAATTAGATGTGTGTATCACTCATCTTTCCTCTTATGCTTCTCTTGACCCAGGGGGAGATTTCTTTCATCTGTGCTGGGATCATCATGTGCAAGAGAATACAAAGCATCTCTTGAGCAGTGTTAGCTGCAGACCTGGTGATTTGTGGCCTTGGGGTCGAGCTGGTAAATCACAGCTATCCATCCCACATCACAGCGTTTTGCACCTTCCTTTTGCAGATGTCTTTTGGGTTCAGGGCAGGTGGAAAAGGCACACTGGAAGAAAATTGCTTCAAAGTTCATTCTGTATTTTGAAGAGCCAAAAAGGAAAGAAACCCCACAAGAAATCAATTCTAGCATGAGGGGACAATTAGCTAGATCCTAAGTTATTTCCACTTAGTAAAGTCTCCTCTCTTCTCTTCTCTTCTCTTCTCTTCTCTTCTCTTCTCTTCTCTTCTCTTCTCTTCTCTTCTCTTCTCTTCTCTTCTCTTCTCTTCTCTTCTCTTCTCTTCTCTTCTCTTCTCTTCTCTTCTCTTCTCTTCTCTTCTCTTCTCTTCTCTCCCCTTCCCTTCTCTTCTCTTCTCTCCCCTTCCCTTCCCTTCCCTTCCCTTCCCTTCCCTTCCCTTCCCTTCCCTTCCCATCTCTTCCCATCTCTTCCCTTCTCTTGTCCTTTCTTTTCCTTCCTTTTCACCCTAGAAAGGTCATAAAGCCTTCTTCACTATTACTGTAAATGCTCAAATAACAGACACATGCTTTCTCTGGATTTCACCTTTCAAAATTGTGGTGAAATCATTATTTTCATCCATTAAAAAAATTATGATAATATGTTATTAGGTACCGGCCAGGGAATGCAGTCAGACAAATGCAATACTAAAGTGTTGCCAATTCTTGTGATTTTATCTAGACCTTTATTACATGTTTTAAAAACCCCAGACTTCAGAGTCATGGGATTAGATACAAATCTCAGGTTTCTCTTCTTTGTTTTTCCTTTTAATAAAGGGGAGGAAAGAAAGTTTGAAAAGTTTTTGTAGGTATATGCTATTGAGTCAAAAAACAGATGAAAAACTGGCTGGCAAAAAAGAATTTAAAAATGTGAATGAAAATTGGAAACTGTTAAAGAATATTTTACTATATATATTAAAAAAAAATAGGCCCACAGCTGAAAGAGAAGAGTAAACTAGTTTTTTAAAAAGCTGCTTTACAAGGGAAATGAATGCAGCTATGAAAAGAATAATAAAACTCCAATATGTAATAACTGGAGAAGCTTAAAAGCAAAAATTAAGAAACTACAAATTGTAGAGATTTCTGGGGAAGAGAAATACTCCAGGGGGAACAGGAGGAGAGCAAAGCTGGGACAATACGTAGGAGGTTTTAATAAACCAAAATCAGAAAGAATCCTAAGCGTAATATTGGTTCATGGACTGAGGTGGATGAATGTGGAAGGGCCGAACAGACCTGATAACAGTACTTCAGAAATAGTAAATGTCTTCAGGAAACATTTGTATTCCAGTTCGGGGGAAAATATAGGTATATTACATGATGATGACTAAATACTTTCCAGTACAGCAGAAAAAAGCATGTGAAAGAATACCTAGTAAAATCAGATATATAGATATTAAATATCTGTATGACTGGCATCCCAGATTTACGAAAGAACTAACCAAGGACCAATACATGCTGTTGAGTTTGAGAAATGACTTGCATCCTAGGAATAGAAAAAGTCCTTCTGGAACAGAGAAACAAAATAACCTGGGTAACTTTGGGCTATCAGCCCAACACCAGTCATGGAAAAAACGACGGAGTCAGCGGCATCACTGAAAAAAATAACACTGATCCACACAGAAAATAGATCACATCAAGCCAGTGTCACATGAATTTTGATAGGCAAAAATGACAGCACGGATGTAGCATATTTCCACAGGAATCCTGTAAATTACACCACAAAATTCCTCTTATAAATGGATAATCAACATGATGTACATTTAAAGGGATAAAAGTGTCAGACTTGTCTAAAACGGGTGTACAAATGGTTATGTACATCTTTGACCTAATACATTTCATAGCTGTACTCTAGACGGATTTGTCTGTAGCCTTACATTATTTAAAATTTTTATCAATGGCTAAGAAAAAGCATGAAAATTGTTATGGATAAACATAACAGATGACACTGGGATTGGCAAGAGCAATAAAAACCAAGACAGATTGCTATAGAAGGCAACTCACTGTGGTTGATATGCCAAGCACAAGCAAACTACTGGTACTTTCACATGACCAAAGGTAAGACCACATGCTTAAAAATGACACATAAGGGCCTGATTTACCAAATGGCGGTAGGGGACACGACTTGACTCTCTGGAAGTCAGCAATTCCAGCAGGGACATGTAGGTCATATTGGCTATTGGTTGAACATGAGAGTCTAAGCAGTCCTGTGAACCTCAAATTACAACTAGGGGAAGGAGACACATAAAGTGATGGAAGTCAAAGCAGAGGTTGCAAATCTGGAAAGGATTAATAGAAAGAAAAAAGGAATGACTGTAAAAACAGGAAAATGTGCTGAGAGCGCCTCAGTCTCTTTAGCTTGGAGAAGATTGAAGGTCAATCTCAGTGAAGGTGGCTGGATGTCTTTTTATCAGAAATGGTTCAGACAGAGCAATGGCCTTGAAGCAGAAATCAGTTCAGAAAAGGCTGACAGCACATGTCTTGCAGGAGATTGAAAAAAGATGATCATAACAGTGCCTTCTGGACTTGAAACACATTCTCTGCATCCAGAACAATTCACAGCAGTTTTATTCTGAACACAGATGTGTATTGGAGTCAGTCTTGTGATTCTGGCCCAGGAGAAAGGTTCACCACCTTATTGATGGATGCTGGAAACCAGAAATGGAGGTACTTCAGTCTCACCTGGGAGCCAGCTCCAAATATCTGAAGTGTCTGAAGAGGCTTGGTCCCCAGAAAGCTTGGGGTGATCCTAGGGGAGGACTGGGTACCTCACTGCCAGTCCATAGCATCCCATCCCAACCTGTTGGTGAGATGGAGATGGGGTGGCTTCCCTCAGCAGACAGCTGAGGTCACTCCAGCAACTCTTGGTGGGGATTATTTCTCTACCACCCCCACCATATCCTCACAGCCTTATGCCTGCTTTTCTTACAGCGCTGATGTCAGTACATAGACCTGTTCTTTCCCCAAGCTTTTTCCTGGAAGGAATATGAATTTCAGGTGGTCAAACAACCCATTTCAAAGAGGATCTGGTTACTACAGAGAGCACCTGCCTGGACTCCCTGTGGTGCCTCCAGATGAACCTTCTGGGGATGTTGTTCTACCTTGCAGTTGTGCTGTCATCTTGGCTTCCCATGGTCCAGGTCCTGAACAGCATCTGCCACCTTTGGAAGGTGAAAAAAAGAAATACTTGAAAGGATCTGAGCAGAGCTGAAAATCTGACCCAGGTCTGGCTTCAATGACCCAGCCAACACTGCTTTAAACTCCCTTCCCAGCTATTGTGCAAGATATGACACAGGGGTAAATGTGCATCCACCGGCATCTCTGCTGTTGCCTCAGCACCTCACAATGCAGAACAATTTGCTCCCTTTGTTGGGATAATTGAGACTAAAACCCTGGGCGAGGCTTGGTGCTTCTGGGAAACCAAGTTGGAGAAGGTTGTGCAAAAGTCTATAAAAACCTTATGTTTCAGCAAGCCTTACTGCCCTGTGGAACAACAAACTGGGATCTGGAAAGTGGGAAAATCAGGGAGTTCTGGAAAGACGACGCTGAACTGGGTGTTTTATGGGGCCGGCCACAGATCATGGGGTGCAAGCACCCTGTGCAGCCTGGGTGCTCTGAGACACCATGGTGAGGGGCAGAGAACAGCAGCTGGAGGACACAACAGGCAAGAAGAAAAGAAAAGCAAAGGGTCATGGTTGCAAATAGCCTCGATTAGACCCTTCCAAAAGGGTGCTTAGCATCTGTTAATCTTTTCTTGTTTCTTACCAGTCCCAATCACAGTGCCTGTGCATCTCTGCGCACTGCTTAAACCAACCCTTCAGGAGATGCTTGTGTACCAATGTGCCACCAGAGATACAGCAATAGAGGGAAAGAGCAGAGAAAGGAGCCAGCCATGAACTGAAGCCCCTGAAAACATCAGCAAGAGCTACAAGGCTGGGGGGAAACAAAACAGGCAAGAAGCCAGCTCAACGGCTTTCAAGCGCTATCCCTTTGTCCTACCTTTCACTTGACTGTCCTGGCATAAGTCCTTCTGGGAAGGGTTTGTCTTTGGCCCAATGATACAGCCCTTCACACTTATTTGTGCCCTAGCTGGTAGTGTAATAACCCTCCTTAGTAATAAAAATTAGATAGGGGGATTTGTAAAATACACGGCACTGGGGATTTGAAACTGCAGAATACCTGCCCCTCAGCTTGGCAGCCCTTCTGTAGCTCTGTTCTCCATCTGCACGGAGAATAAAGGCTCCAGGGAAAATAAAAGCCCTGCTCATGCACTAAAGCGGCAGGGCTTACTGGAGCTAAAGAGGCTCCGCAGAAAGCAGTGGCGAAATTCTTGTTGCCTTTAGCAGGGCCAGGACTTTGCCTAACAGTTTTCAGTGAGGTTTTGCATATGGTTCCCTCTGGCTTCCCAGTGCAGCAAAAGGAAGAAGAGGCATGAAATTCAGTACAGGGAGTCTGATGGAGCTTGCTTGAATTCCTCCAAGGGAAGGAAAAGGTTTTATCCTGTTCCTGGGCATATGGCAACATAGCAGAGCCCTTTCTGCTCGCTATATCACACGGCTAATAAAACTCCTGTGCTCCACACTCAGCAGATGGTTTTGTGGCTGATGCATGAACCAGAATGAGATCCTGTTCCCTTTCCCTGCAGCTTTCCTGGCTCTGCAGTGCTAGAAAGAGCAAAGGTCGCCTGCAAGTTACTGTATATGTTGATAATATAGCGGCGCAGGGCTGTTAAACCGTGACAGCTTGAATGAGGGATCATCGAGGAGGGGGGAAGAGAGATGAGTGAGATTTCAAACGCTGCGTTAAGAGACACCGCAGAATCTTTCATCAGAAAGGGGAAGGTATTTTAAAAGCTGCCTCCGCTGAGTGAGGCTTTGCAGGACTGCGGCGACGTAGCAGGCTCCGAGGTTGACCTTCCCCAACTGGCCTTCTTCCTGCACCAAAAATGTTCCCAGCCGGTGCGTGGACCCCCATGCACCTTCATGATGATGGCTTCACTTTTCTCAGTTCCCTTTCACAGGCCATGTGGCAGCATCAAGAGATCCTCTGCTGATGGGCTGAAACTCCTTGAGGTCCTACTGGCCTTGCCAAGCAATTTTACACTCTGTAGTTTGGACACAAGCCATACTCAGAGTTAGACTCATAATCATATTTGGAAAACTTTACATGGAGAGATATATGGAGCAGAAGAAAGGTTTTTGTGGCAGCTTGGACCACAACGGTGTGGTGCAGAGATACACTAGAAATGACTGTCTCATTGGCATAAATCTGTCATATCTCTCTATTTCTCATACAGGAGACAGCTCAGAAAGGGGTAACGTCCAAAGCAACAAATTCAAGGCTTTCTTCGTAAGAAAAGATGAGCATGAAAATACAAAGACTGCACAACAGCGCAGTGATCACTTACTGAGTCTGCAGTCTTGGGTTTGAGAGGTACCAGATCACATGTGGGTCTTGACTCCACGGGTGTTCTCCAGGACTTCACTCTTCACCTGTGATGTCTGCGTGGGGCAGAAAGTTATAAGGATTCAACATGGCCTTGCAGAAAATCTGGGGAAAAAGAAAAGGAAGAACTCACCAAGCTGGTGAACCCCTCCCTGCTGCCTCCCTCCTTGTTACTCCACCGTGGACTCCAATAAATAGCAAACAGCTGCTGGGGCTCATTCATTGCTGGTATATAACGGTAAGAAGTGTCCAAATGGAGCTTAAAAAAAAAAATAATCCTCTAGTAACAGCATACCTTCCCTAAACTGCTTCCAGCGTAACCGTTCCACACAAATCATCCCATAAACACTTTTGAAGCTCCCAATAAAGCGTGCACGGCCTCCACTGATTTTATTAGAGGACTCCTCAGGAGCAAATTGAGAGCAGGCAGCCGCTGCTGGTGCCAGCGTCCCCCTTGTTCTCTTCTCTCCCTTTTTCTCCCGCTCCCCCAGGGCTTCCTTTGGTCTCGGACAGCACAACGTGGGCTGTACTGAGACCCTCTTTTTGCTTGTCTGCTGTCCGGCTCTGCCTGTGGAATAACCCGGCCTCCTTGCCAGGATGGGGCAGCCCTTGCAAGCCCCCAGCCCTGGTTGTGGAAGCTGATTCTTCCCCGGATTTCGGCAGGCATCGCTGTGCCGGGCAGGGGCATTTTGGGGGGCAAGAGGAGACCCAACAGATGGACAGGGGTAAATGCTATCCTCCTTCTGCCAATGATGCTTACAGAGAGAGCTCTGCAGAGTCCACTGGACATCTGACCCCCAGCCCTCTCCTGTGAGCACGATGCACTTAAATAAGAAACTGGAGTGTGGGCTGCCATGAGCACGGGGCAGATGCTGCTGGGATGGATGCCTGGGCATGAAATCAAAACCCAAGTGTCTCCAAAAAAGGGAAGACAGACCAAGCTTTCAAACCCAGCATCTGCCTTCATACACATTGAGACAGCCGAGTGGGGAGGACAGGGGCATGGCAGCTTCCCCAAACTGGGAAGCGTTGGCTTGGGAGAGGCTGCAGGGCAATAGGGAGGGAAGGGGGGGCTGGCAGCAAGTGCCACTTCCACCAGCTGCTATTGCAAATCATTCCCATGGCCAGGAGCCTGAGCCTGGCCCAGATTTGCCCAAAGGTAACTGCAGATGGGCATGATGGAAATCTCATTTCTCAGAGCTGCTGCCCTGATAAAAGGAGCTGTCGCATGAGCTGTGGGACATGTGCAGCCACTGGAAGCTGGTGTTGAGTTATTGCATGTCTCATAAGCCCCAAACTCTGTCTGAAAGTCTTCTCATCACCGGCCTATCCAAAATAGCTTTTTTAATACAGATTATTTGGTGTCTAGCAATACAGCTGAGCTCGGGTCTTTCCTTTGCTGCAGGAACTGGTGGATTCTCTCCCTTTTTTTGCAGAATTCACACAAACTTCATCTCTCTGAGCTCTCTTTTGCTCTGCCAGAGCTGGACCCAATGAGCAGGGGTTTCAAAAGCTCTGCAGGGGGACACAAGCATACCCACATATTGCATGATCAAATAAACACTGTTTCCTTTGGAAACCAGGCTGAAAAATATATCCTGAGCATGCTCAGTGCTGCTGCACTTCACTTTCCTTCTTCCACTGCAGATTACTGAAAAGAATAGTTTCTAATAAAGTCCACCTTTAATTAATCAGGTTAAAATTGTCCTTGTGGAAGCTGAGCCTCTGGCTCAATTATTCTTATATCAACTTAAGCTTCATCAAGAGAAATAAAATTATAAAATTGGGAGGTTTTACACTGGCATTTCCTAGATCTTGACTTTACAGCTGTGAAGTTCCTTGGATGCAGTGTTATTTGTAACAAACACCGATGAGAATAAGAATGCAGGCATGACCTTACTGGGACAGATCAAAGGGGCCATCTGTCCCAGTAACTCACTTCTGACATTGGCCCATGCTGAGGAAAAGGGTATTGGAAATCAGGGATCCTTCCCCCAGCCACGCTCACAGACTTTCTCAGCTTGAGGTTGCATCCAGAGTATTGTCTTTAATACCTACCCATGGACCAGCTCTCCATGTGGTCTTCTCTACCCTTCACACAGACACAGGGAAAACCTGGGGTTTTTTGGAAACCCCAAACCCCAAAGCAGTTGGTTCAAGATGTAATAAATTGGTGAGGTTAGGCAGCTGGGGCTGAGGTTACAAATTATCTGAGGCAAACTTACAAGGTTTTACTTCTCACTCTGCTTTCAGGTTTCAAGTATGTTTTCCTTCGACGTACAACGTACATGTACACTCAGAATTTTATTGGGAAAGGCTTGGAGTAAATCTCTTTATTATTAAGGAGAGAGTGGGATTCAGGGCTTCAGATGGGGGAGATTTATTTCAGTTCCCATCCACCTCTGGGATGCCCCTGCAGTTGCAGCATGAGGAAGAGCAGCTTCATCTCCCTTCTTCCTGACAAATGGCAAATTGCTCCAAGGGCTGAGAAGGTGGAAGAGATGATAAAAGTCTGTGTTTGAAATAAGAGGGGAATTACGTGATAAATTATTATAATTAATAATACAAGCTCACAGATCTAAGGTGCCTTCAATCCTACAGAGCTTTAGCAACTTAAACTGACGTCGGCAGAGAAATCATCATGTCCACCACCGAAATACAGCCAACTCTAGCAAAGCTTATTAGTCTGGGTGAGAACGTATGGAGGGAGGCTGGGAAAATCTCTCCCCTGGTTCCCTGCTCCCCCAAAGGCTGCATTTGGGTCCAGCCTCTCAGGTCCATGTGGCCCAAAGCCTCTTTGGTGTCCTCTGCAGTCCTGGCTCTCTCTGGCATGTCTCAAAGGAGTTTTTGTCTCACCTGGAAGGGACCATGGGCAGCAGTGCAGAAGACCGCTGGGGAGAGTGCTGCCCTCCTGTACTGCCCAGGACACGCAAACTCAACCAGACCTCCTCACCTGCACCCTTCAGAGATCACCCTAAGGGTCCCATGAGTCATGGAATACAAACTTTGGAATGTTTTCATAAAATTAACCTGGAATTCATCATCTTTACAGGTTTTTTTCTAAGCCATCACAGTGACTTGGTCAAATGACCAAGCTATGAGTGTAATCATATCCTCCCTGTGTCCTCCTCTTGAAAGGGAGATGCATCACCGTCCTGCCTCACAAGGCAATGGGGAGACAAACTAAAGATGATGAGATGTTCACAGCTCAGCAGTGCAAGCGTTAGGCCAGGCAAAGGTAAGCAATGCCATCCCGACCCAGCATGGAGGTCGTGTCCAGGAGCCTGTCTCCAACTAGGACCAACACAAGCATTTTCAGGGGAAGAGGCAAGAAAACACAGAATAGCCTGCCCATAATATCTTTATAAACACCGGTTTATTTCTAGCTTCTAATATCCAAATATTAGTAAGAGAAGAGAAATATTATTTTAGCCACACATCTGGGAATCAGCTATGACTATTAACTGCTTCCAGAAAAAGGTGGGCCAGGCTGCAAAGCCAGCCCTCAAAAATTAGGAAATGTCATCTCTGTCCATTTTCTCTCTTCAGGAACATCAACAGCAGGAGGTTTCCGGCACCGAGGGAGCACTGGCCCAGCAAACCCCCATGGTTCTTTCTCAGAAACCTTTTCACAGCTCTCTGCTTATCCTTCACACTTCAAAGGCACCCACCACCCGACTGATCTGGTCTTGGTTTTCCTGGCAGAAGCAACTCTGCCTGCAGCTCCAGCTCTGCCACAGACTTTGTGCATGACCTTAAGCAAGACATTGAGCTGATGAGTTCTCAGAAATGAAAAACGACACCTTCTTGGGCTACTCAGTCCAACACAAACTGTATTTGCTTGCACAACAGTAAATATAAATGGGGTTGTATCTGCTCTTCCTGGGGCTTAACGTAATACAAATAATATAAATAATTTCCTCTTTTTTCAATGGTTTAAAGCATGAAGAGTGATGCAGTAATGCACTTTTAAAAAACTAGGTACATTTTTTTGTTTTGCCTTTTCAAAAGCCTAACAGGCCATGTTAGATGTGAAACTCCAGCACATAAATGGGAACACCCTTGCCTGAACTCTGCTGTTGGGTCTGCTTTACATTCATCATAAACAGACACTCTGAGCAAATGCAGTAAGAAGATATGCTCTCAGTACATTAAACTTGCTCACTTTTATCATCCACGTATGACTGTTCCCCCCCCGGGAAAATCTTTTTTAATATCTTTGATTCAGATGTACAAACCGAGCCCTCAATCTACATGAACCCACGCTCCATGACTGTGAATTTTCAACACTCCGAGGTGAGATGTAGGGTTGCTTGTGAACAACTCAATTATCACAGAGTCTAAATAAAAGTCAGAGACTTAATTTGCAGAGTCCTCCATGAGCCTGAATGGTTTATCAAATGGAGCAGCAGTTTGGCCAAAGTCTCAATCCCAGCCATAAATCATCAAGATATTAAAGCCCCACATGGGCTTTTAGATCTTGCACCAGGTTGGATGATGTCTTAAAACTGTATGGAGTTCTCTATACCATTAAGGTTGTGTAGCCCAGCTGATAAAATAGGAGGTGGTGAACATTTCCAAAGGATGTCATCATTAAGCTCAACCGGTTCTTAGGCAATGGGACAGGCTGCTCTCTCAACAAGCTTGCAGGGGATACCCAGCTGGGGGGATGGTTGATGCGCTGGAGAACAGGGATGTTTTTCAAAGAAATAAGCTGCATAAATGGATGAGCAGGAACGTCGTGAAGTTCAATGTAGAGAAATGTAAAGTTCAGCAACTGGGGCGGAATAACCCCACACAGCAGCACGGGCTGGGGCCAGCTGAATAGACCTGGGGCTGCTGGTGGACTACGAGGTGTTCACGAGCCAGCGTTGTGCCCTTGCAGCACAGGACGATCACATCCAGGCCTGGATTAGCAAGAGGGAAGCCAGCGGGCTGAGGAACATGATTCTTCCCCTCCACCCAGGACCTGAGACCATGTCTGGGCACTGGGTCCAGTTTGGGTTCCTCAGTACCAGGCAGATGGTGATAAACAGGAGCGAGTCCAGCCGCAAGCAGCCTGATGTGTTGGACCTGCTTTGGGTGGGTCTTAGAACAGAGACACACAATCCCCGGAGGTTCCTTCCAGCCTGTTATTCTGTGATTCTCCAAATCTGAATTTTCCCCTTCTTCCCACTGTGTACCAGGACTCAGCCACAAACCTTTTTCTAGGCAAACTGTAAAGCTAATAGAGCCAAAGCTCATGTTTAAACCCAGTCCTCCCATTTGCCAAGCAATTGCCCTCCATCTTATAGAATCAGACAAAATGACAGCCTCATGAAAAAGTGCAAACCAAAGCTTGCAAACTATCATGTGTATATATATATATATATGTGTGGAAATTTGTACTTCTGTTCCCCTGCATGGGAGGATGCAGAGGTCTTGAGACACACAGGCATCACAGAGAGCTGTGGGGACAGGGCTGAATCCGACCTTTCCCAAAGACTGACAGTGCTCGGGGATTGCACCACAGCAATGCTTTCTCACTTGTGTTGCACGAGGTAGAGCTGCCTGTTGACCATGTGTAAGGGGACATGGGGCGGCTACAGCAGTTCTTGCATTTAACTGGGTACATCACACACGAGAGACAAAGGAATGGATATCTTGAAAAAGAAGTGTCAAAGGAAGCTTGAGTCTGATGAAAGGTTGAGACCACCAAACAGGATACAGCTGGTATCTTGCCTAAATAGCACCAAAAGTTAGGACATCCATTTAATAGATATGTGTGTTGGTTTTTTCTTGGTTATAGAGCATTTTGGCAGTGACTGCTGTAGGACAGGCAGCGACTCATGTGGCTTAGATTACGAAGGGGTCGAGTTCATCCTATGCTTGATGGTGCAAGTGCCTATCAGCCCTGGTCCAACAGAAGCACTAGTTGCCCACCAACCATGACTGGCATTTTGCAGCAAAACCTATCTCTTGTAGGTACAGACAGGGACAGCATTGCCCAACTCAAATGGTGGCTCACAAGTCCTGAAAATATCTGAAGCTGCTGTGCCACGGACAAGGTGAGCAGAGTTACCTGTTTGGCTTTGTCCTGTGCTTTTCTTAATGTGCATGAAAAAAAGAAATGCTACCTCAGCTGAGAAGCATGTGATATATTCCTGCATTAAGGAAAAGAATGGAAACACACAGAGATAATAACTCTTCCAACATGAAGGAAATTAATAACTCCAGAAATGATATACAGCCTTTTAACGTAACAGTCCTTTTCCTTGGATAAATGTAGGTTTTGGAATGGTTTCTCCCCTTGAACATTGTTTTTCCTCCAATCCTCTAATCCCCGCTCTCTCCTTCACCTCCGCTCTCACTTCCTTTGTCTTGACTCCTCTGTGGCTGCTGCCATTTAGATGAGCAATGGGATCCCACCACGTGCGGCAGCGAGGCTCCGGCCAGCACGCGGCTCCCTGCAACTCACGCTGAGATGCCGCAGTCAGCTCCCAGTCTGCTCCGACTTACCCAAGCTCCAGCATGTCTAACAGGCATGCTTTTATTAACTGTTGTCCATTTTGTTGCCAATCTCGAGCCTGATCCAAAGCCCCTCAAGTCAACAGGAGTCTCTCCCTGTCAAAATCTCTTTTGATCCCTCAGCGCTGCTTACAGAGTTTTCTTTTTCTCAAAAAACTTCCTGACATTTATTATTTTAATTTAATGCATTGTAAAAATGAATTATGAATTCCGATACATTTTGGAGAAACTCTGCAAAACATATGAAGTCACCAACTGAAATATAAATCACGTGGTCCTTTGTTGCTGCTTTCAAAATAAGATTTTATCTGTGCGCTTATTAGCTCCTTCCAGGCCAAACTGTGTTTTCGCAGTGCTTACTCATGCGAGTGATTGTAGGGAAGTCAGTCCAGCTCTTTCTGGGAGTAGCAGCTTGCCAGTGTAAACCAGTCATTTCCAATTGGGCCTTAATTAGTAAAGCTTTCCTCTTTTTTTTGGGGGGGGNAGAGTAAAACCTGCTCTTCCAAACCCTGTCTTTGCCTTCAAGACCTGCTCTGAAAAGCGAGATGTAGAGCCACAAGGGTCTTTTATATCCGGCTTTCAACCAGCTTGGACAATGCCATGTTGATCGGTTAGTTGTTGCCTCCCCTTTTCCAGCACTGCCCCGCTGATCCATAAACAAGCAATCCATAGTGAGTGACAGTGGTCAGGCACTGTTGGGCTGTGTCTTCCAAGCACCCATGACCTCCACTGCTTTTTCCTTTTCCCCCAGCCATGAATGACAGGAGAAGACCTTGAGCAGCATCTGGCCCACAAGCAATGGGTTAAGACCACTCAACAGCAAAGAGATTTGACTACTAGTAAAGAGATCCCAACATCTGTTATGGACAGAATGGCTCTGAGCCGTTCTTGGTTGTTTTCAAGAGAATTGCACATGAAATTAATTTGACTCAAGGACTCCAAATCAGTTGCATTTATTTATTTTCTCAAGTCAGGTTTGCTTTTGTGTTTCCACTGCAGTTGTGGCTCTGACATTGCATCCAGGCTTCTGACGCAAGGGAAAGTCCGTGTTTTCTCCTGAATCTTCCGGACCTGCTTACGAAAGGCAGTTTCAGGTATTCCTAGTGGGATGTGAGAAATGACAAAGTTTGTCTCCCACCACCTGTTTGTATGAACACATACGCATGTCTGGAGATTATCCATTTGCTAAAACCCCTTTTACTTCTTCATGTCAGACCCACGTCTGCGCATCATAGTGCATTCACCCTATTAGCGTCTTGCTTACATTAAATATAGGCACATGTGTGTCTACCTACACATACCGAGCCCATGACTGTGATGATATCTTGTGGTATGAGCATCAAGGACCTGAATTCCAGCCCCTTTGCTAAAAATAGTGACGACCTCTGTGGCCATCCTCAGAGGTATAAAGATAATTCTTCTTTACTACTCAGTTAAGCCTTTTTGCAGTGCTGAGCATTGACTGATTAACATTTAGACGTGTCTTATATAAGCTTTAAAATTCTGGTTTATAAATGCACACCTACTTTATAAAGTTCCTTAAATATTAAGCTTTAACAGAAACATTGGCTGCAGGTAATGTAAGAGAATTGTTATTATTTCCTCTGGGAGTGATGTTTTACTACCTTGGAGACAGTCAGCATTTGCATTAGATATAGATCATAAAGATACACGCACAGTAATTTATATTGTTTACGACTACAGCTCAGGCATTCCCTTCAGCTTCGTCTTGCAAAGGAACCCACCACTTTCCCAGCGAGGTGCCTGATGAATTGTAGGTCCATGCAGCCGACGCTACTGGAAATGATGTCACTGCTTACCAGGCTCGACGGACCAGAAAGTCCTCCCTGGACCAGCTCTGATAGCATCCCACTCCCATTTATTCCTGGTGTCTCCTCTTACACACTGAGTCAGCTACATCTTACACCCGGGCAGAACAGGCCTTTAATTACATTTCCAGGTGTTGCTAAACCCAGAGGTGTTGCAAACCCAGGGGAAAAGCAGGGTGTTATTACAGAGGTTGGTTAAACAAGCAGGGAAACAGCAGAAATTTCTGCAGACTGGACAAAGACATCAGCAAAGAGCAGAAGACCCATCCTGCATGCCTTGCATGGGGAGATGGGGTTTCCATGCAGGAAGGGTGAGGGGACATGGATGCAGCCTACAGTTTAGGATTCCCCATCCATCACTGGCAGGCGAAGTCAATCAAGCGTCGTCTTTGTTAACAGCAGCCACTCTCAATGTGGATGCACTTCCACCTGGGTAAGTTGCCATTTTTCTACCCTAGAAACATCCTGTCGGCATGGTCGTTATACCAGGTGATCCTAGCCATGGGGCAGCCTCTTCCAGTAGCTGTGCTGGTGGGAGAAGATGCTCTTCCACATCACCCACAGCTGTTCTCCCTCCAGCCACCCAGGTCTGCCAGTAGAGCAGCTTACCTGGGTGATCACCAACTCTTTTCCTACTCAAAGGCTGCACCTCTCTATATCACTGAAAGCCATAGCTTTGCACCTAAAGGTTGTAGCACAGACGCAGCCTCTGGGAGTGGAGGGTCTTTGTGAATCTCCAACCTGCAGATTTAGGTGCCCAGGTCCAACACCCAAGGTCTGTGACACAGAAAAACAATTCACCTTTCTTTCTGCAGGGCATGGGAACCCTTACCCTCCTCCTCTTCTCCTCACACACCAGTCACACACTGAAGATCACATCTGAAGCATAAGAAGTAGAATATAATCTAGGGAAGCCTTACCAGAAATGAAGTTGATTCTCCACCCCAAGACCACCAGGTGAAGAAGAGCCAGGGAGCACATCCACAGCAGAGGCAAACAGCTCCCCATAACCATTAACTGATTTGCCCTTTGGAAAGGACAACTGGTACATGCATTTAAAAGTGTTACAAGCTTTCTACAGTCATGCCTTGGAGCGACGATTTACACCCTTACAGAAGGCATATTTATCAGCCGTGCAGGCAGCCTTTCCCCTCTGGCTAATGTTTTCAGAAAATTTCCATCTACAGCCCCTGCTGATTTCCACTTATGAAATCTGCTGCTTCAGGACTTCTGTAGGACACAACAAAGCCAGCAGCATGACCTTTAAGTAAATGTTTCATCTGCATCACACGAGGTTATTCCTTTCAGCAGAGAGGGAAGGGGAGCTTGACTTGGTGATATTAGGAGGATTCCTGACTTATGCCTTTCACACACCCCTCCCAGCTGAACAGCTAATGTGATATCAAGAGCAAAGCACAAAGTCCGGCCCATCTCAGGTCCTGGTTGTACAAGACTTCCCAGCACAGACGTTAAAGGGGAGAGCTGTGTGTCTCAGCTGTCCCTCAACCTGAAAATAGCTTGGGGTATGACTTGGCCCAAGAGGGATGTGGAATAGGAGATATGAGAAACACAATTGATTCGACATATAGGAGAAAGCTTTGGCCATGTCGAAGGTGATGGCAAAATCATAGAATCATAGAACAGTTTGGGTTGGAAGGGACCTTAAAGATCATCTAGTTCCAACCCCCCTGCCATGGGGAAGGCACACCTTCCGCTAGACCACCGTAGAAGGCCACCAAATTTGTCAGGCACGATTTGCCCTTAGTGAAACCTTGTTGGCTGTCACAAGTCACCTCCTTATTTTCCATGTGCCTTAGTGTAGTTTCCAGGAAGATCTGCTCCATGATCTTGCCAGGCACAGAGGTGAGACTGAGTGGTCTGTAGTTCCCTGGGGTCTTCCTTTTTCCCTTTTTTAAAAATGGGCGTTATGTTTCCGCTTTTCCAGCCAGTGGGAACTTCATGAGACTGCCACAAATTCTCAAATTTGATGGATAGTGGCTTAGCAATTTCATCCGCCTGTTCCTTCAGGACCCACAGATGCATCTCATCAGGCCCCATGGACTTGTGCACCTTCAGGTTCGTTAGNGGCGGTTTTGCCTGACTCCCTCTCTGTTGGGATGCATCGCTCCTGAGCTTGGAGGAGGTGATCCTTGAATATTAACCAGCTTTCTTGGGCCCATCTTCCCTCTAAGGCTTTATCCCATGGTACTCTACCAAGCAGATCCCTGAAGAGGCCAAAGTCTGCTCTCCTAAAGCCCAGGGTAGTGAGCTTGCTGTGTGCCCTCCTCGGTGCCCTAAGGACCTTGAACTCCACCATTTCATGGTCACTGCAGCCAAGGCTGCCCTTGAGCTTCACATTCCCCACCAGCCCCTCCTTGTTGGTGAGAACAAGGTCCAGCATAGCACCTCTCCTTGTTAGCTCTTCTATCACTTGGAGAAGGAAGTTATCATCAACGCATTCCAGGAACCTCCCAGATTGCTTATGCCCTGCTGTGTTGTCCCTCCAACAGATATCGGGGTGGTTGAAGTCCCCTATGAGGACCAGGGCTTGTGAACGTGAGGCTGCTCCTATCTGTCTATAGAGGGCCTCATCCGCTCAGTCTTCCTGGTCGGGTGGCCTGTAGCAGACCCCACTATAATGTCACCTGTCCCTGCCCTCCCTTTAATCCTGACCCATAAACTCTCAGTCGGGTCCTCACCCATCCCCAGGCAGAGCTCCATGCACTCCAGCTGGTCATTGACATAGAGTAGTGGTGGAGGCTCAGCTGTGCTGTGGACTGCATGTCTTCCACCCACCCAGGGGCATCCGCAGTGACTGCAGATCAGCCTTGTCATGTCTGTACGGCCATTTCTTTCTCCCACTGGTGCCCTTTCCGTGAGTGGCCCTATTGATGCTCACGGTGCTACTGGCCTTGGTAAGGGCGTGCACCACCAGACCACAGGTACAGCAGGTCACTAAGAACCTGTGAGCTGTATTTCTGCTGCATGGGGTGGCTGGATCGTGTGGCTTCCTAATGCTTCAGCAACATTTCTAGAGGGAAAGCAGGGGAGTGTAAGGGTACAACGGGGTTCCCATACAGCGTTGTGTCTGAGCTGGCACATTCAGCCCCAGCTGCTCAGCTCTGCAGCTCCTTGCTGCCCAGTGCTCCACCCTCACTGTCGCTCCTGTGACTTTAAAAACTCTGTCGTAGTTAGCCCTGCATAGTTCATGTTGAGGGATGAGAACATGTATTTCTCTGAGTCTTCTCCCTTTCGGTTGCAGCAAATTTTCAGCTCAAACTCTCACCAGAAAGCTCAAGAACTACAGATATATTTTTTTCTGTTAAAATTTCACAGGGCCTTTTGTCCAAATTAGCTGGCAATGTGTGAATGGGATAGCTTGGGAGAAATGGAGTCATCAAATATTTGGGCTAGGGGGGGCTTCATGGACTGCGGTGCTCCTTGCAAGCTAATCTGAGGGACGCCTTAGATCTTCAGACCATCAAGTGCGGGGAAAGCCATGACCCACTGCCGCTTTCATTTCTGTCCTGATGCACTTTGCATATTTGTTTTTGTCTTGCTTGGGTGTGATCCAGGCACACATCCTTGAAATGAAACAAACCCACACTGTCTGAGCATCCCTTTGCTCTTTGGAGCTGGGAGCCTGCTCTGCTCCGTGTGTCATTTCAGAAAGAGCACCCAAAGATTTTTAACTTCTTCAGAGCTCAAAGCGGGTATTAAGAAAAGGCTGGAGCGAGTGGAATCCGTTTGAAGGAGATGCCAGCATCGCTCCCCTCTGCAAACAGGCTGCCCTCGGCCACAAAGCCAGCCCGTCCTGCAGCTCCTGCTGAGCTGGGTGGGCCAGGCTCCCTGTCTCCATCTGCATGCTCAAGTAGATCTTTCATCTGCCTCCAGGTGAAAAGCAAAGTGTCACCTCATCTGCGGGGAATTTACATTCAAATTATACAGGGCTCCTAGCAGGGAAGACGGCAACAGCGGCTGGCAGCCTATTCCTCTCTCTGCGGGGACTTCTGTGCTGGAAGTATGCACCCGCCGTGCCAAGCGTTGTGACTTGTGGCTTCCCACTGCTGGAGTAATTCAGACTCCAGGCGTCCATCCGTGTCGCATAAATATTGCAGCTGGCATAACTGCAAATACATATATATTAGGGTATATCAGGTCGTGGGTGCCGAGCACCCTCCCCAGCCCCTGGGTGGGTCAAGCAAGGACACCTTCCCATTGCACGTTTGGATGTTTGTGCACAAGAACATCCCTCCTCTCCCTGCTGCCAGCGCACCGCAGTTCAGGTCCCATCCCTTTTGAATACACTTAGAAAAGCTTGAAACTGCAACATCTAGGTATTTTCCAGGGTTTCTTCCAGGACCAAAAGCCCCTGCAAAGGAGCTAACGTCTTCTTTGCAGAGCTGGACCCTACAGTATTGCTGCCTGTCCTCCAGAGGTAGAGACAGAAGGCTCTCAGGAGCTGGCAGCAGCCCTCTCACCTCAGCCATACCTGTACCAACAGGACATCAAGGACCCTTTTCATATCCCCCATTAAAACCATACTGGTTATGTTGCACATAGTGTATTTCTCTGACTCCCTTCCTTCCACTCTTCCTCTGTAGCACAGGGGAGCAGGGTGTGAAAAGCGATTTCACCCTGGGTAAATGAACAGCCAAGCAGAGACCCCAGGGACTGGCTTGTTGGTGGGACCATGGACCACAGATGCAAGCCCAGCTTTCTGGCCCCTGTCCGGCAGAATATCCCAAAATGCTGTCTGCTGGTAAAGGCTTATACCTGCATTGCTGAGGCTGTGCTTCGAGCTGCTGGTGGAGCCTCCTGACTGCAGAGGGAGCTTGAGGAGACCACACTGGGTCTTCAGATGCTGGATGAGACCACAGTGGGTCTTTGAACACTGGATGCTGATGGAGCTGTTTACAGTAGCCAAAATGGCCTTGTTCCCTCTTCTTCTTTCTCCCTCTCCTCCTTAGGGTTTTGGTTAGGCGATTACCCATGAAGCCTGGAAGAGGCATTTCTGAGCCTTCTTGGCAAAAAAGAAGTTGTAAACAGTGGGGGAGAAGCAGAACATAAAAACAGCCTCTTAAAAAAAGAAAAAAAAAAGTGCAAGCTGACACCACCCATTATCCAAGGTGATTAAGAGAAATTGTGGAGTAAATGCGTATCCTTGTATACTGCTGGTTTATCAATCAGATCGCAACACGGAGGGGAAGGCAGCAGGAGGGGAGAAAGATTTCTCATCTCGGCTTCTCTGGCAGCCACCGGCTGCTGTTTATGAAGCCCTGGAAATGTACAACACGCTTTACAAGACACACATGCTGAAGGCTCTGGACCAGGGGAGGGTCTATGGCTGCAGATCCTACTGCTCTGACACCACTTTATCTGCGGGACACCTGGAAATTGGTCCCACTAGCTGCAGAGTGTGCAGGCTGTGGATTGCAGACTCATCCCCACAGCAGAGAGGGAAAGAGTAAAAATGTCAAGAGCTCATTAAAAATATAGAAGCAGAGGGAGTGTGAATGCGAAGAGCCTGTAGGAAGCATGTTAGTTCAAGTTACTGAATCCTAGAGCTGCTCCGTAAGCAAACAACTTGCTCCATAACCCGTGTTTCAGTGGAGAGAGGTGGAAACCTTGACATTGTCAAGTCTAGCAGCTCTGAGACCTCACCTGGGTCTGGGCTGCTGACCCAGACTGACCATTTGAAAGAGGAGATGCCAGAGAGAGTTCAATTAAAAAACCTCAGCCAAGCTCGTGAACGGGCTGATATTCACCTTCAACCACCAACTTCAGGCTAGAGAAAGCCCACGGGGTGTATGTGACTCCCCAGCTAGGAGAAATAGTGCCAGGGTTCATGATGCAAAACTAGAGGTACCCCAAGAGAAGGCGGATGGGGTAAGGGGGAGGAGTTGTTTGGTTTCAGGTTTTTATTTAGATGCCTCAGGGCCAAGCATAATACTTAAATCCATTTTTTCCCAGGCTATTTGGGTCTGAGGTTTCCATTCAGGACCCTCATCTCAGGGTAGGATTTATTCTTTCCGGCCCTTCCCTCTGCAGAATACATTTTGGTTTGTGGTTGGCACCACATCAAACACTTCCAGCACCTGATCTGAAGTAAAACATTAAGAATCGGATACGGCCAGACTTGAAACAACACCAGCATTATTATAGCAGAAAACCTCCCTGGTGATGTTAATGAGCTCTTTGAAGGGGGCTACCAGCAGGATAATCTCCCCGTGCCCTGCAGATGGTGAGCTGGGCGAAGAGGGAAGATGCTTCGGTTTCTCCAAAACAACTGCTGCAAAGCAAGCAATTATCCGCTGACGAAATATGACCACAGCCAAGGATGGGGGGCCGGGGAGAGCCCTTGTGTGATATTTCACATTTCCTCAGGCGCCGATTTCAACACAGCACATTTTTGTTGTCGCTGGCATTCAAGAGCCTCCAGAAGAGGGGATTAC
The DNA here is from genome assembly GCA_013389945.1 of Fregata magnificens. Lineage (NCBI taxonomy): Eukaryota > Metazoa > Chordata > Aves > Suliformes > Fregatidae > Fregata > Fregata magnificens. Next base: position 30,525 of record WAAD01020600.1, read on the forward strand.
AGCGTGGGATAAGACTTGCCTGCCCGTCTGATAAAGCCTAGCTGGAGATAAGGGCTCCTTACAGGTCTAATTTTAAAACTGGCCCCATTGCCCTTTGCTGATTGGCACTGCCTGGGTAAGAGAGCCAAGAAATTGGCAGAGGGGCTGGGGAGGACTGGGAGTCCACCTCCCCCTTTCCACCCCAGTCACAGAATAAGTCCCCATGGCTTGAAGCATCTTAAGATGCCATGCTTTTCCACTTGAACAGCCACAGGAGCCAGAAAACTCTTCTCCCACCATGGATGCCAGGTACTTGGGGCTCTGGACCTGCCTCCTCCACCCACGACACCAATTTTTGGAAAGCTGAAGGAGCTGTGGGGCACACACGCAAAAGACCTGGGTGGATGGAGACCGACCCCCCTCCTCTCCTGCCCCAGCATCAGATTATCCATGCCTCAAGGCATGGTCTTTATTTAGCTTTATTTAGTTCATGATGAGGGTGGAGAATCCCCAGCCAGGTCTCGTGCTAGAATATGAGAGGTGTCTAGCCTGGCCCTGGAGCACATAGGGGCTTCCTCCAACCAGGGCAGTGCTTCCATCCAGAGGCTGAGGTTAATCAAAGCTTGTCTGTCCAAGCCTTAAGAATTGGCATTTATTTATCTACACTTGCTTTAAGTGCCCTGAACAGGAACCCCAGTGTGTCCTCCCCAGGAAAAGCTGCCTCTCCGGCCTAGCCAAATTCAGAGACAGAAAGATTCATCCCACCATCTCCGTCCTCACGCTTGCAATACTCAGAGGTATCACACCACCCCTGAGTGTTATTGCATTGAAATGGGGAAGATGGTCAGCTGCTGCAAACCTATAGAGCCCCAGCGATGGCGATGGAAAACCCTGATTTACCCATAGGTGACAACAGTCATCTGCTTTAAAGCACAGTTTTGAGAACAAAGCCCCACCTCTGCTCCATGGCTCCCTTTTGCCTTGCATTTTTTGCCACTAGCGGGAAGGAAGAGGGAGAGGGAAAGGGGAGAAGAGGGAAGAAGAGAGGGAAAAGGGAAGGGGAAGGCAAAGAAAAATGTGCGCTCAAGGTTAGTAAAGCTATAGTGAAGCTGGAAGGCAGTAATGGTCAGTATGGTAGAGTTTGGAGAAGTCAGCAATGAACCTCCTGTATATAAATCCAGCCATGCCTGCCTCCTCGTGCTTTGATCATCAAATACGATTGCTAAAACATGCAAGCCACAAACACTGACCCCCGGCTACTTGACGCACCACATTAAAACTGTGTCCTGAAACCCAGTTAATCCCTTAGTCGGAAACAAAGGGAATGGAGGAAACCATTTAACCATCAGAAGGTGCCACGAAAGTCACAGGGAACGTGCCACGGGCTCAATGGGTGGTGATGCCTCCTCGGGCTCCAGAAGAGGTGGGTAACGAGCAATCTGGAGAGGTGATGGAGTATGGAGGGGACCAGGGAAGCAAAGAGGAGCTGAGTGACTTGAGACTGTGAAAGGGGATGGGATAGATCCCCTTTCCAAACTTCTGCATAAATCAGTAAATGGGCAGGAGACCCCGATTGGGCTGATGTGCCATCCCAACCAGCCATTACGCGCTGCTGGTGGGACACCAAGCACAGACCTAACAGCCTGGCACGTACACGGTGCAGGGGATCATTTGGTACAGCACTGGCATGTACCTGCACATCGGGGCTCGGAAAGCCACAGCTGCTCCGGTGGGGTGCAGCCATGCTGCATCCTCCATCGGCTTGGGCCCACGCTCAGCTGTGTCTGTAGGAGCGATATTTTGCGGCTTACAAAATTCTCATTACCCAGTTTTGGATTTCACCAGGACCCTGCTGTGGTCCCTGGCAGCAGCCAAGACTTCAGCTCTGAATCATGCCAACAGGCCAGCAGTTAGCTGATGCAGTGAAGACTCCGGGCTAGAAATGAGTGCGCCCATGTGCTACGTGTTCGATCACCAGCACAACTGCTTGCTGTTCCTGCAGGGAAGGTTTTTATCCCCAGATCTTCTGGCCCCAAAAGATCTTTTCAGACACACTCACACAATTTCAGCAGAAACTGTTTCCAAAACAACATAAAAAAAGCAGTCATATATCCACATGAGTAGAGGACACACGAAGTAATATATTCACATGAGCAGCAGAAACTCATTGATTTAGAATTATGCCTTCCTTTATAACTTTCCCATGCAAGCCTTCGAAAGAAAACTGGGCTGCAAAGAACTGTCATAAGCCTTTCAAGAGCTGACAAGTATCCAAAAATGTGTCTGCTTCTCCAAATGATCCACCCTGCTTAGTCTGAAAAAAAAATCAGGGTATTTCAGCAGCAGTTGTGCCATGATTTCCCACCTCCATTTCGGCACAAACTCAAGATTTGCCTTCTGATGGTTTCGAAGCCTTTTCTTGTAAAGCAGCCCCAATGCAGACTGTCAGCTCATGTGGCCCTTTGAAAAGTCAGTCTCAGACTTGTCCTTCAGACCATTTCCAGGGGGAGATACATTTTTGCCTCCTCCAATTCCTGCTGTCAAGTTTTCTTTGTTTTGTATTTCAGTCTGCTCTCCAGAATTGCTGTGCACCATACAATGGGGTTGCAAGAAAGTTGCCTTTGAGTGGTGAATAAAGTGACATTTGTGCATGAGAAAGAAACACTTTGGGTTGTTTCAGGGTCGAGGAGGCTACAGGAGGCCAAAATTGACCATTGATTAATATGATGGAGCCAAACCCAGGGTCCTTCCATATCCCTCTGGTTTTCCCTTACATTCCTTGGCATATCCACAGGATGGTCAATTTTTCCCCATCATGCTTTCATTTCCAGACCTCCTAAGATAACTCGAGGGTTTTTTTTAGTTGGCATTCCCATATCTCTTCTGGCCCAACACTCTTCCAGTCAATGTGAACCACCACAAGTCCCCCATCCTCCACCCCAATAAGAGCTGGATCCAGCTGCCCGGGGTCTAACACAGCACAAACAACAAGGGCTGGAGGCTGAAACCCCCACTGCCCCAAAGCCAACACAGCTTGGCACAGATTTTGACATGAATGCCATAGATCTGTGGCATAGATTTTCATGCAGAGAAGAAAAGAAGGCTTCTTTCCCCATTGACTGCAGGGGCTTTTCATGGCCAACGCTGCATGCCCTCAGAAGGGTTAGCAGTGGTGGGTGGAACCATGTTGATGGGCACATTTATCTTCATAATGCTAAAAAACAATAAAGTCTGTCTTTCCTTTTGCAGCCTTGACCCTGGAGCACTCAACGCCAAGCTGTAACGGGAGGAAACAGAGAAGGGGACATGGGACAGCTGGACCATGCCCAAAAAGCTAGGGAAAATCACTCGTTTCAAACCCAGCAGGGCTGTGGGGAGAGAATGGGATTTGCTTCTAGGGCAAAACGTTACTCCCTGAAAGGACCTGTTCACAGGGGGTCTGACCTTGTATTTCCACACCTAAGGAGCTTGATTGGTTTCCTGGCCATTTACTCTGCTGTGTTCATCTGTTTCAAAAGCCTTGACAAAGCAAGCTGAAAAGAATCCCCCCAAAAACACCTTGGGGAACATCCCATTGCTTTTAAAATAAGACAGGGCAGAGCAAGCAAAAATACACTGTGAGGAGCAATTCTGCCTCAGCAAGACAAATGGATCGAAATTCTCCTAGGTCTTTTCCAGCTCTCACTGCTGGGAAACTTGAGCCTACACCCCAGATGCTTTATAGGTCTCAATGTCTCCTGTGCCATGAAGTCACGCAGATTTACCCTGGCTGAAGATTTGGCCCTCGTGTTGGAGCCAGTTGAGGAGCAAGTGTGCCCTGTAAAGCACCTCACAACTTGTTGGTGTCACCACAAGTGAGTGGGACACAGTCATGGGGTTAAGGGCAGCCCTTGCCTTTGGGACAGTGGGGTCCCCCCCATTTTACAATCCTCAGTATAATCTTCCTGAGTCTTATTTTTTTCCTGGGATAAGTGTTGATGATGCATATATCAGCCCCACAACACAGAGGAGCAGGAAGGGTATTGCACCTTGTGCAGTCGCCTGCAGTGGGAATTCCCTTGGCTATCCCCAAAGTTGAAAAGACGGGCAAGCTGAATGTGAAAAGCAACATGTAGGAAGACAATCTTGACAATCTGGCCACCTCATAATTTTGTGATGCGAGTTGTGAAAATCTATTGCATAAATGTGTGCTGCAATCCTCCTTTTTATGAGGAAATTGAACAAAGTGGAGGTTTTGAGATCCTCACCAACTAAAAAAGCTGCATGGGGTGCGGCAGATGTGACGCATGTGCTTCTTGCTCTTCCTACCTTTGCTCCTGATTCTTTCTGTGGCCAGGCATTGCCCCCCTAAACATTTCCCCAGTCCTGTGAGTGTGACTTGGCTGTAGGACCAGGTGGGCACTGCCAGCCCCTCACATCCTGACGTCATTCATCCCATAGGCGAACCCTAAATGTTGTCCCCAAAAGCAGTCATTGAAGCGAGATTCAAGTCATGCTTCAAGACAGCAATGACAATGACAAGCTTGCCAAACTGGACATATTCCAGAGGTGCATCCTCAGATGAGGTGCTCTGGCTGGCCTCCTTCTCCTTAACTCCCAGCTACCTTTCTTCACACACATCTTTGCCTAGACTCCCCCTGATTTCTGTCTCGGCCTGGCACTTTTGCTAGCAGGGTTCATCCTCCTTCTTGGAAATCTCAAAGTAGACAAGTCTTGCTTTTGATGGGGGATGTTGAGAGACACTGAAATGAAGATCATTACTTGGGTCTTCTGCAACAATCCAGAGCTTGACAGCCTAAATCAATCAAAAATTGACAGCGGTTGTACCAAAGAGGGCGCTTGGTCTGATTCGGATGCCACTGAGCTGTCCTGAATGCAGCCAGAGAGGGAAGAGGGGCTCATCATATGCTTAGACTTTTATTTGACCCCAACCTGAGGAGCTCCCCGACCTCTGCCCTACACCTACCTGCCCCTACCCATGCCAGATTGAGCCATCGTTTGTTATCAAGGTCCCCAAGTCTAAGGTCCTCTCTAGGTCACCAGGTTAAACTGTGTATTTCATTACCACAGGGCATGCGGATGCTAAAAGTTACAAGTGTTCAAGAGTAGGACCCTAATTAATTGGTAGATCTCAATGTGGTGGACACGTTGCCTTGTTGAGCTCAAAACTTGGCCTACATTCATCTCTCCATACCAAGGGCAGATTCCACTTCCCACAGCTGCTTCTTCCCAACTATCTTTCTTCTTGGTTTGGGGAGCAGGGCCTTTCTCTTGGGTCTAGTCAGAGGAAACAAAACAGCTTCAGGGACATCTTTCAGTGTGGGTCTGTCCATATTTGCTACGTGCAAACACAGGAACGAGCTGCAGCCCACAACTCAGCGCAGTCCAACTAGCACACAAATTTTGGGAAGTAAATTGCTCATATGTGTGGGACATGTTATTTCCTTGCAGAGAAATTAATTTTGACCTTCTGCTAACTGCTAAATACATTCTTGTGTTTGAGAGAGGGTTGGGATTTCTTTAACTTTATCCAGATGAAGAGTATTAAGCAGGGGGCATAGGCAGTGGATATTTTTCTGAAAAGACTTTCCAGGTGGGTGTCTCAAGCCCGTCCTCTGCAGTGAGCTCAGCAACGTGGGCTCAGCCTGTTTCTTTTCCAACTCTTGTGATTGCATTTGTGTTTCTGCTCTGGAACCTCTAAGCACCAACAGGATGGAAGAGGAAAGTGCCAACAGACGTGGCAGGTGAAAGAAATAGTCCATGGACGAGGGTGTTAGAAATGTTGAACTCCTTCCTGGCAAGCGTTTATAAATTATTGCCTTGACATTATGGTTTGCAGACCTGGGAGCATGCAGATGGGGTGATATGGCGCCCAGTCCAGGCATCAGGACCAGGCAGGAGGTCTGCCATGAAGCAAGAGGGGACAAGACTTTACCCTCCATCCAAGAGCTGTGTGGACTGAGTTTTGCTTTCAGCTGGGCATATCCAGAGCTCTCCTTCACATTTCAAGCCACCTTACCCCAGCAGGACCCTGTTTTGGCCTCCTGACTGTGCCGTGCAAAGTGTGCTTAAGTGAGGGGGGCTGCCAAGTTTGGACCAGACCCCTGAGCAATCCCATGTCCTGTCTCAGACTCTGGCAAGGAACAAATGCGTCAGGAAAACTGCAAGAAAATCCAGAATAAGCAAACGTGGATCAATAGCAGGAATCTCTTTCTAACTTCCAGCAAATATTGACTTAAACCCCCTGAGCAGACATGGACAAATATTGCCTCATCAGACCTTTTAGGGGGATTAAAAATGTCTTTTCAATGGAAAAAGAAAATCTACGCTTTTTTTGTTTGCTTCTATTCAAACGTTCTGCTTTTTTTTCTTCTGAAAAGAAAGCTCAAGTATTTTAATTTTTGATCTCTGTGTTCAGAAATCCTCCCACCACCCTCAAAGAAAAAACACCATGACACAATAAAAAGAAAACAACATTCCCTGTAAAAAAGCAATTGGAGTTTTACATCAGATTTGTACTGGAGAATGAAGATTTACCTCCCTTCAGAATCTCTGATTTTCTTTGTAACGTGAAAGCTAATTATTCTAATTCCTGATGCTCTTGTTATCTGCATAAACATCCCCTACCGTGGCGAGAATGTGCCAGGGTCACACCACATTATTACAACGTGTTTAATTTCTTCCTGAGGCTGATAATCTCCTAAATAGTCATTCTTGACATTTAAACAGGGAAGCATTTGTGGCAAGAAACTCAAATACATCCAACACCGAAGCTGGCTGACTAAACAGAACAAGGAAAAAAAATTCTGGAAGTGCAACAAGGAAAAGGCTGAAATAGAGAGAGGGGTTGGGGGGGTTCAACCAATAGCTTTTACATCTGTGTCAACTACCTGTAACACCAGAATGTTCAACTGCAGAAGAGTTATAACAATACAAACCTGTGGCTGGCAAAGCCATCATCTCATGGCTATTCAGTTCTCCTATCCCTGGGCTACTGCTAGGAAACGAGTTTAGCCTCTTCTTTAACTTCCCTGCATCCACCATTGGCTTTCAATGCCATGCAGGTACATCGTCTTCTCCCCTATCCCTTGCTCCGCAATATGCTTCTTTTCCCCTTTAAATGAATTACCCTCTGCAGGATGCTGTGATGTGAGTGTCAGTCCTGCGGTGTAAATTAAAGATTATTGACCTGCATATCTGAACCCAAAATGACTACAAGATCACAGTGCTGTTTGGTGGGAAACACATCTCCAATCCACTTTCTGGTGAGTCAGAAAACCGCTGCCACCACCAGCCTTTCCTTAGCGCTGTTCCCTGCAGAGGCACTGGGATCTCAGGGAGATGGCGACAGCATCGCTCCCTTCCCCTGCAGCGCATCCCGCCATCTCCAGCAGGCAGGAGGTCTCTGGGTGCCTGGTGGGTTACTGGATAGATGAAGTTACTGGGTTACTGGGTGCTCCTGGTCCTGGGTGGAGAAAGGCTCCAGGGCTACCAGTGTTAAATGCACAGAAGCAGGTGCACGTCTTCTTCTAAACCATGCACTCTCATGCATGGTTTGCAATGGTTGTGATGGCCCATGCCATCCTCACAGCAGCCTCTGGTCTGTTGGGCTGTGCTGTGAATGGCTGCCACGGTTGCCTGCATTCACCCATAAGTTTTACCGAGCAGCAGGGGCTTTGATCCCAGATAATCCCTGTGGGGAAGCAGCTCCTGACCCTTGCCTGTGCAGAGTTCACTTTTTCCTATTAAATGTCCACTGGTCACAGCTAATGTGGCTCAGGTGCCTCTGCGTCAAGACTTGGGAGCCTTTAAACAAGCCTACATGGGCTGTTTGTGAATCTCCAACATCTCCACCTACTCCTGTTAAGGGCAGCTACTCCTCCTCCTTCCCTGCTCTCCTCTTATCAGCTCCTCCTCACTCCTTTCTCGTGGTCTGCTGCATCATCCCCTTCTTTATCAGCACAGGCCACTTTTGCAGGACCCTCTTTCCCAGTCCACCTCTAACTACTGAAGGCCTCCAGAGGATTTAGCCTGTGGAAATGAACTTCACTAACAATATACTAAACAATTCAAGTAAGAATTTAATTGACAAGTAAGAGCAGAGACCTGTCTCAGAGCACAAGCCTGGGGGCAGTAATTTGCCGCAGATATTTCAAACATTTAAATTCTGCCTCTTTTTTCCCCTTTTAGTTGTCTAATTCCAAGATCTCAGCAAAGTTCAGAGGTGAGTGGTTGTCTCGTCAAAGAGATCATCAAGGTTTTGAAACAAATAGAGCTCTTCTTGCCTGAGAGCTACACCCCATCTCAGACTTGTTGGGTCTTTGTGGAGTGGGTGAGTCCCATAACTATGGGGTTTCTTACACTTTCCTTGGGAGTATTTGGTGGTGACCACTATTGAAGACAATATGTCCAATGTGGGTCAAAATAGCACAGCAACTCCCCTGGTCCTAGATAGGTGTGTTGCTGGGTTTCGTCATCTCTTCTGCATTCTCACCTTCTTAAAGCTGTAGATCTTCCTCTGCACTCTGCAATGATCAAAGATCCCAGTCCCAGAAAGGCCAACCAAAGATAATTTTGGACGATATCACCCAAGCTTCAACTCTATTCCTTCCTGTGGCAGACCCCGTACAGGTTAGCTGCCAGCTCCCAGATAAATCCTCCTTCAGTAGCTCATGGGCTATTGAATTGCAGCAGCAGAGCTGGCAGGGTTACAGGACTTCCCTTGGACAGGACAGACAGGGTGACGGGGCAGAGACAATAAACATGACACCCAGACATGGGCAGTCATGATAACCCTGCAGATGGCATCTCTGTAGTGATGGACCGCAGATGTTCTCCACATCTGCTACCCCATTTGAGGCACAAAGCAGGACAGAAGTCTTCACACCTAGCTCTGCTGTAAGGATGTCTCCTGCTAGGCAAGGTTTCTGGTAGGGAGAACACTTCTTATTACAGCAGTCTGCTACTGATTAGTAGACAAGGCTTCCATCACACCAGGCTTTCTGCAGGTCTGAAATAGAAACAACAAAATTCTGTGGTGGTTACACTTCGCTAGCAAGTGCTTGGAGTTTAACTAGATGTGTTAACTGACTGAAAGAAAAAAAAAGTTAAGTGCAAGCTGTTCAGTAATTAAAGGAAGAGGGTGGTAAGATGGTTATTTCCCACCAGATAAAGAGGGAGTTTACCACCTGTGGTACAGGGGGAGTGTGATGGTTTGATGGGGAAGGGAGAGAGTTGTGGTTCCTCAGGCACTTTTATTTCTTAAAAAAAAAAAACATTGCAAAGAAGAGAGAGAGAGCAGAAAAGAGAAACTCATCAAATGGCTTCTGCCCTCCCAGACCCGAGTCATACACTGGGTTTCGTCTATGGAAGCAGCCTCCCATCCAATCTCAAACCAGAGCAGAACAAAACAACAGCCAAAACATAGGAGCTCTAATGCATTTTAATTGGGTTTTAAATTATTTTTAAGCATTGCTATCTCAACTGTATGTCTTCTGATATTCTCCAAGCTAGTTACTTAATTAAAATTATCATAGTCAGAAGGGGGGGGGGGGTTTCAACATTATTTGAAGACCCTATCACAAGAGTCCCAGCTAGCTGCCAAGGGTCTGGGGAAGAAATGCCATCCACCTGCTGCCTCCCTACGCCACTCTGTCTTTATTTATGGTAAACTTTGAGGAGCTGGGCTGAAACCAAGCACCAGGCTGATACCTGACACCAGCACTGAGCCAGACTCTGCTGATTTACATTGGGGAACAAAGCCAAAGGGAAATACAACTGCACGAGGGGAAGGAGTTGGCACTGCGGAGTATGGATGTATGCAATCAACCAGCACCTTAACAGAGGTAGTCCATTTTGGAGCAATAATTTTGCTCCTCCTGTACCTTTTTTATTTTCCATGTGTTGACATAAAAGCCTCCAATGGCTGCTATCTGCTGTAACTTCACATTTCTCAAGGTCACTGACACCCAAAATGTGAAAGATTAGATCGCTGCCTCCAGGCTTGGATCTCAATTACCCAACTGCAAACCTTGAGTGCTGCCAGTCATCTCGCAGCAGACTCTGGTCCGTGAAGGCATTAAATAGACCTGCGTGTGGCCAAGCAAGATGTGGAGCCCAAATATATGTAATAATTTTCAGATGTCATTGTATTCCCACACAAACCTGTGCCCTAGATCTGCGCCATTAACCTCTGAACTCTCCATGACCATAACACCCTTGTTTGGGACAAATACAGCTCAAGGGCTAAGCCACCCGGCCAACCTGGATACCTTGGTATCACCACGACTGTACTGAGGGCTGGCCAGATCTTAAACTATGATTTAGATGGCATCACTCGTATAGCTTGGCTTCCCAATACTTGGCTTTCATAATAGCTGTAGGCTGTAAAAGATTTTGACCTTTGTGTATGGGAAAGTGTTTAAAATGTTTGCAACTCCTGTCCCTGTTTCTGAAGGATGATAATACAGTACTTTATAGTTCTGAGAGGTTTTTTTAATGCTATGTTTGCATTAGGGACTTCCTTTGCTTTGTGTTGCTGGCTGTTGGGGGCAGGAGGTTGGTTTCGGGGTGCTAATGTTGCTGGCACGGAAGGCTGCAGCTGCTTGGTCTGGGACTGGAAAGGCTGAATCACTCTTTGGGTTGAAGTCCAAAACTTCCCACGAACTGGTCCCACCCCAGCAGGGGATGGAGCTTGACATTGTATGAAAAATCCCAAAGATGAGCAAGAGGAGAATTGACGTGGGTTTATTATAGCTTTTTCCTTCCACAAACTGCAGGCTAAGAAATAACAAAACAGTGCCCAAGCTTGTCAGTGTTTAAGAGGCATTCGGACAATGCCCTTAACAACATGCTTTAACTTTTGGTCAGCCCTGAATTGGTCAGGCAGTTGGACTAGATGATCATTGTAGGTCCCTTCCAACTGAAATAGTCTAGTCTATTCTATTAGTATGACCACCAAAAAGGTCATCTACATCAGTCTACCCACTCCTTGTAGGGACCATGCAAAAAGAAAGGAAGGATTGGATCTGGTGGTATTGACCCTAAGTAACGTAGATGCACAGCAAGGACTTCAACTACTCAGGGACAAACTGGTGCCAGATGCTCATGGGTTGCAGCTAAGGCCAACCAGGCAACAGCAAGAAGTCTAGCAGGAGCTGTGGACCACAGTTACAAAAGACCTTTTGAGGTTCTTTGGAGCTGTGTTGGTCATGACAGGCTCCACTAGGACCTGCTCCACTAGGACCTGCGTTATCAACATGACATTTTCAGAACCATCAGCAGTGCAGGAGGTCTGGGTCCTGGGTGCATTGGCATGAAATGTCAGATTGCATTCAGGTTCAGATGGCCAAAGCATGGTATTGCAGTACTGTCAGGATCACGAGGTATATTGATGGGATCTCCGGATTAATTAATGTGCTGTGAAATGCACAGTGGCAGTGGTGAATGCTGATCCTCAGCAGATGCAACTTGATATTCGGTTGGTGAAAACACTCATTTCAGCCTGGCTGAGATTCACCGTGCACAGTCCCTAGTGTCTGCTTCATACAATAAAAGCAAATAGCCAGGAGAAGAAAATCAGACCGCTTGCCCACCGCGCCTGCAGCCCACTCTGCAATCACCTTAGCTCATCTCAAAGGGGGGTCTTTCAAATCCTGCCTTTCATTTTAAAAATGATTAATCTCCATTCTTGCCAAGAACAAAGGGACCTACAGTGTGCTTTGCATTCAGCAAGGAAAACCAAGAAAAAGAGCGAGCAACCTTTCATTTTATACACCATCAGTCATGGGCTACTGGTTTTTGGTAGAAGAGCTGACAGGCAATTGTGCCAGAACCAGAAGGGACCTAGCTGTAGGCACAGCTTGTTAGGAATGACCTGGGAGCTGTGAAAACTCGCCTCCTTTGAAATGAGTATGAAACAGTTTGATTTTTTGCTCCATTTAATGTGGGCTCAGCGGGAGCTGGAGATGGGTGCCAAAGTGAAGCCAAGCAAAAATCACTCAGCCGAGCCTTCCCAATGCCTCTGCTGCTCGCCAGGGCATTTGGTTACAGAAGCGTGAGTTCCTCTCGCTCCTGCCAAACATATTGCTACGGGATGAGTAATTTTGCCTTTATAAATTGAGCCGTCACTGGGGGCAGGCAGACGGCAACACAGAATTGCGCACACTTCTCCCAGTCCTTCCCCCTCTGATATCTCTGGAGCGATCTGGGTTTAGTAATATTGCTCAAAGCACTTTCAATTTAAACATTGACCGGGATTCAAAGAAAAATCCCCAAATTGAGCTTTTCGGAGCTGGGGAGGTGGCCTTTCTTAAGTCCAGCTCTTTGCTCTGAGGTGGAGCAGTGTGATTTTGCAGATTCAAAAACTGGTGCTCGAGGAAGTTGATTGAAGTGCTCAAGGTTTCCCATGGAGGGAAACTGGTTGAGTAACAGCAGTTACGGTTCACTTTTTTTCTTAACATTTTTGGAACTTGAAAAATTAGTAGAACAAGTTGGAGTCTTTTTTTTCCATAGTGTTAAAGCTGTTTGCATAATAACCAGCATGACTGAGGATTAATTCTGTCAGCGTCTCTGTTGTATCGTATCAGATCTTTTTTATATTTATTTCGTCATTTCCATCTTCCATTACATTTAAGGAAGAAGAAAATTGACAGGTCCTGATTCCCACTCTGTTCTGCTTAAATCAAATTAGGCTAATTTATAACAACTCAGTAATTCACATTTCTTTTCTTAATGGGAAAATCTAAATCCCTCTCTGCTTGCCTTTCTAAAAACAGTTCACATTATTTCCTGAGCAAAATCAATCCAGGAATACACAGTTGTAGTGGAGGAGATTGTACTTCTTCCTCTTCATCTGAGTGGATAAGAAGGACAATGATAGATGAAATATTAATATTGTAAATGGTTTCACTAAGCAAAGCAGGTGGGAAAGGACAACTGAAGACTGAAGATCATAGCTTCAGGGGAACATCACCTACTGCTTTTCCCCTGGGCGAGGATTTTCATTAGAATATGTCCTTATGCTAATTATCTGTAAGTAGACTTATTCCCCATCTCTCCCATGATTATGTTATGATTATCATTTCAAAGGCAGACAATATTTTAGCACACAAGAACTTGGCAACAGGGAGAGAGTAAAGACCAGTTGCGTGTTATTTAATGGTGATATGAATTTGAATGCAATAGGATGCCATGAGTCAGCGATGGGAGGGACTGTCCTTTTACTGCACTCCCTGTAAGTGCAGGACATAATTTCTTCCTAAAAAATGGATCACATATTCAGATAAAGCACTTGAACTTCGCCATATAAAAATATGTGCCCTTTTCATTGCTAATATCAGATCTATAATAAAGACGACTGTGTGCCCCCACTGGGAAAAGCTTTGAGATATCGCTCGCTACACCTACCCGAAGGGAGGTTGTAGCGAGGTGGGGCTTGGTCTCTTCTCCCAAGTAGCGAGTGAAAGGACAAGAGGAAATGGCCTCAAGTTGCACCAGGGGAGGTTTAGATTGGATATTAGGAAAAATTTCTTCACCAAAAGGGTTGTCAAGCATTGGAAGAGGCTGCCCAGGGAAGTGGTTGAGTCACCATCCCTGAAGGTATGTGAAAGAGGTGTTGACGTGGTGCTTAGGGACATGGTTTAGTGGTGGACTTGGCAGTGTTAGGTTAATGGTTGGACTCAATGATCTTAAAGGTCTTTTCCAACCTAAATGATTCTATGATTCTATGAACAACCAGGCAAAACAAGCTACAGAAAATGGGTCCCCGTGCATTTGGAGTGAAATGGAGTGAAATGCAGTGGGTTGTAAGGTGAAAAAAAAATATCTCTGGATTATATAAAGGATGAACTTGTCCCAAAAGATTTGGGCTCACTTCTTTGGTAGCTAGTTCTATCTGATGAGCCCAGTGAGCGATGCCTCGATGGCATGTGCATTCGTTCCCTGATGATTCAGGACTTCAGTCTGCTCCCGATGAAAAACCATTCCTCACCCTGCCAATATTCCCACTGAAATCCAATGAGATGAGTAAAACAGGAGTCAAAAATCCACATCTCAAGTAGCACTCCCCTCCTATCCACTGCTCTGTTTTCACAGTGCTATTGCTGTTATTTTTGGACACAGCAACACACGTTTCCTGCTAAGACTCTTTTCCACTATAATTTATAGTCCTATTTCTACAGTGGGTTGAAGGTTCTTTGGATTGTAATAGCAAACGTGTTGCTTATCTTGCTGGTGTAGGTCCAGTGGTCGTCTGCCTGAGACGTGGTAGGCTCATCTATCTGGGACAGCGCCTTGGTCAGCGTAGGAGTTGTACACAAACCACCTGCCGTGCTCCTTGCTGACGGATGATTATTTTCTTGCAAGAGGCATCACATCCTTCTCCTGTCTGGGAGCTACTCCACAAGAAGTCAGGGAAAGAGCTGCTAAAAGCAGATTTCACAGGGATGAGCTGGGAGACGTCTGCAGCCTTCGCGTGTCCCATTTCGTCTGTAACAAAATTTGATTTATTTTCTAGCCCGGGCCTGTGAAAACTCCAGGAAACAATTGAATTAACTACGATGCTGGCTATAATACACATTTGAACTTGTGTGGAAAAGTCTAAACTTTAATTTGATTTATGCATGTAACAACATTTATGTTTATACTAATAAATGCAACACGTATATTGTAATCCCATAAAGCGCAGTTATCTGCTCTGAGCTGAAGATGGTCCAGCTAACCCAAGATAAGACCACGTGCACAGAGGCTGACAGGATCATCTCCCCTTACTTGTCTGTGTCCAAAACACTAACAAAAGTGTCCGAGGAATGGAAAATGGGGACTCTTGTACAAGTCCTTTCAGAGTGCATTGGATAGAGCAACAAATGCCCTTTGGGGCTGAGATCCCCTTCCAATGGCCCCAAGATCTGGTGTCCATCAATGTTCACATGTCTCAGTTACCTTGGATTAACAAAACTTCTCTCTTATTCTTATAATGGGTGTATTGGCTTCTTTTCTGTGTAATTTATCCTTTTAGCACAGGACACAGTCTTCTATTGATGTAATCTTGCTATCCGAAGAAATATGGACTTGAATGCCAACACAACTCACTTCCAGTCCAAGTGGTGTATCCCCAGCAAGGGACTCACTAGTGCTCCAACTCCCCCAGTGCATCAGGACTGGGGCGAATCCAGGTGGAAGAGAAGCTGTAAGAAAGCATATGGGGGCAAAAGAGTAGCACAGCAGGGAGAAATCTAGGGGAGAGCAGGACTCTGCCCATGTCCCATGACCTTAGCCACTTTTCTATGGGGTTTCCCTACCTCCTGCTAGAGAAAAAATCAGTTCACCAAATCCCGTCATTGGTCCAAAAGGTGGTTCCAGAAATGGAATTCTATTTTATTGCTCCATTTTATAGATGGCTCAGAGCTGGCAGTCAGGAAATCTGTTTTTTCTTCCCAAGTCTGTTACAGGCTCCCGGTATGGCTGGGAACACGTCTCCACAGAATGACCTGTCAATACCAGGCCCGTTAGGTGGTTAATGGGCTGAAACAGGGCTGGATGCTGCATGAATTCTTGTAGGCAGAGTTCTTGTTCTTGTAGGCAGAGTCCCCAAATATTTTTGATTTCCACATGGCCCATATTTTTCAAAATGTTCGGATACAGAGTTGCAGCAAATCGAGCCCCCAGGCTGAGGTTACCGAGCTACGCACGCTCCTTAAAATGCAGAAGGGTGCCTCATGGGATTTTCAAAGGTGTCTAGGCACCTAAATCCCACTAGCTTAAGAGGTTGAAGCCTACTCTGTTTAGGAGCTTTTGAAAATCCCAGCAGCATCACTCTGAATCTCTAAGCTTGCATTGCTTTCTCCAGGACGATGCCTGGTTACTGCTACATTTGCTGATGGTTCAGGCTTATTTGCCATTACCGGAAGGTTACCCCGGTAGTTAGACTTTCCTTTCTAGGCTAAGGAGGAGATTGCTTTACACAACGCCTTTCATCTTCCCTAATATGCTCCATATTATCCTCTTGATTTCTTCCATCTGGGCAAATCTTTTGTTGACCTCACCTGAAATCTAAAACCTTTCAAAATAAGCCCTTCCACTTCTCTCCTCTGATCCAGTAATGGTGAATGTGACTGGGAGGTCAGAAGTCTGAGATTAGTCGTGACCTCACTCTTGGGCTTCACATTGGCAGTAGGTTAGAGGCTTTGAACTTGGCATCCTGACAAATTGTTATTACTACATACCAAAAATCAGCTCACCCTCGTGTCCGTGGGAGGGTGTGGGGGGAAAGACAGGGAGATGGATTCCTTCAAAGAGCAAATCTATTCCACACAGCACGACACTGAGACAGGAAGGTTTAACCCAAGAACCCCAAGGTAAAATCTTGACAGACACTAACTCCTAAAATACAGCCCAGAAATGCTCTTAATTGAATCCTAGCTGGCCCAGATGATGTGGACAGTGAATACTGCTTGAGCTTTTATTTTCAGAGGGTGAGCTGCCAACCTCTCATGAAAACTGAGTAGGGACCAGATTTCTGCACTGAATGACTCTCATATTTTACAAATCCAAGAATAAATAAAGTCAGGCTGATGCAAATATTTAGTCTCTAACCCCAAAAGACATGACAAGATCTTCAGGGTCATCTGACTCAGTCTCTTGTGATCAAGGGCAACCACTTTGAGGATGTTCTCAAACGTATCAACCTCCATCTGAAGAGATAAATTTTCCCTTAATTTAACGTTAACCTTCATTATTCTCTAGTTTTAACCTGGAGAAATGAAGCTATTGCAATCTTCTCTCTGTCAGACTGTGAGCATGTGTGCGTGCTCACGTCTATCCGCTCCCGCTATAACAGCATATGACTCCGTTGGCCAAGTTCAACCACACTTGAAGGAGATTAGAGGCCAAAGAGGCTTTGCTTGGTATCCCTCAGAGAGCAAGGCTTTCTAGCCAGTCAAGCAGAGAAAGGCAGACCCATAACCACACCGAAGCCAGACAAATTCAACTTGGAAATAGAGTCTGTGTTTTTAACAGCACGGCTGTTAAATGAGAAAAGCTTCAATCGGATTTTGTGTCTTCTTAGGCAGCAGAGGCAGTCAGCCTCAAGACACAAATCCAGAGGAAACCTGGCTCCCTTCGATCCAGAACTACCTGTTTCTTAGATTTTAAAGTCACAGTGGGCCATAAGATCATCTATTCTGAGCTCCATATAATATGGACCATAAAATTGCATACTCCAATAAGGAACCCAATAACTCGTACTTGGCTAAAACCTCTGTTCCAGCAGGCATCTGCTCACAATTTGAAAATATCTGAAGAGGAAGAATCTACTACTTTCATTGGTATTTTGTCTCAACACTTAATCATTCCCACTGTTAAAGCACTGGGCCTCATTTTGCAATGAAATATGTCTGCTTTTAGGTTCCGGCCTTAGACCTCTGATAGACTACAAGGCTCTGTTGCCTCTGGATGTTTTCTCCTGAGGACGAACTTCTACCCTTCTTGAGCTTCCTCTTGACCTTCCCTCAGTAAGTGAAGCAGGTGGAGATATAGCATGAGACTTGTTTTTCCCAGGCTTTTGAAACTTTTTGTGACTTTTCACTTTTTTGGGGGGGCCTTTCAAAATAAGTTGACATAGCGATAGCTTGGATAACTTACAAACTAGATTTTTATTGATGCAGTCAATGCACATGAGGGAACTAAGCAGAGAGACGGGTGAAGGGTGAAGAGGCAAAAATTCAAACAACCCACAAGTCTCATTTCTGAGTCTGGTGTGGGCCTTTCATGGTGTTAAAATGTTCGTGTCGTTTGATAACATCATCTCCTCTCCTAAAATTATTAAGGCAGGAACTAGCTTTTCAGAGGGAGCCAGAGGAAGAAGCAGTGACATTTTCAAGGCTCACAAGAGGCTTCCACTAAGGATGGGGAAGGGCTGGAGAAGACACAGAAATAGTAATGGGATATCCTCATGGCTTGCTGACCATGTCCCAGAAATGGTGGCTCACACAGTTTCCCTTCTGGGGTTCTTCTGGCACAGCCTGTCTAGGTCTCATGTCTTGCTCTAAAGGATGTCTAAATTTAACTGCAGTAGACAGGAGAGCACAGAGGCTATTGTCAGTCAATCTGATGGAGTTCACGGAGGGTGAAAAGCAGAACTTGACTATTTGTGCAGACTAACTTCAATTCTTAAGGCCCTCACTGCCTGGCCCAGTGGTAACACAGCCCATAAATCTCTCCTCGCATAGTTTTCATTTTTAAGTTCTCCTTTAAAACAGAAAACCTGCATCTGGTGGAAGAATAAGCCAAATATAACAATGGCTCATGGGGTGTGGTGGTAAAGCAGTTAAGTGTCTCACTGAGAATGAAGAACCACGTTTTGGAGCCTTCCTCTAGCTTCAGGACACTGATCACCGGCAGCAGCTTCATCCATCACCGGTCACCGGCAGATGGGTCATGGGATGCACAAATCAGTATTGGTGCCTTCAGCTCAGGACCAACCTCTGGTTTTCAGCAACGACCCCATCTACAGCCCAGCCCTGTGAGAATGCAGCAGCTAATGCCACAGAGACCTTCCACGTGCAGTTCTCCATCACAGTCGCCAGCAGAAAGCAAGTTGACCCTTAAAAGGGAAAATGGTGAGTCAGAAAAGGGAAATTAGCTAAAACAGGTTTTGGGAAGTCTAGACTGCAATGATGCAGCATGTCCTTCACTTAACACAATGTTTTTATTTCCTTGATTTTTTTTTGCAGAAGAGTTGGACGGGAGCAAACAGGGTTGCTGACCTGCCGAATGCATGTCTACTGTCACAAGTATGCTGTTGAGTGGGCAATGTACCTTCACATGTACAAAGAAAACAGGGACCTACCTAGCACTTCGTGGCAGCCTGCTGTTATTGCCTTACTAGTGTATGCCAGAGGAGATGGGAGTACTTGTGTTGTCCTGCAGATGCTTTTTATTTTGATCCTTCTCCACTGCGTTGCGCTGGAGACTTCTTGTTCATGGGTCTGCTGAGATGAGATACCCACACATCTCCCAGACTTAAAGCATGGGACATCCAAAATGAAGAGAAAATTGGGTTTTATGGGACCTTGGCCAAAAACTCTTCCGAGCGCAACAGTACCGATCTGTGTGAAGCGTGTGAAACAGCACTAACAAGGAGAGGAAGAGGATTTAACCTTTGTTCCAGGAGCCATAAATCACCATCCAGAGGGTGAAAAATGAGTAGCAACTGTACGGCTGTAAAATCCACACACTATGCTAGGCTGAGAAAACAGCAACATTGGAAGTAGCAAATTTCCAGAGCCCAAAAGGAGCTCAACAGCTTTCCAAAGATATTAAAGTGTCCCCAAAGCTCCTTTGGCAACTTTGGCGAGCCCCCTGACTTTCATCCCACAGGGAAGGAAAGGAGCAGGTTTTCCCCATCGTGTCCCCATTCCTGCCGGCTCAGAGGAAGGCAGAGGCTTCAGCCCAGCTCCTCTCCATGTAGACAAAGTGAGGGTCCACAAGGATGTGTATTTGCTCTCATCCTGTACATGTCTGGCCCACCATCAGCAGTGCAAAGAAATTTCTCTCCTGATCTCTTAGTCACAGGGTCATGCTGTCGTCTCGGGTGTCCCTGGCTCTGCTGCCTTTAATGGGGTCTGTGATTTGATGCCATCAGTGGAAACCACCATAAAGACTCTACCAAGTTTCATGGAGGTTTTTAACAAGGGACAACAAGGTTCACACTGCAATTCTGCATTGGGTTTGCGTGGCAAGGTTTTGGTATTGGGGGGGCTACAGAGGCCGATAGAGCCAATGCCAGCCGGCTCCAAGACGGACCCGCTGCTGGCCAAGGCTGAGCCCATCAGCGACAGTGGTAGCGCCTCTGGGGTAACATCGTTAAGAAGGGGGAACAAAAAAACCTGCACAATTGCAGCCGGAGAGAGGAGTGAGAGTATGTGAGAGGAACAACTCTGCAGATACCAAGGTTGGTGAAGAAGGAGGAGGAGGAGGTGCTCCAGGCACCGGAGCAGAGATTCCCCCACAGCCCCTGGTGAAGACCACGGTGAGGCAGGCTGTGCCCCTGCAGCCCACGGAGGTCCATGGTGGATCAGATATCCACCTGCAGCCCATGGAGGACCCCACGCCGGAGCAGGTGGATGCCCAAAGGAGGCTGTGACCCCGTGGGAAGCCCACGCTGGAGCAGGCTCCTGGCAGGACCTGTGGACCCGTGGAGAGAGGAGCCCACGCTGGAGTGGGTTTTCTGGCAGGACTTGTGACCCTGCGGGGGACCCACGCTGGAGCAGTCTGTTCCTGAAGGACTGCACCCCAGGGAAGGGACCCACGCTGGAGCAGTTTGTGAAGAACTGTAGCCCCTGGGAAGGACCCACGTGGGAGAAGTTCATGGAGGACTGTCTCCCGTGGGAGGGACCCCACGCTGGAGCAGGGGAAGAGTGTGAGGAGTCCTCTGCAGAGGAGGAAGGAGCGGCAGAAACAACGTGCAATGAACTGACCACAACGCCCGTTCCCCGTCCCCCTGTGCTGCTCGAGGGGAGGAGGTAGAGAGAAATCAGAAGTGAAGTTAAGCCTGGGAAAAAGGGAGGGGTGGGGGGAAGGTGGTTTAAGGCTTGGTCTTATTTCTCATTACCCTACTCTTATTGGATTGCTAATAAATTAAGCTAATTTCCCCAAGTTGAGTCTGTTTTGCCTGTGACAGTAACTGCTGAGTGATCTCTCCCTGTCCTTATCTCGACCCATGAGCCTTTCGTTATATTTTCTCTCCCCTGTCCAGTTGAGGAGGGGAGCAATAAAGCAGCTTTGGTGGGCACCTGGCATCCAGCCAGGGTCAATCCACTACAAATTCCCAGTCTGTTGCTTGAAGCTTGTGGGAAAACACCAGATCAGCCTGTCCTGCAGCAGCGGAGGGCGACGGTAGGTCCCCAGGTTTGGTTTTCCAAGGGTGGTTTTGCTAGAGTTGCACTTCCCTGTGATAGATGCTCAAGACAGAAGAGAGAAGAAAGGATAGAAGGTGCCTTAAACATTTCAGGAATGGTTTCACTGGGCTGACAAGAAGGTCTTCACTTTCTGAACCGTCAGAGGCCGGTGGGGACAGTGCCAGAGGGGGAAAGGGGAGGAAGGAAGGGCTGCCGGTAGGATAGGGAAGGCTAACAGGGATATAAATGTACAGCATCACACGCTGGGGCAAAGGTCTGGTTTTGTGGCTTTTTCTGTCTCTGGCAGGCCACTCTTTAGCTGACTGGTACTACCCTTTATTAGGGTTGTTCCCCAAGACATGGGTGAGATAATGCAATGGTTTATAAATTGTTCACTTCTGAGTCATCCTATATGGAGTTCACGAAAGACACAAAGGGCTTAAGCTATTCCGGGATGAATGTGCTGTAGAGACATCCAAACTGGGTGCCAAAGGAGCAGAGATTCATATGCTACTGCGACACAAAAGTATTTAACCATTTAAGGTTTATATCAAAATATAATGGCATAAACTGGGACCATTCCATTTTAATCAGTTGCACTTAACAAGCCAGTTCCCCGACAGCAGGTGACTGCAGAACACGGCTCTCTCCCATGCAAGCTGCTTTGTGAGCCTGCCCGCTGCGACATGAAAGCTTATCTCAGTTTTGAGCTCTGGCATGGACGTCTCACCAACCACCGCCTCCAACCCAGCTCACGCTCACATTCTTCGACAAGGCAGACTGGCACCTCCCCGCACATTTCACAGTATGTTTTTATTAGTCCGGGCACGTGCATACATTCTTCTTTTTTCTTTCTTTTTTTTTTTTTTTTTAACTTCATGTCCTACATGTTTTTGAACCTGAAAGGGAAGGACTTCTTGGTTTTACAGGTTTGGATTTGTTCCTCTGGATTTAGGGCCGTATCTCTTAACAAAAACAAAATGCTGGAGTCCAATCTGTCAAATTAAAGCAAAGATTTACCAAAGGAAAATATGCTTACAAAGTAAATATAAATTAATTTAATTGGTTCCTATTATCACTTCTATTGGAGCCTGCAAGTATAATCTGGTGCTGAAGTAATTAATTGGGTGTGAAGTAGCTACTGTGCCAAAACTCACTTGTAGGGAATGAAACTCACAGACTTCTTGGCCTGACTGTTACCTGCAGTGTCTTGGCTTTGTTATTTTGCAGAGTGGAGCAAATCGCAGCGCCGAGCTGTGCAATCAAATGCTCAGATAAATGCCTCGCTTTGTGTTTTCATGACGGGGTGGTTACGACTACAGGCGTTTTCCCACCCGGGTCAGATCGAGATTGGTTTTGGAGGGGAAGTCAGCGGACAGGTTTAGCGCTGCTGGGATTGCAGGCACTTATTTTTGTGGTTTTCCGTGGCTTAATATAGTCTCAGCTTTAATGGCTCTGTTTTTTCACCTCCCTGCTCTGGCTTTGCAACAAAGGAGCTTTGTCTGGTGGTGTGCAGAGGGGATGGGGAGCGGTGGGGAGCAGAGGATGCTGCAATGGCACAGGTCTGTTCTCAGCAGCAGCAGCAATGAGAGAGTCACCACCCATGGTCTTTCATTCCATTTTGCCAGGATGGTCGCTCGTGCAAGCTGGGAATTAGCTCAGCAGATCATCTGGATCAAAAATAACCCAGGCTAAAGTAATGCAGAGATTTTGAGGTCCTGACATGTCCCGAGATGATGCTCAGCCGCTGTGGCTAGAGCAACCAGGAGACATGGCTCTTCCTGATGCTTCTTCCCACCTCCTGCACTTTTGGGTCCCTGGGTGCTTCTCCCCATGCTTCCCTCCAGCCTCCCATGGCACCTTCCAGCTGCTGGCATCTGCCACTTCAGGGAAGTCCCTCTTGCTCCGTGGCAACATCTGCAAGTGGAGCTGGGCACCATTCTCCCATTTATCCCATACCTCAGCCTGTAGCATCTCTAAACAAGAAGAGTCCCTCTTATTTTGCAGTTATGTTATGTTCCCAAATCCCATTCTTCCCTGCACTGGGTGAAGATGGAGCCAAGCTCAGGAATTCAATTCACACTTATGCATTTGCTTTTTCTCCTCTGTGTCCAAAGCAAGCAGGACTGTAGCTGCTAAACACCCCCAGGAAAGTGGGTATGAGGCTGGGATGGTGCTTGGTGAGAGGTGCTGGATGGTCATCACAGGGTCCAGGCTGTGCTTAAGGCACAGGAGCAAAAATCAGCTCCAAACACACCTTCAGGCACCTCCTGCCTACAGGGTCTCACAGGCAGCTTGCCAGGACGTGGCTTTTGGGGGGCTGCTTGGAAAAACATGCAAAGGCTTTAGAGGGACAAGACAACACCAAAAATACAAGGACTTTGGGGTGATTTTTGCCCATCCAAAGGCTTGATCAAGACTAGAAATGGGCTTTGGAGGGGACAAGCTTTTACATGCCAGGACACCAGCTCTGCTCCTCTGCTCCCTGGAGTCTTCAGTGAAAACAGCCAAGACGAAAGGAGTGCTGCTATTATTAGAGCTAAAATGCTGATAAAACACTTCGGACCAAAAAAAAAAAAAAAAAAAAGCTTTCTGAGCAAGAGCCCAACCTTAGTAGGAACAGCCTGATCACTATTTTCCAATCTTTTCCCTCCAGGGGAAGCAGAGACCGGCCCTTATCTTATGTCCTTTTAAAGTAGCATCAGTGTTCTGGTTTTTATTAAAAGATTTGATTTGTTTAAAATTGTGCAGTTTTTGGTTTGTGAAACTTATTTCTTTCCACCTCTTCCTCTCTCTCTCTGTATAAATATTTATATATGTATTTAACCAAAAACTTATTCTTAAATACGGATTTCAACAAGGGCCAACATCTTCTTTAAGGTGTCTGAAGATTTTTGCTCCATTCCCTGCCCTGCCAAGGCCTCCTTTGTGCATCCTTGAGTCCCTCCTTCAGTTTTCTTGCATCTACAGATTTGGCTAATGCAATCCTGCATCACTGGTGGGACAGAGAATTAAAGTAATTCTTGCTCGCCAGCCACACGGATTCTCCTGGATGTTGGATGCTCAGGACCAAGGCAGTCCTGTGGGAACCACGACTGCAGGGTCCTGTCTTATTTTGGGGAGAAAGTCTCAGGGCACAGAGGAGGGAGCAGGAACCAAGCTCACCCAGGGTGGTGCAGATGCATCCCAATGCAAAGGCACCCCAGCCACATGGGTCTGGCCCCCAACCAAAGCCCCCAGACCCTGGGGGCTCACGGGGGGTATTTGCCAAGGGTAGTGCTTCCCTGCAAAGCCCTGATGGACACCAGGGGAGGAAAACCACCCGGACCGCCCCGGGTAGCCTCGCTGTGAACCGCTGGGGCTGGGAACAATCGTGGCTCACGGGCCAGCCCGGGCTGGGGAACCTCATAAATCATGTGGAAGTGCAGAGTTATGAGTTTCCTCAGACAAACACCGCTAATTGCAGTGTGCTCTGATTGCTGGTGCGAGGCCACATAAAATGCCTGCGAGCCTGGAGCAGGGGGTGCTGGATGGGGTGGTGCAATTTGGGGGGGGGGGCAGATGGACTAACACCTCCCCATAAGGTGCAGGGCTGGAACACAGCTCAGATGAACATCATTCCTTGCCAGCTCTGTCCCAGAGTTAGCAACCTCAGCGTGCAAAGCCTTAGCCCTGCAAATTGTCTGAATGTGTCCAATTTCGCTCCTTTTGAGGCCGGCACTTCCCAGTAGAGCAAAAAGCAGCTCAAACTGGGAGGAAAGGCAGGCTGCAAGGCAGGCATCAATGGGAGCTCCATCTGCGAAGGGCAATTACTTGGTGGTGCAAATGCTCCAGGGCTGGGTCTTTGTAGTAAAGCAATCCTTGTGATCACTCCACGCCCGAGCCGAGTGACTCAGAGTAAAAATAATTAAATATGTTAATAATTATCAGGGGCCCCTTTGATTAAAACAAATAAAGCTTGCGGTGTGTAAGCAAGGAGGAATGCGTAGGTTTGTAGGGCTCGGCTTGCAACCAGGAGCCGATGGCAAAAGCGGATGCGGTGCTGGGGTCGGGCATCAGAGGAGCGTGGGGGAAAGCTCAAGTGCAACCCAACCGAAGATGTCAAGGGTGGTCAGGTGCCTGCTGTAGCAGTTGCCCCCATCCTTGATCCCAATGTGCTGCCCCAAGGCCAGAGATGAAATGGGGGACTCTCATCATGTCAGCCCACCCAGCTGGGAGACCCGGCAGGTTTTGGGTAGCTGGTCCGGGAACTGCCGAGGGAAGGTGGGAGGCAATTTTGGAAGGCAAAGAAAACATTAAATAGAATTAATTACACCCTGAAGGGTGTTCATTCAGGAGCCCTGGGCACCCGATGGGTGGAGGAGGGCACTCACGAAGGCAGATTGAGATCTCATGGGGGTTTAGCTGGGCTTCTGAGGTGCCCAGAGAAAAGCCAGGCTCACGGCTTGGCCACTTCAGTATGGTGCTTGCAGGGGGAAGCCGTGCTATGAAAGGGCTTTTCTGTGTTAACCCTTGCTAAAACGCTGGTCCTGCTTGAGGCAGGATATCGTGGACACTGTACTGAGCTTGGAAGGCAACTGTAAAACCATTTCAGAAGAGATGGGCATGCCTGGACAAGTGGCCCCTCAGCTCCTTGCTCTACATGGGGTGCTTGTCTGCTCTCTCCTTGAAGCCAAAGGCAGCATCTGCACCCATTGGGCTCTCTGGCCAGCAGTGGTCTGCCTCAGATGCCAGAGATCTGCACTTTTGGCCAAGGGAGGAGATGGTGCCGGTGTGGTGCTTGCACAGGAGAGCATGGAGCGCCTCTCCTGTGCTGGAATGTGGCCGGGGGCGGGCACGCGGTGGGGGTGCTCACAGCAGAGTCTGGAGAAGCCTTTCTACGTCTGTTTTGATCTCTCAAGTGTACAGGTGATAAGAATCAGGGCCTGACATGCTGGGAGGACATTTATAGACATAGTGAAACGCGCCTGTGGAGTAGGAGGGTGAGTTCGCACCGTATCACACTCAGGATCAGTGATGCTCTAGGGAACGAATACCAAAACCTACTGACAGGGTGTGTTTCCCATATGGGTGCTTATGCAGCGCCACACTGCACCCGTGCGTGCAACATCACATGCACGTTATGGCCACACTGACTGCCAGGAGCTGAAGAAGATCTATCTGCCTCAGCTTCACCATAGTTTTTGAAGGCAAACTGCAGGCTGAGTGAAGCTGCGGCCATTGCATAAGCAAATACAGCATCCCAGGGAGGAAATGTTCTTTGTATCCCAAAGCATTTTTATTCCCAGGATGGAGCTCATGTAAAACACAGGACTCAGGCTGTCCTCTCTGCATGGGGCTGAGTGTCCCAGTTCATAAGCAGATGCAGATTTTCCATTGAAACACACCACCTCTGGGGCAATCTGTGAGCACACAGCAAGATGACCCAACCGCTGGGAAGGGGAAGCAGGAAAAAAACCCAGATCCAGTTCAAACCGATGTGGGACTCGAGGGGTATTCAACGCAGCCCCCCTCCCTGGAAATCAGCCAGGGCACTGGAGCTACCACCCCTTCACAAGCCCAAAAGGGACCCAAAGACAGACAGCAATGGGCACTACCTGCAAACATGACACAGCTCTCAGACCTCTTCTTCCCACTCCTGGAGATGGGGCATGCAAAGGGAGGGCAGCCACTGCCAACACCTTCTGCCATGTGGTCTGTGTCTGTTATTTTGCATCCTGCTGCCCCGCTAATAAAACAAGCGATGTCCTTGTAGTGCTTTCCAGGGGGGAAACATAAAATGCATTTGCCGTTAGTTTATTTTTTAAAAGCCCTATTTAAGAAAAGGAGAGGAAAGGGATCCCTGCAAGGGGCACACTTGCTAACAGGAGAGCACAATACACTTGATTGCTCTTTCTTGTCCCACAGTACCTCATTGACTCCCTGGGAAGGCAAAAAAAAAGGGGTTAGGTGATGTAGCTATACAGTGTATAAAGCAGCAGCTCCTTAACACATGGTTGTAGTTATGCAGCTGGGGAGCAGACATGTATTTTGGGAAGATACCTGGCCAGTGTGCAACCAGCTGTGATCTGATATCCAGGGTAACTGCGCCACCTCATGGTCCCCAGAGCCAAAGAGTTCAGAAGTGGGAGTCAGCTGCATGGTGTGACTCACGTTCACTGAAAAGCATCTTCACAGCCTCCTCTGAGAAAAGCTGCAGCAGCTTTATTCACCGTAGTGAAGTCAACTCCTTTAGTAAGGCCAGGTGGGGATTTGCTCCACGGATTACTGCCTTACTTTGACAATAGTCCCAATAGCCTCCAAATGGACTACTATTCCTTCTAAAACAATGATGAAATAAGAGCTGGAGATGTCTTTCGATACAGATCTCCCCTGCCTGCTCTGGGACTGCTCCTTAGAGCACATGCATCACTTCTTCACCCAGTCCTGCTTTAAGAGACCTGGTCCCTGTGGCTCCTGCTGCTTCCCTGCAGATGCGAGCTTCCAGCCCACTAGATCCCATCCTGGAGAAAGGCTGTCCTGGATTATCATGTCCTGCTTCCCTTTCCTTTGATCCACTGGAAATAATCTCTCCCATTTGGCACCCCAGGCAGCCCTTCTTTTAGCCTCCTGTTCTCACCCTTCTCACACTTGCAGCTGATTGTTGGCCGTGTCTCTTACAAGCTGTCACTTGGGCATTCACGCCTGGATTTTCCTGGTTTTTCCTCTGTAAGAGGTGGGCGGGGGGAGTTTTCACTGACTTAAGTCCAGCACAAGATAGTCACCTACTGCTCTCCCACAGTAAAAAGGGAGAGCAGGGTATCATCGTTAAGCAAGCTCACCCCAGGTTGGCTATCTATCTAACATAGTCTACAACCGCCCTCTGGAAATGCCTCACTTTTTCCCATGGGCCACAGAGAGGGTCCAGCCAACTATGTTTATTTGAAGCCCTTAGATGGCTAAAGTTGACCTGAATCCCAACATACACATATCCTATCTGCCTCCTACAGTCCTCGGTGATGAGCACCTCCACCTTTTTCCACTTGCCTTCATCCTTCTGCTGCTTCTGCAACCAAATGCATTGCCAAGTCCTTGAGCTTAACTCCATCCTAACTGCACAAGGAGAGATTGTCTGCAAATCTCACTGGCTTCTTCCCCTCATATCTAATTTGTGGTGCACAGTCAATCCTGTCCAGCACTCCTGCTGTCTCCTCCTTATCCATGTTCAGCCATGCAGATTGCATTTCCATGGATGACTTCCCTTGGCCTCACTGATCCAGCACCAGTCCTTGTCTGCAGCGAGATAACGATAAAGATCACCGTTAATTTATGACAATGTCACACAGACTGTGTGTCCACATATCACTGACTCTTGGCATGGGCAGTTCCTGGCACCGTAAAACACATGTAAAGTGCAAGCAGAATAAGAAATACTTTGGAGATCTGATGTATCCTAAATCTAGATACAGCTATTATTTTTTAAACTCCCCCCCCACCCCCACCCCCATCTGTTCATACAAGAAGGCTTGTGGGAGAAGATGCAATTTGCAGCAATGGGCTTAGAGCCATTCTGATTATCGTTCCGCCTCATCTTCTCCATCCCCTTTACCCATCACCTCTCTTTTTCTCCTGGTACTTACCTGCTTTCAACGAGCACTGCTGTTTGGTGGGAGCTGAATGCTGCGCTCTGGTGTGGTGTTACAGCTGCCTGAGGGTGAAGGCCACTCTTACAGAAAGAGGATTCAGCTTAGCGAAAGGGGTTTTTATCTCCTTTGTCTGGAAATGCTGTCCCAGGAATCATGAGGTAAGAAGTTCTTCCTATGAGGACAATTTATTAAAAGATGTGGGTTACTTGCAGTTCGGAAATCTCATCTCTGGCTTGACCCAAAATATGGTATAGAACCAGAACAAAATACTTACAAAGTATAGAGGTAGCTGTCCTGTACAAATGGTTTACAAGGCAAAGGAGGGATGAGTTGGGGAAACAGCTGAAATACAGCCAAGGGAACTTGTTTCAAGCCATTTGAGAAGCTGCTCGTAAACTTTACTCAAAATCTTTTCTGCTTCCTTGCCTTCAGCATCCACCCTGGATATGATCTCCCACTTCGAATTCAGTGGTTCTTACTGGAACGAAGAATTAGGGAATGTTTTAAAGCAGAGAGGAGTGACTGATTGCTCAACCCTTGCCAAACTCCTTGATTTCATGCTTGAGCAAAGCAGTGAGATGCAAGGTGTCCTTGGAAAGCTGAAGACATCAGCCCCGAGTAAAAGTGATCCAATAAAACCCATTCTGCTCCCTCCCCAGCTCTTCCCCTGCTAGCTTTCGGATTAAGCTCCCAAATGCACTTCATATGCAGGAAGCGACAGAACTGAACAAACCCATTAAAAGCTGAAATGTTGTGACCTATGTGGCTCATCTTACCAGAACACCTCCTAGAGCAAGCACTTAAGTATCTCAGTTGTCTTTATGCCGGCAAAAATGAGCATTGCCAAGGCCTGTTCCCTGGCCCAATGGCCAGATGAGATGGAAGGGTCCCTACCTTTATCATTAATTTCTATTGCTTTCCAGGACAGGTTGGTCACATCCATCCTCGTCATCGGGAAGGCTATCAGGCCTGTGCAACTACAGGACTGTTTGGGACTGCTTGGTCTTGGCTAAAACTGTTCCGGGGACCATGCTAAAAGTTGAGCTGTATGGCCAGCAGAGACTTGTGCTGGTTATTAATATGGATGTAGTCAGAGAGTTTTATTTACTTGGCAGAGCAATGGTGCCACAGCCTTGTCAGTGAATACTGGCCAAGCGAGGTCCAGCCTTATCCCATGAGTGAGGATCAAGAGTTCAGATTCAGCTCAGGAGGTCACCTGAAAGCAAAGAGAGACCAAGACTGAAATGAAAACCTAATCGGCTATATTATTCATGAGGAGGAGAAGGAAGAGATTTTAAAAACCCAGCTCAGTCCCACCTCTTTTTCCCTTTACCTTGTGTTTATGGCCTTTTTATTTTGCAGCTGATACTGTCAATAAACCAAGCATTCAACCATTCTGTGCAAAGCCCATTTAACATCTGTCTGGAGTCAGTGGGAGAGACTGGATGGATGAGCTGATAAGATAGTGTCACGTCCCCATTTGGGTCGTAGCTCTTCTCTCTGCCTTAATTTAATGAAGTAATGAGCTAATTTGGCTTCTTCATACCTGTGGCTGTAACATCCTGTCTCCATTTACGATCAAAGTAGTCCAGGCACCACAGGTTTTGGAGCATGTTCTAAGAACCACTGAATGAAAGTCAATGAGCCGGATGATGAATTAGATCAGACTGGATAATTAAGCTAGACTCATCCAGCCTTCAAGTGGAGGAAAAAGTCCCAGGTAACTCTTTTTAACTGCCAAGGTCATTATTAGTTCTCTATGACAAATCACAGATAATACCATTAATTTCAGTGGATGCAAACACAAGCTTAAGGCAGGTTTTTTTGTATTGTATAGTATTTGACCATTTGATTCCTGGAAATAGTCTCCATGCTGGAGCATTAGTTGCACATATAACCTTACTAGTTTTCTTCTTCAGTGTGCCACAGGAGCTCATGCAGTTTGTTGCCATCTCTGTCCCCCAGGACTTGTCAAGCATTTAAATGTCACAACCTCTTTCGGTCAATACTGCTATTCTCTGCTTTAGGATGGTCAAACTGAGGAACGGGGATGTTACTCACAGAGTGGGAAAGCATCCCTTTGCAATTCAGAACAGCACTCAGTACTATGCCAAGGCTTACTGCTGATCCGAATCATAACAAAGAAAGCAAACAGAACAAACGAGGAAAGAAGAAAAGGGATTTGCACTCAAACATACATCAGTTTTAGGCGCAGCTTTTCCATTAGTGATAGCAGGTAAAGAGAGGAGAGAGCCACATATCCTCTCGTTCTCAGGTCTGTTATTTGGAGATGCCGTATCAGATGCGGGGACCGCCCCGAGCTCTGGATCCCACCTTCTCTTCCTGCAGTTACTGCTTTTAAACACAGACTGAGTATTCTGTCATGTGAGTTCAGAAGATATGTTGACCATTATTTGCCTGTCCCAGAATTTATATCGTACAATTGTTTGCCAAAGCCCCACCTATCCCGTGCAGCACTTCCTTTCTGATAATCGCTACTGAGATACAGAGCTAAATAATGGAAAGGGGAGAAAACTCTCTAATTCTCACCATTATCTTGAGGGTAGCCTGTTAAAACACGAACTCTCTGATATTTTCTTCCAAGCTTCTCCCCTGAGATACGCCTCTGAGCATCCCTGGAATTTCCTTGCACTTGGACACTGCCCTGAACTGTCGTGGGAACACAGTGAAATTGGGAAGGTGTCATTTGGTGTTGAAAGCTTCTCGGTTTTTGCCAGGAATGAATGGAAACACAGAGTGGTGAGCTGCAAAAAGGAAAAGTGATGAAGATTTTTTGAAGTCTTGCTGAGTTTATCTATTCATCGTAATGGTGAAGAGATTATAAACCTGAGACTTCATGTTCCCCCACAAAACCTATCCAGGGCATGCTCATGTCTATCCAAGAGGGGACAAGGTCTCTTAGGGCAGGCACTACTCACTGCAGTGACATCAATGGCAAAAAGCCATTTTGGACCAGGTTTCAAATCTCAGGCAAATGACAGCAGCTTCCACTGCAGCCCTGGGATTGCTAAAGTCACAACTGCAAAAAACACCACCATAAATGCCATGCTTGCTCTTGCTTGGGCTATCGGAAACCTCAGGCACAGCATTGCTGTAGCATGAAGGGCAATATGAGTAACCCACTGGGGCCATAGCTTCTACCTCAGGCACACATTTCTTAACCTCTAAGCTGGCTACCCTCTACATCTTAAGAGCTATAGTATCAAAGTTGCTACAGTCTCCAGCACCTCCATTTCATGACCATTCCCCAACTTTCAGTATAAGCTGTCAGTCACCGGGGGCAATTCCGCAGCCGTGGCCAAAGGATGCACTAAGCCCATCCACCTTGCTGTGAGCCAGCAGAAGACAACCAGCTCTCTTCCAGAGGACACACAGTCACTACTGTAATCATTTTATCCAGTCCTGGCTCCTGGACTGCACAGTTTAGGCACCACCTGACATGGTTTCCAGCCTCAAGCTACCTCAAATCTTGGAGTACAGGAGTTTGGAGTCAACATCTTCACCTGCTGTTACCGGTTGTCCCTATGACTTCCCTCCCATCATTCTCATGTCTGTCATTAGCACCTATTGAAATGGTGCCTTGCTCAGACACCCTGAGCTCTGCACAACGTCCCACAGCCCTTTCTGCTGGCCACAGGGTGCTTTCAAGGCATCGCTGCTCTTAGTCCACAGCACTCGTAGGTGCATATGAGATCCAAGGAGAACAAACCCCCTGGAAACAAGCAAAGAGACCATCAGGGAGATGGGAAGGGGATGAGAATCAAAATGCCAGAGTATGTAACAAGTGCTCTGAAATAGGAGCAATGATGGATGACAGCAAGTGTCTTCTTCCCATTCTGATACTTGAAAAAAGGGAGATAGCTGAGAAAGCTCTCAGACTCTTATCTTTGTGTTAAACAGAAGATATTATTAATCACAAACAAAACCCTAGAAACTAAAGTCACAAGCAGGTTTTGTCACAGCTTGATTTCCACCTCGGTCTCTCCTGTTCACCAGGGAAAGCAGCTCATCCAGCATACTGAGAAGTCAGCAGAGACATCTAGTGGCAAAAATAACATAAAAATACACAGGGGAATATACTGGCGTGCCTTGCTTCATCTTACGGACAGCTCGATTGCCACAGGCTTTCTACTACACATAAAAAGGACTGGTTGAGAGCTCAAGGCTGTATTTTTAACTGATCTGTTGAAAAATGTATTGGAATGATGCTTTCCTAAATCTCCCAAACCCTGGTTTTATGGAGATAAACCACCTCTATAACTACTGTGCTTCCTGCCTGTCCTCAGCCTCCCAGGACGTTGTTCACCCTGACTCTCTCCAGCTTTTTGAGGAGTTTGGAGGTATTGGTATCGTGTCTGGTTCTGGTTATGTCTTTTGGTCATGTGTGAAGGTTTCTGTATGCCATTGCTGCTGGGCTGATTGATGTGATCTTGTTATACAGCCCAGCACAATTTTTTTTCCATCTGTTCATTACAAATATGTTTTTTGTTAAGAGCTTTTCAGATTTTGGCTTTGATGGCACTGGGTTTTGTTTAAAGACTCACATTACCTATTATGTTGAACATCTTTGTGCAGCTGTTCCATTTAGTCCAAGGCTGTTCTTCACTGGACACAAACCAGCCACTATTCAGCTTTGGCAGCTGTTTAAAAAAAACAACCCTTAAGAATGTAACAAAGCAATGGCAAAATTCAATTTCTTAGTGGAGCAGGTAATACTGCCAATTTACCTGCAGTGAAAATCTGGCTTACCTTCGTCAAAGCCTGTAGTCCTTACTCTGGATTTATTCTACAGTCACAGACAATGGATTAAACACAACGCTGCAAATCAAAGATGTGAACACAGAACTGCCAGTCTAGGTAGAAATTTTTACTTTTATAATAACTTTGCAGGGTCAAGTACACCTCACAAAAGACATTTGGCCAATGACAGGAGATCATTGCTGCGACAGCAAGACAGTTGCTCAAGCAAAAGAAGACCGTGGACCAGATTTTAACGGGTGTTCAGCACTGCAATGCCTAAAGGACTTAGAGGAACTTTGGAGTGTGAGGATGCATACAGCATAAGCAATCAAGAGCTAAAGCGAGTAATCTAGCAGCCCACTTAGCAAATCTCTGTTCATCACCTGGGCTGCGGTACCCAGCCATGCATGTGGTCCTACCCTGACCCACTAGCAGCGTTAAATATTTTAGCTTATTGAAAGCCAGTAAGCTGTAGGCTCTTACATGAGTAAATCAGTTTGGAAAACCAAATTTAGGCTCTGAAGTCAATTAGGCATTGCAAAGTGAAACAGTGAAACACCTCATCACCTGCTGGGTGGGCCAAAGACACAGTTAGGGATCTCCGAAGCAGTTGGGATCAGATATTTGACGTGATTCCATACCACCTGCAAAA
The DNA here is from genome assembly GCA_013389945.1 of Fregata magnificens. Lineage (NCBI taxonomy): Eukaryota > Metazoa > Chordata > Aves > Suliformes > Fregatidae > Fregata > Fregata magnificens. The sequence continues at coordinate 64,439 of WAAD01020600.1, forward strand.
CCTCAAAAGCTTTAGAGGATTCAGTGGAAAATGAAGGCAATACAAGGGTGTTGGTTTTGAGTTACCCTTTCAAATTTGGTAGCGATTTTTTGGTAGTGATGTTTCTTTTGGCAGCGATTCCTGACACATTTTAAGTTGCAAAGAAAAGCACCACTTTTACCAGTAGTGTCCACACCAAATCTATTAAGCAAATGATGAAGACCATTTTCAAATCATTTGCGACGTTTCAGCTGTGCTCATAGGTACTCTGTTGAATACCTTGGTCCCCTCACTGTCATTCCTCCCCCTCTCCTTTTGACTTGTCACATCCAGTAGAGAAAGTCTCCTCCACCTCCAAGCACAACCAAAGAAGAGGAAACAAAAAAAGTCTACCAAGCATTGGCTGTGCTGATGAGAGAGGACCACTTATCTCAGAGGGACAAGAGGGTATCACCCAAAATTAATCTGGGGAGAACGTTCACCTCTGGAAGGGGCTGCTGTTGTCCGCTCTCCTGACCTCCTGTACAACACAGACCGCAAGGTCCCTGCACACAGAGCAGCAAACAGCACCCACTCTCCCACGGCCCGCCTGCTTGCACCCGTGAGGCAGGGCTATTGCTGGAGGGAGCTAGAGCCCCCCTGTCTCCACTAATACAACTGCACCCAGCTGGAGCATCATCTTAGAGAAAAATATCTAATTTAACTCTGAAGCATGATGAAGAATCCACCCTGCCTTCTAGTGAACTGCTGTAGTGCTAATTACTCACCCTGTTGAAAACAACCTTCTTCCAGCCTGAACGTTGCTGCCTTCCCCATCAAGTCCTTGTTTCCAAGCCTGCTAACTCCAGCAGTCCTTCTCTGTAGGCAGGCAGTAATCCAAGAACAGGAGGATAACCAGTGTCTCTGCAGTTCAGAGCCACGTTAATATTAGTGGCTACATCCCTTCTAGTAAATAAGATGATTCAGGGACTGTTTTCTGGCCTGGAAGACCGTTTGCACAGCATAGCTGACATCCATACACCCAAATAATCACCAAAACACAGCGGCCTCAACCATCCTGCCTGCTGAGAGTGACCCAAGGGCTGTGCTCTCCCTGGAAACTGTTGGAGAGCATGGCCAAAACCACACCAGGGAACAGGCACAACTACACAACCTGGACTTTTTCAGGACAGTAGATGGGCCCATACCTTGGTCCTGGTTAGTTCCAGTACCCTTCAAAGGTCAGATTAGCTGTATAAGGATAAAAACACTATCCAGAGCTGTAATCAGTAATATTAAGCTTAAGGGAGGCTATAAATACCTATGGCTTAGTGTGTGGTTGAACCTCAAGCTGCTAGGGAGAAGGAAGGGGCCAGGAGAAAGCTTTTCCTTCAGGCATCTCACCTTATAATACATCCTAAAGAGATTTTTGCAGTTTTCCCTGTGGTACTGGGTCTGGCCAGCATCTGCAGCAAGATACCGAGCTGCAGTTTTAGAGAGAATGGTAATTTCGGTAATGCTGTGAACCAAGGATATCCATCATTTCCCAGAAGAAAAAAAAACAATGGAGGAGTTGTCCAGTGTGTCTTCTCTTTTGGAAATGGGGAAGATATAAACTAAAAGTAACTATTTAGCTCACAGAACCGGGAAGATCTCTTTTTCTCTGTACTATTGCTGTAACGTAGGAACCAGTGAATGTGGCTCTTGTCACTTGATACTTCATTTCAGTGCAAGACTGAAGAGCTCAAATCCACAACAGACCAAGCTCTAAATACTTCCTCAGGGCAGACTTGGCTGCTGTTCCCAGAAACCTCTTCTTTCTCTTCTCTCATCATTATTGGACTTGCTCTCACAGTGTCAACCCACGAGGTGGAAGGAAACACTTGGCCAGAGAGTGGGAGACTCATAGGTTTTACAAGGCTCCTTGGCATCAGTTCCAGCTCCCAAATGACTGATTTTCACTGTTTAAATAATACAAAAAGTCAGTCCAAAAAGACAGGCTATCTGCATGGGAGATTCAAGACAATCTCTGAACCTTCAAAATCAGGCCATTTGTCTAAATATTTAGATATGAACACCAAAGCATACAATCACTTACTGAAAGGTGAGTAAGCACAAATTTTATTCTGATTTCTAATCCAGTAAACCCAAATATTACAATCTTTAAGTCCCTTTTATGGTGTCTCAGTGCCACAATTTCTCAGAATAGCTGTAGTACTCAGAAATCTGAAATAATATGAAAGAAGACATTTGAATGGCACCTGATTTCAAAGGCACTGGCCATGAACCTACTGCCAGAAAGCCTTTTGGGCAGGGGCTGCAAATTAACCAGCTTAAACCTGAGGCATCCATGATCACCAGTCTCATTAGAAAATTTGGACGCATTTGCTGGTGACAGATGCTCTCCTCCCCGGCTTGCCTTGCACATCCCTACTGCTCCTGAGCACTTTTAGATTAATGCAAAGAAGGTGAGTATATTTAAATGCAGGTGGCTCTCTGTGGTAGGCAGACAACCCCACAGGGCCATGCTGAAGGTTGCCAAGCAGGAATTTAGCGTTGTCTCTGTTTGCACAGAAGGACCTCAGTGACTTGGAAAGCATAGCAGAAGGAAATGTTTTCTCCATGACATACTATGTGCTGCCTACAATCAGCATCCTTCCTCAGCAGCTGGGCTTGATAAATGTTGTCAGCAGCCTGGGAGTCCTTTTGGGCTCCCAGTGTCAAGAACAAATCTGAAGCAATCAGGCAGGGACAAACAGCCCTATGCCAGAATCGCTCTGGTCACGCTAGAGCGAGTCCTTATGTGACTGGGCTGGAAGACTGAATCCTTCAGAATAAATTCAATTTGAGCTGCTTATTGAGAATAATCAAGTCTATTCATCTAGAGTTTAGTATGTTACCCAATTCTGTTATAAATACTGCATTTAAAAGCAAAAAGAATCCTAATATACCTGGCTTTTCAATAGAAAAAAGTAAATTAGTTACCCTGTTTGTCTGCTAGAATATATTAGGTTGCCAGACAGAAATGGCATTAACAGTTCTGCATGCTCTTACATATGCTACTCTTTGACTTGATATTTTCAGCCCAGTTTTTGAAAGAATTAAAAAAACCCTGTAATTGTGCTGGGGTATTTGTGTGAGCTTATCAAGCCTTTCACTAGTACCTTTGAACCAACTGGCCAATTTCATACAAATATGGGGAAGGAAGACAGGTCCTGCAGAGCTACAACAGACAGCGACCCTTAAGTTCCCCTCACTATAGAGAATAGATGGACGTGGGCTCACCCTTTATCAGACATCAGAGAATCCACACAGGCGAGCTCCCCTTGGAAACACAAATCAAGATGAAATGAAGCTGCTTTGGCTCTGCTAATCCCGAAACAACTTCAATTCTTCTCTTCAACAGAGAGAGGCGATGCCATGCCTTGTGCTTGTATTTCTCTGAGACAGAAAAAAGGTCACATCACACGTTTCCTCTGCACTCTTTCTCATGAGATATTTTTTTCAAATCTCTGCTCCATCACTGGGTTTTCAGGTTGACATTTCCACTGTGTTGGGACATTTGGAACAAATCTACCTTTCAATATTACCGCATTCAGGCAACATAAAGTGGTAGCTTAGAGGTGCTGCAGGACACACAAGACTCTTTCCATTATTCCCATCATTTACAAAGACCCACGTAAGGGGGGATCTGAGCCTTCCTTCTGAACCAAAGCTTACAGCAGTTTGTTTTGGCCTCCTTTAGAGCTGCAGGCCAAGTGAACTACAGCCATTTGTTCTGAAACCATAAATCTCACAAGCTATAAAGTGGTTTCCTAATCCTTTTATTTTACAGGGCACACATTTTCTCAGCAAGCTGTGCCCCTTCTTAGCTGTGATTTGGAGAAATCTGCACGAGGAAACCATTCCAGCCTTCGGAGCTGGATGTCTCCAGCTGTTGCATTTTCCTTATATTCTGGGCTGTCTGCTTGCACAAATTAGGTGCTCCAACCTGTCATAACCACCCTGTAGAAGGAAAATAAAAGGATCATCAGCGGCACCACAATAAAGTTGAACTTGGAGCCAAATAAAACCTGTTGTGGAAATTCACTTGACTAATCTTTTTCCTTAAAAAAANGAGAAATGAAGGGTTTTGTGCAAAAAAAAAGACCAAACAGATTTTGAGGTCTGTGGGCCATCCCTCCACTGGGCAGGATCAAAGTAACTCTGCTGGAGTGCATTAAGGGAAAAGTCACACATCAATTGGGATCCCGGCAGTTTAGGAGACAAAAAAAACCAGGGAAGGGCTCTGCTGAAGTTCTCTGTGACCATTCCTACTGCAACAAAATCCTGCACTTAAACATCTAACTGCTGTTGAGAAGGCAACGGGGAAAAAATACTAGAAGGAATAGCACAAACCGCACATGACATTCACTCCTTTGGTCCTTCAATGTCCTCCTGCTGTGGTGCATCCTCTCCTACACCAGTGGCACAGCGCTGGGTCCGCGCTCCCACGCTGAGATGGTGCAGGCAGGTGGTAGCATCCTGCCTGGCTGAGGGAAACCACTTCCAGAAGACTGTCAGTGGATAAGGAATTGGTTGGATGGTCGTATCCAGAGGGTAGTGGTCAAGGGCTCGATGTCCAAATGGAGACCGGTGACAAGCGGTGTCCCTCAGGGGACCACACTGGCACCAGTGCTGTTTAGTATCTTCATCAATGACATAGACAGTGGGACCAAGTGCACCCTCAGCAAGTCTGTAGATGACACCAAGCTGAGGGGTGCAGTTGGCGTGCCAGAAGGATGGGATGTCATCCAAAGAGACCTGGACAAGCTGGAGAGGTGGGCCTATGTGAACCTCACGAAGTTCAACAAGGCCAAGTGCAAGGTCCTGCACATGGGTTGGGGCAACCCCCGATACCAGTATGGGCTGGGGATGAAGGGATTGAGAGCAGCCCTGCAGAGAAGGACTTGGGAATGCTGACGGATGAAAAGCTGGACGTGAGCCGGCAATGTGCGTTCGCAGCCCAGAAGACCAACCGTATCCTGGGCTGCATCAAAAGCAGCGTGGCCAGGAGGTCGAGGGAGGGGATTCTGCCCCTCTGCTCCGCTCTGGCGAGACTCCTCCTGCAGTGCTGCGTCCAGCTCGGGGGTTCTCAGCACAGGACAGACATGGACCTGTCAGAGTGGGTCTAGAGGAGGGCCACAAAAATGATCCGAGGGCTGGAACACCTCTGCTATGAGGAAAGGCTGACAGAGTTGGGGTTGTTCAGCCTGGAGAAGAGAAGGCTCCGGGGAGACCTTCTAGCAGCCTTCCAGTACTTAAAGGGAGCCTATCCCTTTCCTAGATCTTTTCTAGATGGGGACAATCTTTTTAGTAAGGCCTGTCATAACAGGGCAAGGGGTAATGGTTTTAAACTAAAGGAGGGGAGATTTAGACTGGATATTAGGAAGAAATGTTTTACAATGAGGGTGGTGAAGTGCTGGAACGGGTTGCCCAGAGAGGTAGTGGAGGCCCCATCCCAAGAAACATTCAAGGTCAGGTTGGACAGGGCTCTGAGCAACCTGATCTAGTTAAAGGTGTCCCTGCTCACTGCAGGGGGGTTGGACTAGGTGACCTCTAAAGGTCCCTTCCAACTCAAAGCATTCTATGATTCTAAGACATGTCCTTCAGTAGCAGCTTAGTGGCAGTCACTGCCAGGCCAGCATATTTAGCCAGTCTCTGCAATATCCATCACATGACGCCATCTGTTCATGAGGTGGCTGGATATGCAGCTGGAGACAGGGGTTTCAGTCATTTGTGAGACCTGGAGGACCTCCTACCAGGGACAGAGAGTCAAGGAGGATGGAAGACGTCTCTGCGGCAGTGCAAGGAAGCCACGTGCTTCGCCACCACTGTGCTGGGCACGGGTGGAGGACGTGGGAATGGATGCGTAGATCACGCCCCATCTCTGCTTGCACAGGGAGAGGGAGCCAAGCTCTGTAAGTTACTGGCAGCTCTCTAGGGAGCAGCCAAAGTCACACCAGCTGTCCCCATCTCCGTTGTGATTTCTTACCCCGATCCTGTGTGATGACAGTGACAGAGAGACAATTTGCAAAGAACAAAGGGAATCATCGGTAATTTTTCATCCACAATGGGATATGGGCTCAGTTTATTCCTAAAAGAAAATAAAACCGAGAAAGAGCTAGAGCTGTCAAATACACCACTGCGCTCTTTGGCCTCCAAGTACCACACTTGTGCAGTGCCTGGCGTACTTCAGAAGTTACTGCAAAATAGGTGTCCTTTTCAAACACTTGTAGGAACAACTGTTCTCGAGCATTAAAACGTCCTTTGTTACACAGCGAGGGTTTCATTTTAATAATCCCCTACATCGCAATGGGAGTTTGCATGCTCAGGAACAGTTAGCCAAATGCTTGAGCTGGATCGTGTATTAAGAAGTGGCAACGAAATAATATCACACAATGAACATATGAACATCCTTTTTACGTATTAGACGCAAGTATAGTGAAGGGCTGAGAGCACAGAAAAAGCCACAATTTCCCACTTAGTTCTGCTGAGCTTGTACTGAATCATAAATGTGGGAAAACTTTCCAGAACAACTTTTCAAGATTTAACTGCAGCATCTGGAAAGTCTGTTCTGAAACACACTGATCTCAAGGACTCCAGGAAATTTGCACATACACAATCATTTTGCATTTACCTCAGATCTCACCTATGTGGAAACCAAAGTTTATTCGCCCACATTGCATTCCTAGTAAGAAGTTGTTACTGCCATCTTTCTTCCTAGTATACGGTTTTGCTTCTTGTTCTTTGCTGTTTTTTAATACAGGAAGGAAACATAAGAATGTCAGGTCTAAGGTGACTGCTCTGTAATACAACACATATTTTTATTCCATATGGAAAAGGAATGCCAGGCTGTTCAAATACCAAAAATGTTCTTCCTCTCACCCTGCTGCAGTAACACTTGTTACTTCTCTATAAAAGTAAGCAAAAAACCCCAGCCCCAGACAAAAAGATTGCTTACTGCTCAGCTGTACACTCACTCTAATGTCTTTACCTATCATGAAAATGAGGTGAATTGGGGTGATGCGGACACATGATTTTACATAGTATTCATGCAAGTTTTTCAACAGAAACTTTTGGTAAACTGGGAAAATGATCTGCGAATTGTTCTGTTTTCCTGCATGGTTCTTCCTGGATGAACGAAATGCTGTTTTTACAATGAAATGTTTTATTTTGATGATATCTAACCACACAAGTTTGTCTTAATTTGTCTTCAGTTTAATCTTGAGAGGATTAAAAGTGTATAAAATTATATTTCACTCCAGATTACAACTGTTTATTTAAAAGATACCTTTCTTTATTATTCAGGATTATTGTTGAATCAAAAATACCAATTATTTTATAGCTCTGTTCCCAAATTCTTTTACAGCTCAGGAGAAGTGGTTACTCTGTAAAAGCTACGGTATATTCAAATATCCCTGAAAAAAATTTCTAAACTGCATACTATTTATGCCTTTAGCACATTGAAATATCTATTGTGCAGCAGCTCTGGGACAAGCAAGGAATGCAAGACACATTTTTATCTGACCTAGCACAAGTCTTACATGTAATAAGATATTACCAAATTGTCTGTAAATGAAAATCCTAGTGGAGCTCTGCTCAGCTCAGGGAAAATATCACAATACTTCAGGAAATACTGATTTGCTGGAAATGAAGAAATTACTGTATTAATTTTTTGCAATTATATAAACATGGGAGGTAGGTTTCTGAGTCAGCTGTCGATATTTAATATTTTTGAATGGATGTTACCAACCTATGCTCCTCCCCTACACTCACGCTCCTGTCTCCAGCCTGTTCCCACCTTCTCTTCTGCAGAGCTGCTCAGTCTCAGGGTGCAAGCATCGGCATGAAGAGGAACATGTGAAGTGGAACTGTTCATGAACTGCTGTCACTGCAAGAGGAGACGGTGCTGTTAGGGGAGAAAAAGATGACTAAATAACCAAAACCACATGAAATGAGTTTCTAAGATTCTTCCTCTGCTGGTGATCCTTCCTTGTCCACTTCTGACAAAGTGTGAATCCAAATGGATACTGATGTTACGAAGGGCTGTCTTCTTACCTTTTATGAATACCGTGAACTGTATGTTCATTTATCCCAAACTAACTCACCCCTGCTATCCCTTCTCTTTAAGTATCATTTGTCTTGTTTCTGCTGTCTCTCATCATGCCATATCTGTAAGTCTCCTGGGCTGGAGACATTGTTTTATAGCACCGGGCAGGGCTTTGGGAGACCTTGATATAGCATCCTAATTCACAGAAAATTTTTCATGTGACCAGATGGAGGCCATAATCACTTCAGATATCTGATAACTGGGCCTTATATCCCAGAGAATTTATGAAAATAAATAGATCAACAAAATAGAAAATATTCCAGAAATAGGGGTCATATGAATATCCATGATTATATCTACATGGTCTTTTGCATACAAAAGAAAGTGAGTCCACCTGTGTCCCTAGCCAACCAGGCATCCTGGAGCCACTTCCTCACCTGCAGGATGGTGCATCGGTCCTGCTTTCAACTGCAGGTTCCTGGTTCCCAGTCTGCTTGGAGCATGGGCAGAGCACAGGGCAAAGTCTGCCTGCAAAGACCACAGACCTGACATCAGACATCAGAGCAGACCATGATCAACAAGATTTACCATTCACGCAGAGTAGTAGGGAGTGGGACATGATGACACAAATCAATATTTTATAAGCTGAGAGTCAGTGCAGAGAAGATAAAGAAGTGCAAACAGCGAAGTGTGTCGATCCATATGACCTGATCCAACAGCAGAGTATGGATCCATACAGTCCGGTATCTAACCCAAATCCTCATTGCTAGAACACCTTCCGCTAAGCGTGCTCAGCAGTTGACTGCCTATGTGACCATCACATCTCATAACATTCTTGATCTGTGATGAAAGAAACAGTAGAAACACTGCAACTTTTTAGCCATCCGTGATGGCTTGCTATGTATTTAATTTAACCAACAGGTAACGACTGTGTCAACAAGAAGCTGGTCAACCCAAGAAAGAGTAGGCAAAATAAGTAGCTGTTCCAAGTGCATCGTGACTGTACAGGTTGCTACACTCAGCGGGTAAAGCATCCCTTGGAGGTTATGCTATTTAGGATCGTAGATTACTGATTAATACACAATACTGTAGTAAGAGCTGTTCCTGCACTCACACCTAAGGATTCACTTAGGGGACACTCCAGTGTAAAGCCTAGAAATTTTTTTCATCAGCTCGAGCTGTTTTAAGGCCACCTTTTCCCCGAAGACTGTAAGGGTAGTTCCCTTGGCTGGGCTCCCTGCATAGCCAAGGTTACAGAAGGAAAGCACAAATCTTTACTTAATATTTGAAGAATACTGGTATTTGAAGAAAACTGAAGAGGAATTTGCTGCTCTTCTAAAACTGGCATCCATAAAAGCAGCATTTTGGGATGGGGGAGAAACAGGAGGCTAGGTGAGAAAATGAGTGGTTTTGTTTGTTTAAACTGTAAACCTAACCCGATACATCTTGCAAATACGTCCTGGTCAGAATAGAAAAGAGTGTCATAAAGTTCAGGAGTGATAACTAACATGTGAACTGGAACTGAGAAGAGAATGCAACTTTGTAGACAAGAAAAGTGAAGGATTGTTGGGCTGAATTTGGGAAGGGGAAAGTAAATGGAGCAAAGTAGAAAAAAATATAGCACATGTAATATTTAATAGCAGAAGTGGAACACAGTGGGGTTCTTCTATTCTCCAAACCACAATTAAAATGATGTATCAAAAAAGGCAGATTTTAAAACTGTTTAGAAAGATTGCATTGTCACAGAATCTACTGAAAGCCACCTGGGGAATGCAACGTAATACCAAGGTAGCTAAACAATACAGCCCCAAGTGCTCCACTCAGATGCTGAATTTTGTTCCTAGACTGAGATTTTCAAAATCTGTGCATTTTAGTGCCCTTAACTGTGTATGCCCAGCTTGACACTGCTTTAAAGCTCCTTTCCACAGAGAGGAGTAATGCTAAACACTTCCTAAAAATCACAGCCTTTCAATGCATCTCCAATTGAGAAATATAAAATACAGGCATCCAAGAACACTAACCTTTGAAAAGCATGACCTTAGAGGACAGCAAGTTAGGCACAAAACTATAGGCTATACAGGGGCAGAAAAATAGCACCCAGCCCTGGAAAGAGACCCGTCCTCCTTGAGGGTCTTTCCATATCTGTGCTGGGAGAAAAGAAGAGCAGCGAGACCTGAAGGACCATGTAGCAGCAAGGCGTGCAGTACCTTAAGCATACCTTGGAGAAGCAAATAGTGCAGGAAATGGCTGTGTCAGCATTTTTTTTTCCCCCTTGAAGAATTTCCCAGGAGCAATGGTTGCACTCTCAGATGGACAACTGCATCCAGGCTTTAGCTGTATTGTCCTGCCTGAAAGGTGCAGAGTCAGGATTAGAGTTGTGAATCTGTTCCATTATCCCCATTGTTAGACTGAGAATGTGAAATAGTTCGGAAAATGCAGGAATACCTGATGCCAAATTGTACGTATTACAAGTACTTTCCAAATTCAGCTTTTATAATAACGCAGAAGGGTGCCTTCACATATGCCAAAACCCACACTGAAGCCACAGGTTTCTCAATAAACACATCTTCTGCAACAATGATACACTTACAGGATTAAAGTTTATAAGAACTGCTAAACGGAGAGAGGTCTGCTCACCTGCCAAGCAGCAATTCCTTCAAGCTTTCTGCTGTCTCTGCAGACGCTGAACAGGGTACCCTGCCTTATGCATGACATTGATTTGGAAGGTGTAGTTTTGTACGGTGAACTTAAAAAGTCTTAAAGTCAATGCTCACTTGCATACTTCTACTTAATCTTTTCAGAGTGGAGGGGAAACTATCTGATAATTAGCATGTGTTTAGGCTCATGTATTTTGTTCATGTAACAGTTGTGTGCTTGGATCGTAGGGTACAGGGTTCAGGAGGAGCTGCATACAGTGTGGACAAAGTCTCCCAGGAATAAGCCGTGTGCCTTTCACTGTGGGCACGCTTCTTCTTAATCAAAGCATTGCTCAGCAAAGCTGACATCTGCAAGAGAAACGAGTAACTTCATGTGGCTTTGCCTACTTTATATACGTATATATACGCACAAAAATGAACCAAAAAGTGACTTAAAAATGCTTATTCATTAGGCAAAGAGAAGTTCTCCAGGGAGCAAAGACTCTTTTCTCAGTGAGGTTCCTGGCACTCATAGCTTTCCATTACTTTTTTATTATTAAAAAAGGAATTAAAACCATATTTTTCTCATTTCAGTAAGTACCTTTATGATGTCCAAACAACTCCAACAATGATATCATCTGCCTCTTTCCTCCAGGGAGGAATTTGGGCCAGACCATGATATTCCTGCTCAGTGCTGGAGCACAGAGCCTCACACCAAGGCGAAGGCAGCAAGCCTCACTCCTTGGGGGGGGAAATGCATGTCACAGCGCCGTCCACTTTATACTGTACCTCCTACGCATCCCTCCCTCTTCTTGAGAGCTGTTCAACACTATAAATTAAGAGTTAAGTCCTGAATCCTACTAAGCCTGATCTCTGCAGGCAGATACCCAAGGCTGTTCTTCAGCAGCACATACTCACCAGTAAGGATCTGCCCATATGGATCCTATTTCTCCATAAATACTCTTTTCAGGGTATGTACAACATGTGGCATAATTGGGCTGCAGTCCTTGAAGCGGCCTCTGATTTAATAAAACAGATGATTCACCTTCAACTTGTTAAGTCCTCCAGTTTAGGAAGGACTTCAAGTGTGCCTTTAGTTGGCTGCCTGCACAATGGTGGACCCGCAGGGACGGATACGGGTCCAACCTCCCCAGCACTGTCAGCCTCCTCACAGCTGCCTGCCTCCTCCATGCTTTCTGCAAGGGACCCATCCTGTCAGCAGCACAAAGCCCCCCAGCCTGTGTCTGCTCAGCCTGCCATCACTGCAGGCTGGCAGAGGGGGATGGAGAAGACCAGGACCCCATCTGGGCTTAGCTCTGGGCTTAGCTCTGGGCTTATATTGTATGCAGGCTTGGAGGAGCATCACACTACCGATCAACCCGTGCCCTTGACCAGCTCTCGCACATATCTCCCCACTCCTCTCCTGCTTCCCTCGTAATCCAAACCCATGACCCCTCCTTCCCAGTAGCTCATGAACACCTTTCCTTCACCAAGATAGCAAGTGCTACCTGTATAGAAGTGCCCTGCTGCTTCACTAGGAAACAGCCATGAAGCTTGAAGTTCTTCTGCTCTGGGAACAAGAGAGGACAAAAAGCAAGGTACTGGTGGTTAAGTTCTTCACCTCAAACACCATGTCCTGTTGACGGTAGATGCTGAAGTCTCTTGGCTGATAGAATCTACCTGCTAGAAAATCCCACTGAGGATTGTGGGCCATGCCAGAGGCGTTGTCTTGCTGAGTAGACCTTCTAGAGGTTGTTACATGAGCAAGGAAAGACAGTCCTTTCCCCAGATCCTCAGACGTTTGCTGGCTGAAGAGGCGACAGAAACTGAATTTTTTTAGGCTCTAGCAGTTGTTTGTGTAGTCCCAGCTCTGTCTGTAGACTGTCACAGATGATCAGAGACGCAGCAGTCGCCTCTCAGTGAAAGATACCATGAGATACCTGAAACTGTTGGCAGATGTGCTGAACTGCCTCCACTCCTGGCTTTCATGGCGATCTCAATTTTTAAATGCAAATCAGCGTTGCTCAGTATCTTTTAGTAAAGGTAGAGCTGTAACAGGCCTCTCTCCTCTAGCTGCTGCAAGGGAAGCCTATGCTCTAGTCTGGATTCCATATGGTATGCTCACAGGCTCACAGCATGGCTTCTCGGCGAGAAGGATCCTATGTTGCCCCCACAAATGTTTTGTTATAGGGTTGCTGTCGGTGGACCACGTGGTCATGGAGGCGTAAGGGTTTGTGGGAGGTCTGTAGATAGCATGGGTGGCTTTGGGAGGTGGTAAAATCCATCCTTTAGTCTGTACCCCAAGTTCTACAACTAGGAAACGGATTTATTCCTGAAGAGTTTTGATGTCAATTAACATGCATGCGAGGTCATTGGGAACCTCAGGCAAAACACTTATGCAGTAGCCACTGCAAGACAAGAGCATCATCTACAGTAAGATCACACGGGCAGTCAAGTACGTCAGTTAAACTGTGTGTCTTTGGGGTGCTACAAAACAGAGGAATAGGGGACTACACGGGCATCTGTTCCGTCACTGCTGCACTGCTTCTCTTCAATCTCACTGAACAAACTTTACTAGTACCTGCCTTGCCTTCAGGGAGACTTCCAGGGATAACTATGTTGCCAGCTAAAACAGAAGACAAACAGGCATGGTTTTAAGAAAAAAAAGCAAGCTTGCTACACAAAAATAAATTAATAGAAACATTGGACAACTATGGCAATAATAAAATGAACAATTATTGCATTATGGAACATGCACATTGAATTTATTCGATTAACAGTGTTATTTTGCAAAGGAAAGAAAACTTATAATGAACTTGCACATATTTTGAAATTTCTATAGATCTATCTACAATTTCCCACTCCATTCTTTTTGCTGATGCCTCACTACTTATACATAGGCAAAATGTTGGGGAGCCTGCTATTCTTTATAAGAACTGTTTTCCTTAGGGAAAGTAGGGAGCATTAGAGGTCTGGAAATTATTGAACGTTAAGCCTGCTTCAGAATAACACCTATTGTTATTCTAGGTTAGCAACTGTTTCTTGAAACAGATCCAGTAAAGAGATTTATTTTCATCTTTTTAGAGTAATTGGGATGTTTCTGGCAACTCTGAGATTTGCAGTATTTCACAGAAACAGAGCGCAGGGGGAACAGGATAGCTGCACCCAGAATCATTAAGTGGTTCTGGTCCTCTGCTTCTTTACAGCAGAACCTTGGCAGCCAAACAAGCAGTTACAGGATTTCTGCAGCAGAAATAACACTACAGGAGATAGAAAGCTACATGCTACTTTTTGAAGGAGCAATGGTGATTACTAACAGGAACTCTGTGCATGGGAAAAGGAAATTGAGTTTGTATATTCTTAAGACAAGCATTACTTTCACAAAACACAATCAGCTGAGCAGCTAAGGAAAATCTACTTTCACTAAAATACATTAATTTCCCAGCAGTGATACTTAAAATAATTTGAACATTGCTTCATTACATAGAATGTGCCAAAAAGCCAGGTCAAAGCAAGGTAAATACCTCAGATGCACCTTGGAAATACACACTGCCCTGAATTGGCATGATATTTAAGATGACAATTTCCTCTGTCTCAAGAATCTGTTAAAAAAAAAAAAATGGAATCAAAGTTTATCTTCTGTGAGTATTTGTCCCATTTTCAGACACTTCTCTGTCAGTCTCTGACCTGCTCTAGCAATAGTGTTCTCTTTAAAATTATATTACTGGATTCCACTTCAGTCGCATCCTTTCTCTGCGCCCCCAGAAATAAGATGGGAGCCACTATAGTTTCAGTAACTGGATTTCTCCCCCACAAATCTCTTAAGTTAAAGGGGTACCTACCACTGCAGTCTGCTATTCCTCTGCTCCTCCGCATCCTGCCAAGCCATCACTCATCAGACTACCTTCTACGTGTTCTTAAGTGATGCACTGACGTGCCTAAAAAATGAGGCATTCCTCACCGACAGGACAATTCAAATGGGCTAAATAAAGACCTTCTGATTGATTATAGACAATCTAAGCATCTCTATAAAAGGCTGTACAACGATCAAGCACACCAAGTGATCAAGGCTCCTGGAGCCAGCTAATTAGCAACGCTAGTCACAACTGTATGTCTCAACTGAGCTCCAGAAGACACTTCAGTAGCTAAAGGAGTGTTTTACTGCATTCCCCTTCTTCAATTTGTCTCAGTACATCGGTCAAAAAGATCTCATTTACACAGTCAGAAGGCAGTCTTCAGCTCTTTTGGCCAATTGTATGATGCTGGGTATCAATTTTCCTTCTCTGATTATGCCCGTAAGCCTGGGCTTATCCAACCTGACTTCATTGATATGGGGCTCACAAGCTCAGAGGTCACGACCACCTCGTGTTGCTGTCTTTAGCAGGGGAACTCACAGACATTCCCAGGATGGGAAAGATTTTATTTATTTAATTAAAATTGTAATTGAGATCTTTAAAAAAAGACAATTTTCCATATGACTTCTAATTAAAAAATGCCTTTTTTTTTTATAGCAGTAACATAGATTTGGGCTATTTTCATATATAGAGAGGAACAGAGCAAGCTATTAGCTAAAACACTTTTTACTGATGGAGGTAACAACTGCATTAACATGAGAGCATGCCAGAAAGCATATACAAATAGCAGTGGAAAGAAAAGATAATACTTTTCAAGAGTAATTTTTACTACTCCAATGTAAACAAAAGCTCCTGAAAGCATTTCTTAAGATGTACATAACCACTTTAATATGTAAACTTACTTAGTAAAAGTTTTTTTTTTTTTCCAAATTTATTCTTATTGTTTGACTGCATTAAAACATTAAGAACTGTATTTGTCATAGTCTGTACAATCAATCAATTTTCTGTTGCTGGGGGCCTCTCCCCCTGCAACTGGAAACTACATAAAAGGACAACTGTAAATAAGTTATAAAATTGGCATGCATCAGGATAGCTGCAAAACTTAACTTTTCAACCATTTCAAATTTAATCTATTTCCACCTGTTTCAGTTAGAATAATTAAAAGCACTCTATTTAGTGCTATCTCAAAATACTTTTGAAAACCTTCAGCAGAACATGCAGAGCAGAAGTGCTATTTCACAAAGTCTCCTGTGTCTTAAGACAACGCCACTCACTAGAATTGCAAAAACAACAGAGAAAAAATTGCCAAAACTAAAAGGGTATCTTACAAAAGAGTACACATTCTCAAAGAGGCACAGCTTTACTAAGAAATTCAATACTATGTAAAAAGCAATTCACATTTTATTTTAAATTGCAGTAAACTGTACAAAAATGTTTCATTCTTGCAAAAAATAACAGCAATATTTTCAATCTTCTAGACAAACAACAAACTCTTATTTTAATCTTTCCTGGGTGAGTTTACAAATAAACAGACAATAAGATGCACAGGTTTGTGTCAGAGTCAGGATAGAACAAACAGATTTAAAAGTTTGTGGAATAAATTTTAAGTTTTTAGTGTCTTTTAGGAATTTCAATACTCCTGCCATGCCTGTTAAAAGAAAAAAAATTTTTGTGTCTCACACAAAGGAATGTAAACAGTCATCAAGAGATTAAAGAGGTTGACTCTTCCAATGAAACCGTAAACGTACCTCTATACCACTAACATTCACTTTACACCGAGAACAGTCCACAGCACGGGGATCGTGCAATAGCTGAATCCACTCTCCAAAATGCCAATTAAACATACATCAAAGACTTTTTTTTTAAAGTTTTTAAAAAGAATAAAATCCTAAGTAACAGAATTGAAATGGATTATACTCTTTTTAACATTTTGAGGTTTTTTTTCTTATCCTAATTTATGAGCAAATATGTAACAGCCCTATCAGATCTACAATCACAATGTTCTTTTTCCAAGATGCAATGAAGTAAACGAGCACCTAGTTAAGTCAATCAGATGTAGAAAGCACCTCTGCCAAGAGCATGGGCTTATTTTCAGGCTTGGTTTTGTTCGCATAACACATTTAATGCAGACTAACAAAACATAATTTGGGTCACTGACCACAGCTTCTTCAGTCCAAGACCTAAAATGGAAACACAATTGCAGTGATTTTATAGATTTCACAGGGTTTTTTTTCTTAGCATTGAAAACTTAATTAAGAAAAAGCTGTTTCAACAGATCGGTTAAGAGCTTAAAAAATTAAGCATCTTCTGTTACTTCAGAGTTGTTTGAAGGAATAAAGTCATCTTGAAATTCCACTTTATCTGGATAGAGTTTAATGTAGGTGTCCACCATTAAATCTAAGTCATGTTTTATATCAAAATTTATGTTAAGCAAAGCTAGGTTGCTCGACCTTTGCTCTGTCAAGGTGTTTTTCAGGTATGCCTTTAAGCGCTTTCGTCCTATTTCGTATTTTTCATTCTCCACCTTCATCACTGGAAGTATGCACAAGACTTTAAGCAATGCATAAACATTAGGGAAAAACTTTATGTCAGGCAAGTGAAGTGCTTCATAAATAGTAGCTGGAAGTTCAATATCTTTTCCTCTGTGCTTCCACTTGATTCGCCAACAATGAAGCTCAGCAGAAAGTGTGTCTGGATTAGGCAAGTCATTTTTGTACATGTCAGCGTGATGCTCCTCAGACGTATTGAATTTGAGCTGCCCCATGACTGAGGGCACCAATGATAAACACTTAAGAGCTTTTAAATGTTGTTCTGAGAATATATCTTTTAATTCTTGAATAATATGCTCCACCGTGGGGACACTAAGGATTTCTTTGTAGTAATTTTCTGATGTTACATCAGAGTCCAAGTTACCTTGTTGTGCCCTGCGAAATTTTCCTGGGAGTTTAATTTGTACATCCAGTTTTGTAGCCAAATTTGTTGCTTCCTCAAACCAAAATTCATGGTAAACTTCAATATTCTCCATCACTTCATTCAGAGAATGCAACACTGCCGTTAAGCTGCTAGCTGCAAAGAACACATCTGATGTTTGTCCTTGGAGATTTTTTCCGAACGCTCTCGTAAAAGACAGAACGTTTTTGAGAATTACAATAGTGACAATGAAGTCAAAATCCGTTAATGCACTTGAAAGTACAAATGCTCGACCAGCAATGAAGTTGTTCCACCTGACAGATGAGTCACTGCTTACCGCATCCAAGCACAGTACCAATGCTTGCATGAGGTCCACTAAAACCTCGAAAGTATCATGCCTGCTTGTCCACTGAGAACGGCAGATCTCTTTCAGCTCGTTACCCTTCTCCTCATTGTTCTGAAAAAGAACAGAAATTGTGTTGTCCAGTTCTACTAGTAATTGCGGAGACTGATTAAAAAGACAGCAAACTTCTTCGATTGTTCCTAACGCAATGGAAACACCAACGACAGGAACGGATTTTGCCAGCCAAACATTTAAGGCACAAGAGGAACACAGCGTATACACAGCTTGTGGATACTTTTCCAAGAGTCTTGTAGCCACAACTTTCATTTTAGAAGCAAACCCACTGGAGACGATGTAGGCTTGACCTCGGCAGTACTCCATGTTTAGACCCCACTTTTCAGTAATAGTCGTGTGGAACTTTACAGCTAAAATTTCAGGATCAGCCTCATAAGGTAAAAACCCTATGAATTCTTCTCTGAGATTATGAGAATCATCAACAAATCTCACCAACACCGGCAAATGTTCCTCTCCCGCTATGTCTACTACTTCATCAGTGACAATAGAAAAGAAGTGCGAGTCTCTTACTTCCCTCAGCGTCTCTTCTCTAACACAGCTTTCACAGATCTCGAGCATTTGTTTCTGCTGAGTTTTCGAACAATACTCAAGATTGACTGCAGTCATCTCAAATCGTTTCCTCAGAACTTCATCTCCAGCATTTATTCTATATTCCAGTAGAGCCTGAAAGTTATCTGAAGTAAAAATACCTTCTGGAAGCTCATCAACACTGTGGCCATCCAAAGGAATATTTTGTTTACCCATTAGGATCAAAATTTCAAACAAAGATTTAAGGTAATCTTTGTTTTCTCTTTCTTCCAGTGTTAAGGGGACAGCTTCTTCCTCTTGTTCTTCCCCTCCTTCCTCTGAGACAGTATTTTGCTCATTGCTTTCGTTCAATTCTTGAGTTGCCTGTTCCCGTTCAAAAGCTTCATCAACTAGAAAATGTAAAATACTGTAAGTGTCAAGATAACATGAATACAACATAACATTTGCTTTCCCCCACTATCCCCATTACCTTTAAGTTAGTGGAGTCCAGAGAAGAATGTTTCTAGTTTAAAAGTCAATGAGTACTTCCGAAAGAGTTTAGACTGGCTGTTTTAATCAAGCAGCAACTCAATTATCCTCCTGATACATACAACTTACAGTTATGTGTCCTGCATTACCTTGCATAGCCTTAGTAAACAAAGTTTTTATGAACTCAATTATTTTGCCCACTTACTCTTTTGTTGCTTCAGTGTTCTTATTTCATCTTCACTCTTAAAAAAAAAAAACCACAAAACTTATATTGATGATAATGTCTAGCACATGACCTTAAAATATTAAAACACATCAAGATCAGATACAAGTATTATAGATGAGACCATTTTCAGAATGTTAATATTTACCAAAAAGTGCTAGAAGGTCCAAGAGAAGGAGGTTTCTTCGGGTAGTTTATTGCTGCCACAACACATATCTACTAACTACCTGAGAATAGTTTGCTACTACTGCTAAGATTCCCATACTCCTATTACGAGTTTGTTCAATATGTATTTTATAATTATTAGTAAATAGATTCCATTGAAGAATTCTGTTTCAATATGAACATGCACTGCCAGTAGACAGAACCGTCTTTAACTCTATTTTCAGTCAATAAGACTGAGTCTTCAGTCAAACTCATGAAGAAATATTTAGAATTCGTCTGTAATTTTCCAACATTTACGCAGAGTTTAGGAGTTGAATTCCTCTTAATTGTCAGTACACTTCTAACCACAGAGACCTAGAGACACTTTTTCTACAAGCAACACAAAAGAGGTATCAACAAGACACAATTTCACAAAAAACTGCTTGATCTTGGTTTTATACATGGATCATCTTTTCAGAACAGAAAGCTAAAACAAGTCGAAATTGGTGCAGACTTCAAAAGCTAAACAGGTGAACTGAAGATCACAATCAATACGTAGCAAGAATTTCAGGGTACTCTGCATAAGTTGTATTCAGTTAGCGCTGTAATAACAAGAAAGAGGAAGCTACGCACTTTCCTTGGAAGACAGAATCAGCTCTGGATCAACACATCCCATTTCCAGACTGTTTCATTAAACCTTCCTTAGTAGGTAAAATTTTTATCAGCATAATATTTGGGCCTTTAACTTACAATCAACAAAAAGATTCTAGAATAGGCAGTACAGAAAATGCAAACACTCACGCACTAAATATTATTATTTGACACTTACACAAAAGTTTCACATGAACTTATTGCTTTTATTGTTCTAATTTTTTTTTTTTTTTAAATCTTACATGAAAAACTTACCAGCTCTTTTATCCTTTTCCTATGTCTGCTGTGGGGATTGTTCAAGTGACTTGTAAGATCAAATATAGTTGGCACAGCATTATCCCGTAAAACCGTTCTGTAAGGACTCTGTAAGAACAAAGGCATCTAGATTAGGGGTACCTTTGTGAAGTTCTCACTGTATGTGCACAAAAAGCCCACAGAATTTCAGATGCCATGCCCCAACCCCTTTCTTTCTTTCTTCCTTTTTTTAAAAAGTAGTTTCACTTTCTGATGTTTCAAAATGAAGAGAAAGCTATGCTAGGCAATTCACATTTTGGGGTATCAAGAAAACACTGAAAATGAGAAGAGAGAGATTGAAAAAAACCCAACCACCCCAACCCAAACCACAAACACTTTTTCTTCCCTGTTATCTTCACATCAAAGACCCCAAATGCAATAATTAATACTGTAATACTATGATTTCTTTTTTCTGAATAAAAATACATCCATGCATCAGAAGGGAAACCTTTTGTTACTATTGAGCTTTTAATCTAATATCACTTATTTCACAATTCTAGGAACAATCACGTAACGAAAATGTTCAACTGCTTCTTTATGTAGACTTAGGAATTTGAGAAAACACTACCGTGAAAGATCATATTGAAGGAAAAGGTATCTGTCAAATGAGCAGGAGGAAGAAAAGACTTCTAGATGATCATGTAAACGTTTCTAGCAGTTAAAGAAAAATATTTTAAGTAAAATTTTTATATTTGGATATATTATAAACTTACAACCTCTAAACTGGCTAATTTCCAGTAAGTACAGGATTTTAACTGATTATGTTTATACCTGTCATTAGGCTGAAATACATTTTAAACAAACTGAGTTTCACAAAGCTTCATTTCAGATTCAGAATTACTTCCAACATTCATTTGTTCGTTTGTTTCTGGGATGCTGGCTAATCAAGAGACCCTGTCATGTGTAATACCACCAGGAGCTCAAAGTCTGACCTGCGTATTTTAATTATCCTTCATAACTAAAGGACTGATTTTGCCTATGTATCAGTGTAAAATTCAGGCTGGAAATTAAAACTTGATACAAAGCCCCAAATCCACCATTTCCTACTGTTACGTAAGCTGTTAAAATCAGCGTTATCGTGTTAACAAGAAGAATTGAAAGCTATTATTTAATTAACAGGAAACAGTGCCATGATTTTAGCTGGATAAAATATAACGGGAACCAAAAGCTTGACAGATGCAAAGAAGATTTAAATCTCTTGGCCACAAGAGAGTGTAATTTAACTGAATCACACCGTGTACACACTTCAGTAACAGCACATTAATGATTTTAAATAATTAGAGGTATGCAGACTTACATACTTACACCCAATAAATTTATATAATGTTATAACATCTAGTGACAATAAACAAAATGAGCATTGCTCTGCGTGAGGGAAGAACTGCAGTGAAGACCAGGGCTCCACAAACTTATTAAACCAGCAGGAGCAGCTCTGCTTTTCTCTTCCCCAACTGCTCACTTCCACCTCATCTTTTGTGCCAACATCTGCGAGTCTGTGCGGTGCCCTGGACCATGACAATGATCTCAATTAAGACTAAGACATCAATTTTCCCAGGGACCGGTTACCCAGGAGATCAAAGATTAAAATGCAGCATTCTGATGAAAAACGTTAGTCACATTTTGCAAGACGCAATAAACAAATGCTTGGTTTTACTTACACTTCTACATATCATAGAAGTCTCAAAATGTTTAGCGCACAATCTGTAATGCTTGTTGAGTTGATCTGGAGTTTTATCTTCTAAATCTGCCCTTCGACAGTTCTCTACCCATCTTTGACATCTGCATGTAAGCAAAAGAATTAGCTAGTCTTAGGATAAAACAAAATCCCCTACAATTTTGAGTACTGTTTGAAATTGGAGTGCAGTGAGCCCTGCCCTTTATGCAGGGCTAAGGAAAGTTCTATACACCTTCCGTTGTAACTTACCATCAAATCTTTTTAAAAATTTGTTTTTCTCCTTTTGCTCACCACTTAACACCGCCCCAGCAAATTCAGGAATCTTTTCCCTTAATTTATACATTCTTGCTTTTGTCTCACACACACAACAGATTGTAACGCAGTTGCTCATGAAACCTGACCATTTAATTCTTAGGAATTTAATCTTAAAAAGAAAAGTTAAAAAAGAAAGAGGCGTGCTTGTAGACTAAAGTCAAAGTTTTCGAAGGCAGCTATTAAAATAGTTGTCTTCTCTGCCTCCCTCCAAAATACAGCATTTTTCTTATTTATTGTGGTCATCGGGGAGTTTAGAGTACATTTTTGAAAAGTGAAATAATAAAAATAAAAAGCAACCATTCTATACACAGTGCTTACATGCCTGAAGTAAGTTTTTGCTAGATGCGTATTTTTACAACATTTACTTCTGCTTTGGATTAGTTCTCCAAGGTATAACACAAAGCTAAAGAAACATTTCCTCTACTAATAGGGGTCCTTTTAGAGATGCAAGATACTTCTTCCTCTGGTGAGTAAAACACTTGCAGTAATTGATGCCAATGCGTTAGTCAGCTTGTATTTCCCCCAGCGGGGTCTCTGCAATCACTTTCTTGCTATATATTTTTGAGCAACAACATGTGTAGACTGATTCGGCGCAGCTACTCCAGTAAAACTCATCTGCTATTTTATTTGTGCAGTAAAAGTATATATGTAAATTAACAAGACTCCAGCAGCTATTGATACCTCTGTATTTAAAAGTTTTAAAAAAAAATTTTCATTTCCTCCCTGCAAAAATAATCCTCTGAGACAGCATTATTTTAATGCACTTGCTTACACCTTGTGGCATCACAGAGCCACGAATTTACAATGGCACATAAGTAAAAAGCGAGTCAAAAACATACAATACAGATGACTAAAAACCTTGACATGAACACGACTGATGATTTGTTCATTATTCTAACTGTACAGAGCGGTTACACAAGCTCGCATTCCTCCGAGGGTAAATCCTTCCCCAGACAAACTCAAGAACGCCAGAGACAACTACATTATAAAGAATTACAGTAATATCACAATAATTGTACAGCAAAAAAAGAGGAGGAATGTTCACTACAGTCTCAGTGACTTATTTTACTTTACAAACCATCACTTTGCTACATACTTTTCAACATGGGCTCATATTTTAAAGCCTCGTGTTGTTTGAGATTTTTTTAATTGGTACATGTTGGCAACGTCCACAAAGTTCCAGGAACCTACACAGAGAAGTTACACAAGAGTCTACTATTTCAGTAGGGCAAAGTGGAGGAGATCTCCCCACAACCCAATCATTGCTGAAATTCATGAAAGTGAAAAAATTACTCAGTCCACTTAAAAACAAAAGGCTTTAAATTTTCTTTTTTATTCCTACATTAAAAAGATGGGTCCTGACCCAAGAAACAGCTAGAAGTTACAAGAAAGCAATTTTATTGTTAATTTTGACTGCAAACACGGAATTACTGCTCGGAGGAGCAAGGAGGGAGAAAAATAATTAGTGATTATTCAACAATTTGGAATGAAGGCTGTCTTGCCAGATGTTTTGGTGGGCAGCCCAACGAAGGAAATCCACAGCTCTGACTGGATTCACCATCACCTCTACTTTAACCGAGTGCAATAAAGGGTGACGGTGAAGATGAAAGGGGAGAATCCTGGATTCTGATCTCTGCTGGCTGAACCGTTTGCGCGTCTTAATTTTTCACTCATTCAAAATATCAAAATAACAGTGGCAGCAAGTGCCGTAAAATGGGAATAATTTCTAATATTGCTCTCGTAGATCTACACATAGTACCCTTAATAATGACTTAAACTAATAATAATAAAAAAAAAAAAATACCCTTTCTTGCTCATTTTGCCACCACAGATCTTGCACTCTTGCCTGGACAGTGCAATCACACCAACAAGAGAACAGGAGAGTGTTCTTCATTTAACCAAATGGTATAAACACAGTCTTTTTACACAGGAGACTTTTAGCATGCAGCTTGTATTGAAACCAGCTCTCATACTTTTTGAGTGGATGCTCATTACTAGATAACTCATTAAAAGTGATTGCATCAGGCTGTCACAAAGGCTGATGAGCCTCCCTACAGTCAGTGGGGAGGGTTTCAGTCCACAGAGGCATCCAGAGAAAGAGCCTGACCCTAGCGGTCCTACCTGCCTCTCTCAGCGACTCAGGGAAGCTGAGGAAGACTGCCAGGGAGCAAAGTCAGAGCTCCTCACGTTAGGATAACTCCTCTGAATCACCTCCTGGCAACCACAGAGGGACAAGTCAGTGGCAGTGATGGTGCATCTAGAACTGGCACACAGTTGTCAAGGACAGAGAAAAATCAGCCTGAATCCCTTCACCTCTGATGTTACTGCCAGAGAACAAGTTAAGTAGATACTAGTAATAGCTGGGGACCAGATCAGAGTAATGAGTGATGGCAAAAGATACCACGAGCTCCTCAGATGGGACTTACTTGGGAAATGAGTCTCACAAAGATTAAATTAACCACCCAATATTCCTCTCCCTTCCCAACTTCTTCTAGTTACATAAAAGTGGCTGTGGCCACTGCCTTTTGTGCTGAAGTCAACACTGTCTCAGCACACGATCTGAAAGAAGCCCTTGACACGCAGAGTGCCAGCTTGCGGATCCTGATCAGACACGAGTGACAAGCTCCTCACCCCATTGGAGCAGTGGATCGGTAACCGGAGCTCTAGACATCTAGGAAACTCTACTGGCAAAGGCTGGAGCATTGATGTTTTCTCAGGTAGCTACAGGACTAGAGGGAGATGGCGGAGGTTATGCGAGCGGACTCAAACATGCAAACTCCATCTGACTCTGAATTCAGCCCTTCAGTCTTGCTTGCTACGAGTTTGGCTCCAAATCGAACGCTCTCCGAGGAATGAAAGAACAAAGAAAAAGAAGGTCAGACCCCTGAAATCACCCAACATAGCTCTGCATGGTATTATCTAAGCAGCAATTAAAAAGATTTTAGGATAAAATTATGTATAAAATTTTCTCCAGTTTTTCAGCATCCAGCTAACGCACACTGTATACTGTTGCAGAAGTGCTTTAGCTGCAAAGTATTTGGCACAAATTAAAAGCTATTTCAGTGCAATATATTACACCACTGCTTAGGTATCGCTCATAAGCTTTTAGGAAGGTTTTCTTTAGTCACAAGCCTTGTATTTTCAGACATCTGCTGACATCTCATGGAAACTCAAATGGCATTTTATTTAGGTGCGGATAGAGCGTAATCCATTTACGTTACCTCAATATTGGTCAACTGCAGTAGAAAGCATCTCTTTGCTTAAGAAGTATTTTGTTCTAAGTACTCACACCTCACCTTAACTCAAACCACAATGACGAACAGAGTCAGAAATGCAGATGAGGGTTATACAGACACATCTTACTGTGGGGATCACTGCCTAGACTGTATGAAACTATCAAATATGCATCCTTATTGGGGTAACAGAGTCTATTTACATTAATGTTTGATATGAAAAGACTACGTACCATCCATCAACTGCAGCTGGTTCTTTTTCAAAGCCTAATTTGTGCATCCCTTCTCATTTTCTCAGCGACAATAAATGAAGCTGGTCTTAACTAACTGGTTAGCTCTCACAGACTTGCGAACGCTTGAAAGATCAGCCTGGGAACGTCTAACTGGAACTGCTTAGCACTGAACTGGGAAAACATAAAGGCTATTATTCAGTTATTGTGGAAAAACTCAAAGCAGTAAGGTGGTAGAGACAATCTACCTGGGACTATGTATTTCTCATCAATGATTGTTTTCTTTTTTAATTAAAATCTATTTTTAAAGATGTATTCTAATGCCGTTACACTCAACTTTCTCACTGTAAGCTGCCAAGTGCAAACAACACATTTTTGGCATAAAGTACTTTGCTTGCCAGACCAGTTTGACCCATAACGGTAAGAGGTTTCTATGACAGCAAGCAAGCAGTACAAGCAGCACATCGTCACTTAAAACTACAGATGACTGCTGTAGTTCAAACCGGAGCATAAACCACTAACATCCTCCAGTCTACAAAGCCAAAAGGTCGCATGGATTTATCAATCTTTAAATATATATGATCAACTTCGGACATTTTAACATAGGTTTAAATGAGAAAGGTATAGGATATTTGGGGGGGAAGGGGGTGGAACTTGTAGAGAACTTAAAGAGAGTCTCATCTTTGTCACTGCCTGTTTTTAAGAGCACGACAAAGATGCTAGAAACCGTTTAGGTACAGCTTACCCTTCCTTTGGACAGTGGAAAGGTCTAGATGATCCTTCCGGGTCAATTTTAACTCTGTTTTCTACTATTCTGTTACAGGAATATTAATCATATTAGCCTGAAGTACTTCAAAGGGATTACGAAGTAGTCATGCACTCAGAAAGCATGCTTACTCACATACTGCAGAAATGTAAGCCAATACATGCTTCCTAAAACCATGTCTGCGATCCACTTTCATGTTTGCAAAAGAAACATGCATAAATCTATATTGTTCCAACTCATTGTAGCTGACATGTATTGTTTTTTTCAAAAGGTTTTCATTTCTAAACCTCCACAAATGGTGGTTAAAAGTAGTAGTCTAATTCCAAAATACAGTTTAAAAAAAAAATCTTTAAAATTAGTGCATTGTTTAATTAACTGCACATTTTTTGATATATCTCTGTATTGCTACCATGGAAAACATTCATTCAAAATGTCTTTCAATAGAAACATTATAAACTGAAGGGGGTATTTTCTTCATACGATAAACTATCACGTATTGACCAATTTTGCACAACTTGACATGACTCAGATTTTACAGCATGGACTCTTTACAAATTAAGACTGAAGTTCAGACAGCACCAAATCTCTTCAATTCCGCACAAGCTGCAGTCATTCCTTTGACTGCATAAGAACCTGTGGCTCTCTCAGGACGGAGGGTGGAAAGAGACCACGCTAGGAGTGCATCACACAAATGAAAGGTTAAGAGTAGGCAATCAACTATTTCAATTTCAGTTTTCATTAAAAGGATAAAAATATGTAACACGGATCATACTAGAAAACCTTGCAGTGTGCGGACATCAGAAACAGGTCTGGTTATCCTAGCTTTAACCCAAGGCATTGCATTCACCCAGGAGAGCTTGATGATGTATCCGAAAACACAGCTTTAAGCAGCAACTACTACCTATATGAGCTTTTTGTACCTTCTTTTGAAATCACTTACAGGGGACTGTTTTCTTAGAAAAAACTATGCACCCACAATTCCCACAGGTTTTGAAATTTTCCAAAAATCAGGTCAAGCAGCTTCAGGGAAGGAAGCAAGTGACTACCATGTATAGATAGTCAAAAATTTCAGCCTTAATTACCTACTGTTAGGAGAGAGATTAACTGGTATTGCTCTAGCACCTATGCACCTTCTAAAATTGTGAGGAGCAAGTTAAGTCAAATGATTTTAAGAGCATTATCTAGATTTAAACTAGGCTCGAAGGGGGAAGGGGATATAACCAGGCTCACTAGAGAGGAGCCAGGGGGTGGCAGGCCAAGGCCGGGGGTGAAATCGATAGCCTGGCTTAAGTGCATCTACGCCAATGCACGCAGCATGGGCAACAGGAGGAGCTGGAAGCCATGGTGCAGCAGGATAGCTACGACTTAGTCGCCATCACGGAAACATGGTGGGACGACTCCCACAACTGGAGTGCTGCAATGGAGGACTACAAGCTCTTCAGAAGGGATAGGCAAGGAAGGAGAGGCGGTGGGGTGGCCCTGTATGTTAGGGAGTGTTTTGACTGTGTAGAGCTCAATAGCTGTGACGACAAAGTGGAGTGTTTGTGGGTAAGGATGGGGGGAAGGCCAATGAGGTGGATATCGTGCTGGGAGTCTGTTATAGACCACCCGACCAGGACGAAGAGGTGGATGAAGCATTCGACAAGCAGCTGGCAGAAGTCTCTCAGTCGCTGGCCCTTGTTCTCATGGGGGACTTCAACCTGCCGGACGTCTGCTGGAAATACAACATGGCAGAGAGGCAGCAGTCTAGGAGGTTCCTGGAGAGGGTGGAGGATAACTTCCT